>CAKKXW010000002.1:68558722-68585414 GCA_920937365.1 Sphaerophoria rueppellii | reverse complement strand
AAGATATACTTTAAGCAATTCTGATTACACTCTTACCTACAGCTTACACTTAAAGATAATTAGAATTTATTAAACAAATTAAAATTTGAAAATGCACCTCGTGAATACATTTAATTTCAAATATTTAAATGCCAAACAAATTCAAACCTTATTCTTGATTTATTGAATTTTTTTTTTGAAAATCGTCGGAGCCGTTTTTTTTTTTAATTAATTTTTTATATATAAAATTTTTCAAAAATGTCCTAAAATTAATTTGGGTATGCAGTTTTCAAGACCATGTAAATATGCATATTATACCTTTTTTTGGATTTTTAATATTGATCCGTTTTTGAGATACAGAATTTTGAAAAAAAAAGTTTAAAAATATTTAAATCCAAAAAAAAAATTGAAATTTTTTTGAATACAAAATATTATTTGAACAATATATACGTACTTTCAAATAAAAACTTACGCTGATCGGACTTTCATTTTTCGAGAAAATCTAATAACAAAAAAAAAAAACGGTTCTATGGGAGGTACCGTTTTGGAGCAATACAAATTTTTTTTTACATAAATACATGAACGTTTAAAAAAATTAAACTCGAGGAAGTTTAAAAAAAATCGTTCGAGCCGTTTTGGAGAAAAAAAAGTTTTGGTTTTTGGCCAAAAAAATCGTATGGTGGCTACCCTAAATTTTGATCTTAAAACAAAAATAAAAAAAACTATGATATGGTTTTTTGCTCAAAGCTCTAATTTTCAAATTTGAAGTTAATCGGACCAGTAGTTAAGGCTGTAGATGCCCGTAAACTTTCCGACAGACAGACAGACGGAATCGCCGGACCCACTTTTTTCGACTTCTCTATCATCGTAATGTCATATCTCATCCTCATCTCAAATTTTTTTTTTTTACGAATTCAATACTTGCCATATATTCTATATGTCGCAAGTAAAAATAGCACTGATTGTGACTCTACTACGATATTTCAATGTTGGTCTTTATCCTCAGTTCGTGCTCGGTAACCTTTAGTCATTCGTCTTACCTCTTGGTAAAACTTCCGAACCTCATTCCTGTTTTTTAGTCTCTCAACATCCTCGACCAATCGCTTTTCGTGCTCTCTCTCGTTTTCTTTCTGAAAAGCTTGTGTTCTTCTCTCCTCTTCTGCTTGCTGCTACGTCGCAGCTGACCTCGACCTCCTCTGCAGCGTTGATTTGTATGCTTCTTGCTTGGCTGCATGTACCTGCCTGCATGCATTCTTCATCAAAACAGGGGTTTCGTTATGGTGGCCGCGTGAAACCCAGCACATCAGAGGCAGCATCCCTAATGACTTTCTGGCAGTTCTGCCACTGGTTCTCAATACTCGATGCTAGCTGTAGGGGACTTCTTCTGAGGTTACTCGGTTGGATAGTAGCCGTCCAACGTCATATACTTTCTTCTAGCACTTCCTGTTTTTGGCTTTGGTCGAGATATCCCCTGCACTAACTTGGCTATAACGAGGTAGTGGTCCGAGTCGATGTTGGCCCCTCGGAAGGTTCGGACATCAAAAATTCTGGAAGAATGTCTTGCGTCGATCGTAATATGTTCAAAGTCCCCTTGTAGATGCTGAGATGTGGGAAACGCCTCGCTGCAAAATCGATAAGCCTGAATCCGTTATCGGAAGTTTTTTTTGTGCAGGCTGTGTTTTCTGACTGTTCCGCCAAAGATGTCATCTCTTCCTTCTTTGGCATTAAAATCTGCTAAAACGATTTTAACGTCGAAGCTAGGACATGTATGTCTCGTATGTCTTTGGAGGAGCTCGTAGAACTTGTCTTTTGTATCTTCTTCTGTGGGGGCGTGACCGCATATAAGGCTTATGTTGCCGAATTAAGCCTTTATGCGGATTGTCGTGTGGCGCTCGTACACGGCTTTGAAGCTTACGACATGCCGCCTAAGTCTGCCTCCAACGACAAAGCCACATATAAACAGACACTGTAGTTGTTGTTGTACAGAGGTAGCAGTCGCCGTAGTAAATACGCAGTTTTTCATCCTCCTTTAGCCCGGCCCATCCCATCACATTTCCTGGATGGCGGTTATATCCGCCTTATTATTAGTTTAACCTAACTGGAACTGTAGACGTCACCGTTGACTCGATCCTGGGAATTCTTCCGCTGCCTCTCGGTGGGAATATTCTCCCCGCCCTCTCTCTTTAGCTGTTGCCAAAGCAAGGTACTAGACACCCAGTGGTCACCATCGTGGAGGTGAGAGCAGGACTTGGTAGGAAGAGGTTGTATTATTCAAATAAAAAAAATAAAAATAAACTCGAAAATGTGTCTTCAACAGACTGGTATTCTCTGTTTCTATTTGAGTAGTTTTTTTATTTTTATTTCGAGCCATAAAACTAGTTCGTCCAGTCATAGGTGCATTATTAACAAACCAACCACTAGATATGCCTCCGAAGCACTGAAAGTTTGCCCAACATCTCAGATGATAAACAAGCAAATTAAAAAAAAAAAAATCTGCGTGGGTGTTCTTGGAGGTAAATAAATGCGTGGAAGAGATAACGATCGTAAAATGGTTAAAATGGTTTTATTTGAATATGTTAAGCAAATCAAAAATCTGTATACCTACTCAGTTGGCTTATAAGATTCAAATTGGTCTGCACGTTGATATTCCAACTTTTAAGCAGTTTTTCTTTACCACTACACTTTTTGGACCAAATATGCCTTCTGTTGATGTGGTAGTTAAAAGATGAGATCAAACTTTACTCACTTTTTTGAGAACTTTCTTAAGGTAGTATGCAAAAAAAAAAAATACTTACCGAGTTAGATCTCAATTTTCGAATTCAATCGAAGAGGGAAGAGATCGATCTCTCAATGAAAGCTCGCCATGAGATTGAGCTCGTGTTCATAAGCAAAAAGATGAGAAAACACTTGGTTACATGAGATTGATCTCACAAATTGCTAAGCATGGCATTTTTCGGACTCAGTTCATATAAAACCGTAGGGATGGCCCAGTTTATTGTTAATTATGTCGGACAAAGAATTTATAAAGAGAGAAGAGATCCAATTGGTGAAGATTTTTGTCGGTTGTATCGGTTTAGCGAAGAAATTGTGCGATTGTTGACGGAAGAATTTTTGGGGCCGAGCTCAGAAACTCGTGATGGTGCTCTCAAACCAAGAAAAAATAGGAATCTTTCTGCGACACATAGGGGACCTCGGGTTCCAAATTGGAGTAAGTGAAGACGTTGGAGTTCATCAATCAACAGCTTCTAGAGTTGTGCACCAAGTTTCTACAGAAATAGAAAGCCAAACACACAATTGGATTATATTCCCACGTAGGTTTCTGTAATGTGTTCTTTCCTTCTATGTATCTTATTGATTTGTCTCTCTCTCTCTCTGTTGTATTAATGTCTTGTTCTGTCTTAGCCTCAGTCACCAGTGCTGGATGTATCGTTGCATTTATGTTCGAAGTATTTTCATCTCGGTTAGAAAATCATCCAAACATCGTCGTATATCATCTGGCCATCCATGAGCAAATATTTCAACAGTTTTTTCATGTCTTCTTCATCAAGTTTGCAACATTTTTCTGGCAAAATATTTTGAATTTTGGAAATTAATTCACGATGGTTGAGGAACCGATTTTTTTTTTAACTGAACCAACAAATGGTCCAAAAGGCAGACAGACCGACGAAAATATTCTTCCGGACCACCCGCATAATTGTCTCGTTTTGTCTGTTTGGCAATAATGAGTGGGATTACCAATTGTAAGTTCATTTTATAAGCCATTTCCTTAGCTGCTGTAAATATGCTACCAAATCTTGTTACGGAATTATGTCGCATTTCAACAATATTTTCGTAAAGATGGTTGACTCACTAAGCAGCTTGTAAGCAAATCCATTTTGACAGCTTTGTTAACCATTGCCTCACTTTGTTTCATCTCTGGCAACAAAGCAACATGCTCGTATGCATTATTCCCTACACGGCTAATACAGAATTGGGGAACATCATTTGGCAATTCGTACGTATTGTGTGGATTATTTAAGGTGTGTGTGAGGATGTGTCAAAAAGCGAACCCCCCCCCTGCGTTCGCCCCTGATAGTCACGAAAAAAAGCTTTGAGATAGATCTCAATTTCAACGAGTAACATAACAGCTGTTGAGCTTGAACTCGTTTTTTTGCATACAAAATGAGTCTGAGTTCCACCCTGCTCGATCGATCTCACAGGTCAATTCAAGCTCGTCAGCTCAGACTCTGAGCTCTTGCTCATCTTTAAGAATATGACCCATTATTTATTTTAAAATTTAACATTAAAATAAGGTTAGCAGTAGATTCCTTGAGTCAGCCACATAAATTATAAAAAAAAAGAACCAAACAATTGCTCTTTAATAACAAAAGTTTACTTTCGAAATTCTGTCAACTTGGAAACTGCAATCAGCTTATCTGCGAATTTCATTTAATCTGCAAACAACATTCAAATTTGGTAAATTGATTTGGGAACGACATGACTGATTCCAACCAGCCCAATGCTTGAAGCCCTCTCCATTATGAACTTTTTTCACACATTCAACATCGTCATTCAGATTATCATCGAGGAAGTCTGAAAAAGGAACATCAATTCTGTCCTGACATTGAGGTTATATAGCATTTTCAATTGGCTTTCTGAAAACCTTCCATTCTCTCTATGAGAGAGAATGCTAAAAGCAAGTGTTTTATGTTTAGAAACATTAGGAGAAGTAGTCCTATTTCAGATTTCCAATCGAAAATGTTATAAGAGCAGCATTATATTTTGTACCTTCACAACGGGCATTGCATACTCCTCCTTTACTTCCTTCTTTACACCAATTCTTGTTGCTTATCTAAATTGTTTAATGTTAATGCATAGTAGTTGATAGTTAGTTAGTTGGAATATTTAAAATTTACCTGGAAAAGTCCATACCGATTGGTGCCATTTGCATTTTTGGTTACTTTTGTTGTGTCTCCCTTACTCTCATGCTCAATCATGCAGATCCCTTTGAAAAGAACGACAAAATTAGTAGCATTTGTACAGTTTATACAATTTATTTGCATTTACAATTCGATAAAAGAGTTCTATCAAATTTGTATTTCTGGACCAGTTGTTTTGCCAATTCGCAGCGCAAATATTTTTTGGCATCGGCAAATTGTGCCAACGATACTAGGAGTAAAATAAAAAATGCGAAGAAGTTTGGTTTCATTTTATTTTTTTCCTGAAAATAAAACAATAAAATTTTAACTTTTCAAATATTATAGGTGAGTTGCAGTTGGAAACAGAACAATGAAAATAAACAAATAATAATTTTAAAATTTCGTCCGATCAGACGCACAAATTTACAGTCGAACCAATAGAAAATAGAACCTTTTTCATGTTTATTAAAACCGGTTCTTAAGTTTCCTACAAAATTGAAAAAAAAAAGAAAACATTCCAGAAGGGATTTTGGAGCGATACAAATAAATGAACTTGCTCATAAAGGGTTTTCCAATAAGAGGTGTTATTTTGATATTCAAAGAAAAATGGCGTTTTTTGTGATAAATGATCGGATGTTTATTTTACTATAAGGAGGAAGGTATGCCGTTAATAATGGAATACAACATCAGACAAATGGCCGCCACGACTACGCTAACAGGACCATATCCTTTTCATGAAATTTTCCATACCCAAATCAAAAAGTGACTGCCCTATGTCCTCGATAGCCTCACGAATTCCATCTTTGAGGTCTTGAATCGACGCTGGGCTGTTGGCGTAGACCTTATCTTTCACGTGGCCCCAAAGGAAAAGGTGTTAAATCACAAGATCTCGGTGGCCAATTGTGATCAATTGTGATTCGAGAGATAACACGGTCCGGAAACTTTTCCCGTAAAAGATCGATGGTTTCATTGCTTGTGTGGCACGTAGCGCCGTCTTGTTGAAAAAAAATGTTGTCCAGATCAATACCATCCAATTCCGGCCATAAAAATCATTAATCATCTCTCGATAGCACAATCCATTGACCATAACTGTTGCTCCAGCCTCATTTTCGAAAAAGTAAGCTCCAATGACTCCGCCGGACCATACACCGCACCAAACAGTCACGCGTTGAGGATAGAGAGACTTTTCAACAATAACTCTTGGGTTTTCCGAGCCCCAGATGCGACACTTTTGCTTGTAGGCGTACCCTCCGAGGTGGAAATGAGCCTCATTAGTCGAGATGATTTTTCGATGAAATTCCGGATCATTTTCATGCATTTCAAGGACTTAATCAGCGAAGACACGACGTTGTTGATGTTCAGCCGGCTTGAGTTCTTGTGTTAACTGAACTTTATAAGCCTTCAGACCCAAGTCTTTATGCAAAATACGGTGTAATGACGTTTGTGGAATGCCTAATTCCAAAGAACGACAAAGAATGGAGAAACCTTGGTTTTCTTCAACACTTTGGGTTAGAACAGCAATGTTCTAAGTTGTTCTTGAGCGACGTGCACGGGTTTTATTCTTCACATCACTAACTTGTCCCAACAGCTCGAATTTGTCCACCAATTTCTGTATTGCGGTCCGACAAGGTGCTTCACGACGACCCAAAAATGTTTTAGTTTTACGAACCGTCTCTGCAAAATTTTCACCATTTTTATAGTGAACCAGCTGACCCTGCAGACTTCGTACTGCCTCAATCGTTAATCGATAACCCTCTATCACACTACCCACTACCCTTTAAACGCTACCCGCTTGTGCCAGTACGTCTACCCATATCCGCTACCCCGTTACGACACTACTCTGTTACCCGCTACCAATTTTTTTTGCATTTCAATTTTTCCATTTTTCAATTTTTTTTAGTTTTACTTTTTCTTGTTTACCAGTTCCTCATCACAAATTTTCCAGTTTGCCTTTGAAAACCAATGAGATTTCCGAGTTCCTTTCGAAAACCCATTTTTACATTTTCCAGTTCTCCATTTGAAATTCTCCAGTTTTCCACTTGAAAACCAATGCATCCACAATTTCATGCAATTTTCCATTTGAAAACCATGAGTTTTCCGAGTTTTTCATCAGGATAAGGTTTCGGCAATTCGGCACTTGAGTTTTTTGTTGTGTTTTTTGTTTGGTGTTTGGCTGATATAATCAAATGTCAAAACCTTTTGAAGATATTATTAAAAGGAAATCCATTTTTTTATTACCTAGCTATTATACGCTTATAGCACTTTTTTCTAGATTTCTCAAAAACGCAAACGGCTCAACCAATTTCTTCCGATTTTCGTCAAACACGTTTTGTTGCAATCTTTAAATAATGTTGCATACTAAATTTTTTCATAAATGTTTTAATTTCTCTTATTCTGTTTTCTTTAATAAAAGAATTATCGAAGATAATTTCTTTGTTAACAGTTTTTAGTGAATCACTGTATCAAAAGCACAGTGAAACGAAGTGTTACACTTTAGGATCTCAAACATACAGAAATCCGCTGGTCCGGATGGTATCCCGCTATTGTTCTGAAGAGGTGTTGTTTCACGCTGGCAAAACCCTTGCGTAAGCTTTTCCATCTATCCTACTCTTCTGGGCTCGTTCCGAGCAGTTGTAAAACAGCATTTGTCCAGCCAATTCCAAAAAAGGCGAATCGTCTTCTCCCTCCAATTATCGTCCGATTGCACTTACGTCCCTTCTTTCTAAGGTCATGGAAACGCTGATAAACTATCAGCTCAAGAAATATCTCGAAGACCGGCAGTACGGCTTTCGCAGCAACAGGTCCACTGGTGATTTGATGGTTTATCTCACCGAACAGTGGAACAAATCTTTACATCGTTTTGGAGAAAGTAAGATTGTTGCACTTGATATTTCAAAGGCATTTGATAAAGTCTGGCATCTTGCTCTTTTATCGAAAATGCGTGCCTTCGGTATAGATGAATCCCTTCTTCGTTGGATTAGAAACTTTCTTTCGAACCGTTCCATACAAGTTGTATTGGACGGATTTAAGTCTGAAACCCACAATATAAATGCTGGTGTGCCCCAGGGCTCCGTTTTGTCTCCGACCCTCTTTATCATTTTTATTAATGATCTCTTGTCTGTTACTTCTAATCAATTAATTGTTTCGCTGACGATAGTACCCTTAGCTTCTCATATTCGTTTCCAGATTCACATCCCTCCTCTTCGGATGTGGAACTGCAACGGCAAAATATGATAAGCTCATTAAACTCTGACTTAAACAGCATTGTCCAATGGGGAATTAAAAACCGTGTAGAGTTTAATGCTTCGAAAACTCAATGCTGTCTTGTATCGTTGAAGCGAGATATACCCCCCTTGCCACTGTCCATGAGTGGCACTTGCATCAATGAGACCGAACATCTCGAGATTCTCGGTATGTGCATCACTGACCACCTCTTGTGGACCGAGCACATACGCGATGTCGCCAAAAATGCCGCAAGATGTTTGGGTTTCTTAAGACGGTGCAAGAAATTTTTCTCCCCATCTGATCTGGCTATTATCTACAAGACTTATATCCGTCCAAAGCTTGAGTACAATTCCCATCTTTGGGCTGGTGCTCCAGCTACATATTTAAGCCTCTTGGATGGAATACAAAAAGATCTGTAAGAATGATTGGTGACAGAGACATCACTAACTCATTCACCTCGAACGTTACGTTCTCTCTTGTTTACGTTCTTACGGTAATTGCTTAGTGAAGTAGCCAGTGCATTCACCCTTAAACAATTCAGGAATGCCATCAGTTTACGTCGAGCCCAATGTCGGTCGTACGCTCAAGTATAGAGAATCGTTCTTAGCCTATACGCGAATGTGGAACTCTCTTCCACACTCTGTCTTTCCCGATCATTGCAGTGTTCAGGAATTTAAGACCAATGTACACTGGCATCTCCTCTCCAATCCCTTTCCTCTTTCCTTAAGCACTCACTGTATCAATGCCATAATAAGGGTATAAAGAAACCCCTTGAGTGTGTGTTTATTATTTAAAAAAAACTTGATTGTTTGTTTTGTATAAACAGAGCACAGCTTTAAGTACAAATATAAACCACACTTGTTGCGTTTGTGAGACTTTCTCTGGAGACTCCCTGTAAACGTAAAATAAGTGATGAGGACAGACATTAGAGAGCTCTCGATTGCATTTTTGTTCAAGTTCATAATTATAATATTTACCAATCTAGCCTCTTGGAAAACAATTATTGAAAAACTCAAATACATTTATTTGATTTCAACTCATTATGAGAGCATACTTAGGTTTGTCTTTTAAGGGGTTTTGATTACCCCTTTATTTAAGAATTTAAAATTAATTACGTGTCATAATTACTCTTCCGTTCAACTCTTATCTTTAAAGATAGGAAGAAAATATACCCTGCAAAATGATTCACCTAATTGACATATTTTATTAATAAAGTAAACTAACGTCATTGTGAGAACGTGTTTGTTTAACAAAATATAAACATTCTTTGAGAAGGAAACTCTTACTTTTACCTCAATGCCGCGTAGTCAAGATTTTATTCGAAGGGGCTTGCTTTCAGAAATTATTTGAAAAGTTACCTAATCTTCCAAATAATTCCATTTTTTTGAAATTCGGTAGAATTTTCTGCAACTCTAATGTAGAAAACAGGAAAAATGAAGTTCTGACTAATCCGACTTTATAGACGCTTTTTATGTCGAAAAAAATCATTTGGCTACTGTTCGTGAACCTTACCTGAATTGCCTTCTTAGGCCGAAGAAATAGCGATTAGCAAGAGTTATCCTTCGTCTGATCTCGGCGCTGGTGTTATTGTGTTAATAGCGGATCCTATAGATAGACACCTCGAAGTTGTATGCGTCTATCGTGACGTTTTGTCCCAGACGTCGATGTTGGGTGTCTTTTCTCGATGACAGCATATACTTTGTTTAGCCCTCATTGACCTCTAAACCCCAGTGATATCAAGGTCATCAGCGTACGCGAGTAGTTGCACAGACTTCTGGAAGATAGTGCCTCTTGTGTTGACCATGGAAGTACTGCACTATTCTTTGAAATATGATGCTAAAGGAGTCGCCAGTGTCAAAAGCCTTTTTTGACATCGAAGGCGTCGGTGAGGTCGTTACCGACTTTAATGGAGCAGCGCGAGTTCTCCATTGTCATTCTGCTCAGACGAATGACTTTTGTAGGGATGCCAAAACTGGACATGGCCTTATACAGTTTTTCTCTATAGATGCTGTTATACGCGGCCTTAGAATCGATAAAAAGATGGCAGGTGTCGATTTGGAGTTCTTGAGTTTTTTTCCTAGATTTGCCGTAATGTGAATATTTGGTCGATGGTTTACTTTCCTGGTCTAAAGCCGCACTGATATGGGCCTATCAGTTTGTTGACAAACGGCTTCAGGAGGCTGATGTCTTTGTAGTATGTGCAGTTTAGAGGGTCTCTCCTTTCTTCAGGATCGGGCAAACAATGCTGAGGTTCCATTCGTCGGCATGCTCTCTTCCGACCATATTCTGCTGATGAGTTGATGCATGTTCCTTACCGTCATCACCGGCTGCTTTGAAGAGTTCGGCAGTGATGACATCAGCTCCCGCGACTTTATTGTTTTTAAGCCTAGATATTGCTATTTTCAATTCTTCAAGGTCGGGTAGACGGAAATCTTGGCTTGTGTAGTCTTCATTGAATGGTTCGTTCTACCTGACAGCGGAATTCGATTCGTCATCGCCGTTGTACAGTCTGCAGAAGTTCACCTCTTGGTAAAACTTCCGAACCCACCAACCACAAGTAGTACAAAATGGTATTAATTCGGTTGCACTCTTCTTAATTCATTGTTATTTTGTTCTTAAATGGGTCTCACCGCTTCTTAACTTCTTAATACGGTATTTTTTCCTACTTAAATCGTCTATTTCTTTGAATTCTTAATTCGTTCTGCTTGTTCCTTCTTAAATAATTCTTAAAAGGTTCTTAAATCGGTTTTTCTTATAAAGGTTTGTTTAGAGCTCCTTAAATCCTTCTTTAAGATGACTATTTCCAGTACTCCATTTTCATTTCATTCTTAGAGTTCGCAAAAAATTTTCGCAACTGTGCTCGTGTAAATACAAATTTATTTGCTTGCTTAAAAGACATTAAAGTAACTGGTAGAAGGTCTAGTTATTATGTAACCAAGCAAAAGTGATGGCGAGGCGGCGCATTACAGTATTGGGGAGGGACTTTGTAAATTGAGAAAATACACTAACAACAAGCCAACCATTTGCAGAAGAAAAAAGAAATCGAAACAAATACTATTAAAATATATGAGCATCAGAGAAACAAAAACTAGATGCAGAATTCACTGATAATTTCTTTTTTTTGTCTGAGAATTTTGTAAGAAGGAGTTAAGAGTGCGAAAAGAAGTGTTTAAGAAGACGCTTAGAAGTATATAAGAAGAAAATATTCCGTTTTAAAACCTCAATAAGAACAATTATCTTCTTAATTCTTCTATCGGACCGCCCACTTTCGCCTTTTATGTACTTAAAAGGTACTTAAGAATCTTAAAGAAGCGGGATAAGAGCTATAATACTTCTTAAAGCCTTCTATAAGTAATTTTGTGCTACATCTCGACCGATCGCTTTTCATTCTCTCTCTTTTTCTTTCTGAAATAGCTTGTGTTCTTCTGTCCTCTTCTGCTCGTAGAACTCCCGAGCTGATCTCGTCCTCCTGTGCAGCGTGCTTTATATGCTTCTTGCTTGGCTACATGTACCTGCCTGCTTTCATCATCAACTAGGGGTTTCGGTTTTGGTGGCCACATGAGACCCAGCACATCATCGGTAGCATCCCCAATGGCTGCCTGGCAATTCTACCAATGATTCTCAATGCTCGATGCTGGCTGTAGCGGACTTCTCATAAGGTTACTTGACACTCGATCGGAAAAGATCTGGCGACTCTTGCGATTGTAGCCGTCCGACGTCATACTTTCGTCAGCACTTCTGTTTAATTTGGTCGAGAGCTCGTAGAACTTGTCTTTTTGTCGTCACTTTCTCTCTGTCGTCAAAGCCTTCCATAGGGGTTTTCACCCTATCTCCAGCTTAGGTACTAGACACCCTGTGGTCACTATCGTGGAGGTGAGAGTAGGACTTGGTAGACAGAGGTTGTTGAGGACTCTTGGGACGTCATGACTGCGTGTTTTATCTACCATTTGATAGCAATCTAATCATCTACAATAATTGTTGTTAGCAATGTTTTTCTACGGCCACCCATTTAGATAGAACGTTTTGATCATGAACGGGAAGTGTTATAAACAGATCTAATGATCTAAAGTTGCAAGCTTATTAAAAGACATTTTAAAATACAACAAAAACAGTTTTGTAAATTTCTGTTTAGTGGTTGCCGGTTGGGCTTACACTACGTCTCCAGCAAAAAACTTTTTGTTTTTAATTCTACTTTAATTTTTTTTAATTGTAAACATGTTTGTTGTCATAAAAATCACCTCAGCGTTCCAGCTGATCGTAACACAAAAAACCTCTTTAACGCAACGTAAACAAACAAACACGTACTTAAGGCAAATTCTTAAAATAGAAGCTTAAGGGTCAACAAGTTAAGCACAAACAAAATTTGTATCTTTTTAAACTAATAGAAGACTTTAATTTGATTGATTTAATTCTTGATAGGTAAATAAATAATAAGCTGACTCACCCACTAAATTTTTGCCAACAACCAATTTCTTGAATCAACTTTATTGTTCCAGTGATGTCTTCAAACTGTTTCTACTCTTGGGTCTGCGGTTTAAAAGCAGTGGGAATGGCTTCAGTCCCACTATTCTGTTACGTTAATTTTGTAAACTTTGATTTTGATACTCACGCTCCAAGAGCAGTGGCGCATCAATTTAAAAGTCTCACTATTTATTTATATTTTACTAAGCAATCGCCACCGCACTCGTCTACTAGTCGTTCCTACCTACAATAGGTACAACAGCAACAGCTATTTAAAAATCAAGAATACTGATAATGGTGAGAGAAGCTTTTTTTGTTTACATTAATGTCAAGTTGTGATGGTGGATTTATTTTCGTGTGTAGTGTCGGCAAACCGTGAATAAATATTAAATGTTTATGGAAATTAATGAAGTGCTGGGTTTTCTCTGCTAATACTTGTTTTGGTCTTACAAAAACAAAAAATAACACGGGAGTTACATTTTTGATAAGACTCTGTAGATGTGAACCTATTTCACGGAGAGTTCTCTCTCGAAGAGAATTTCGCAGTGGTTTTTTGATCTTCTTCTTAAAATCTATCAGTGAGTTAATATTGATGGAATAGTGTTGCCAACAGTGGCTTATTACCATCTATTTTTTAGTTGAAGACGTTCCTATTTTTAACTTTTATTGAATTTTGCTAAATTTATCTTTGACAGAAATCTTTCTTAAGATGATTCCTTCGCTTTCAAACATATACTTACTTACTTAAGGTGGCGCTACAGTCCGTTGTGGACTTGGGCTTCAATCAACAGACTCCACCAGCTAGCTCGGTCCTTATCTAGTTGTCTCCTGTTTTGCACTCCAAGTTGATTGAGGTCCTCTTCCACTTGAGTGGCCACCGGCGGTCTTCCTCACCTCCTACGTCCCTCGGGAATAGTGTCGAAGGCTTTCCGGGCCGGAGCATTGGTGTCCAGTCCGCTCTAAATGACCGAGCCACTGACCTGCCTGCCATGTCGTTGTACAACCCGTAAAGTTCGCTATTGTATCTTCTTCGCCATTCCCTTCAATGCACACGGGCCAAAGATGACCCGAAGAACTTTCCTCTCGAAACAGCCTAAGGTGCTTTCATCCGATTTTGTCAGGGTCCATGCTTCTGCACCATACAGCAGGACTGGGATGATGAGTGTGTTGTACAGTTTTACCTTAGTTGCTCGAGAGAGGGCTTTTCCACTCAATTGCTTTCTAAGCCCAAAGAAACAGCGATTAGCAAGAGTTATTCTTCGTCTGATCTCGGCGCTGGTGTTATTGCCCGTGTTTATAGCGGAGCCTAGGTAAACAAACTCCTCTACTACCTCGAAGTTGTAAGCGTCTATTGTGACGTTCTGTCCAAGCCGTCGGTGTTGGGTGTTCATAGGTCTTCTCCAGGATCTGCCGCAACGTGAAAATTTGGTCAATCTATCAACATATAGGTTTTTTTTTAAATAGCTGAGGTAAGTACAGAACAGGGTTAACCCACGAAAGTAAGTTAGCAGTTTGGAGATAGTAGATACTGTGGAGAGTTTGAGGGAACTCTAGATATACTTCGAAAAGAGATCGCTGGCAGATAAATCCGAACGAAAACTCTAACAACTAAGCTTAACTTCATAGATTTAAAAATTATCCCTAATCTCGGCCAGTTAGATATGCACAAAAGGGGCAGCCAAACGAGATTTTGTTTGCAGAGGATGAGTCAATACAAGATTGATGCCATAATGAAGGAAATGTAATTTTACGGAAGTAGAGTGTGAATCATTAGACATAGTGTTAAATCCCATGAAAGAAATATTTCATCATATTGCTCGAATGGCTGTGATCATTTCGATGCTGAAGTAGACTTAATCAAAAGCTTTTCTAAGGGGATGTTGTTCCTATTAACCTAAAAAAGACAAATTTATATTTTGTACTTTTGTAAGCAAATTTTATCTTGAAATCTTTGGGCAAGCAGCAGTGATGGAAAAATAAAAGTTATTGGCAACCTTTTTTGGATTGAAATCTGCTAAGAGAATACATATATTTTTTTGAGTTAAGTCCCCTAGAATGATCAACCCGAAGCGCGGAATTTCCTAGAAAACAAATTCGCTTTAAGCTATTTTAATAATAAAGTTGCACAACATAATGTTCTCATGTAATCAATCTACTAAAGCATGAACACATTTGGAAAGCACTGTTTTGACTCCAAAACGAATGCGCTTACAGCTTATCATATTCTTTTGAAAACAGTGACAATCTTTTAGAAAGTATTTTCTCTAAATTCCTTCTCAATTTCTTTAAAAAGATGAGTCCATCTCTTCAACATTCAAAGTCTGAACATACACTTACTTACTTGACGTGGCGCTACAGTCCGTTGTGGACTTGGGCCTCAATCAGCAGTCTATGTCAGCCAGATCGGTCCCTAGGTCCCGATTGAGATTATCCTCCACTTGAGTGCGCCACCTGAGTCACGGTCTTCCTCTCCTCCTAAGTCCCTCGGGAATAGTTTCTAAGGCTTTCCGGGCCGCAGCATTGGTGAATCCATCCACTCTAAAAGACCGAGCCATCTGTGTCTCTGGACCTTGACCCTTCTGACTAGGTCCATGTCGTTGTACAACCCGTAAAGTTCGCTGTTATATTTTCTTCACCATTCCCCTTCAATGCACACGGGGCCAAGGATGACCCGAAGAACTTTCAACTCGGAACGACCTAAGGCGCTTTCATCCGATTTTGTCAAGGTCCATGCTTCTGCACCATACAACTGGAATGGGATGATGAGGGTGTTGTACAATTTTACTTTAGTTGCACGAGAGAGGGCTTCTTAACTCAATTCTTTCGTAGCCCAATGAAACAGCGTTTAGCAAGATTTATTCTTCGTCTGATCTCGGCGCTGGTGTTATTGCCCGTGTTTATAGCGGAGCCTACTACCTTGAAAATGTATTCGTCTTTTGTTACGTTCTGCCCAAGCCGTCGGTGTTGGGCTTCGTTTTTCCCTCATTTACCGCTAAACCCATTTTTGCCGCTTCTGTGTAAATTCTCACAAAGGTGCCATGAACATCACGCTGTGTTCTTCCCATTATATCAATATCATCGGCGTACGCGAGAAATTTAACACATTTTGGGAAAATAGTGCATGTGGTGTTGACGGTGGAGTTCTGCACTATCTTCTCAAGAATGATGTTAAAGAAATTGCACGACAGTGCATCGCCTTGTCTGAATTCTTTTTTTACGTCGAAAGATTCCGTAAGCTCTTTGCGAACCTTGTCAAACACGGCCTTAAAATCGATGAAAAGGTGGTGGCTATCAATTTGGTGGTCATAGGTATTCTTCAGGATCTGCCGCAACGTGAAATTTTGGTCGATGGTTGACTTTTCTGGCCTGAAGCCACATTGATAAGGACCAATCAGATTGTTGACGAAAGCCTTCAGACGTTCACATATTACGGCAGAGAGGTTAAGCAGACTGATTCCTCTGTAGTTGGTTAGAGGATCTCCCTCTTTCAGGATCGGGCAAACAATGCTGAGGTTCCATTCATCAGGCATGCATTCCTCTGACCATATTTTAAAGATGATTTGGTGCATGCTCCTATCTAGGTAGTAGCCTGCTGCTTTGAACAGCTCCACAGCTTGACCATCTGCGCCAGCGGCTGTGTTGGATTTCAGCCGTGATATGCATTTTTCTCATAACAAAACAGAACATTTTTATATGTTTCTTAAATTTTATTCAAAAATCGTCAATGCCACAGATTATGCTTAAATTTAACAAGTTTTCTGGTCTTCTACAGTTCTTTACCCAACCATTCCAATGTTGGAAACCTTCTCGGGCATAAATCTTCCTTGCACATGCGACATCATCTGCTATATTATCAGTCAGAAAATCTTTAAACGAAAATTATCATTTCCATTTCTGTTTTAAAAAATTTTAAACTCAACTGACCTTCGCACTTAGCATTGCAGATGCCCCCTTTTCGGCCGGTAGTACACCAACCTTTGCTGCTTATCTTAACCATAATAATAATGTAATGTATCGTTTAGTTATGAAAATAATTGAAGGTATCTCACCTGGAAAATGCCGTAGTTTGCACTCCCATTAAGTTTTCTCGTCACTTTGGTCGTATCCCTTCCGCTCTCGTGCTCAATCATACAAATCCCTTTAAAATAGGAAATATAATTAAAATAATTGTGTGCCTAAAACTATATTTAATTTTCTATTTAAAAAGCGCTGATCTGCAGATAGGATAAGTGGAGAAGCTAGGGTTCAAACATTTAAGCTCATATTAAGCAAAGCCTGTATAGAATTTATACTCACAGTTAGAAAGAAAAGATTTATCAAAGTTATACTTTTGGATAAGTTCCTTGCAGAGTTCACAGCGCATATATTGCTTTCCATCTACATACGGGAGTAGGTTGTTTGTTCCAAACAATACGAAAGTAAAAAGAAGAGAAGCATTGCAGTTGCCTAAAAAGGAAAATGCATTTTAATTATCTGTTATGTCTAGAAATAGAACAATAAAAGAGAGCAGCAGTTCAGTTCATCTGTTTCAAAAAAGGAGACAAGTCGATCTTACAAATAATAGGCCCATATCTAAACTGTCTTGAGTCCTAAGTCTTCTGAGCAAGTTTTTTGTAAAGAATAGCTTCTACAGCAAAATATAATATGCTTTGAACAAATGGCTTATGCAGAAACGTTCTACGGTGACAAACCTTCTTGCATTTTTGCATAAATGTCGGAATTCTGTATAAAATGGACAGAAAATTGATTGTTTTTACACAGATTTCTCCCAAGCGTTTGATCAACTTTCGCATACAATTGTCAAGTTTAAATTGAATTCATATGGTTTTCCTCCGGGATTCGTTAATTCGATTTCTTCTTATCTTGATAATAGATCTTACCAAGTAAAATTCAGAAACTCTTACTCAAAACCTTTCATCGTCAAATTGGGTGAAGCACAGGGTAGTCACTTATTTGCTTTGCTTATGGTGGCGCTACAGTCCAGGTCGGACCAGGCCTACAAATGTCTCCAGCCAGCTCGGTCCCTAGCTAGCTGTCTCCAGTTTCGCACACCAAGTGGTTCAAGTCCTCCACCACCTGTGTGCTCCACCTGAGTCGCTCGAATACTCACGAGGCGGCATTATTTCCATTCGCTCAACATGACCCAACATCCAAGTCGTTGGACCTTAGTTTTCTGGCTAGGTCAGTGTCGCTGAAAAGCTTGTACAGTTCTTGGTTGAATCTTCGTATCCATTCTCCATTAAGAATTTTTTTCTCAAAGTAGCCCAAAGCGTTTTATCAGATGTTGTGATGGTCCATGTCTCTGCACCAACATGATTAGGGTTTTGCAGAGCGTCACTTTAGTTGCTCGGGAGAGGACTTTACTACTCAATTGCCTTCTAATTCCAAAGAAGCAGCGATTGGCAGGAGTGATTCTTTGTTTGATTTCAGCGCTGGTGTTGTTCTGAGTTGATGCGGATCCCAGGTAGACAAAGTCCTTAACTACTCGAAGTTAAATCTGTCTATGTTGATGTTTGCTCCAACGCGTCGATGTTGGTTGTTCTTTCTTGTTGACAGCATTAACTTGGACTTGCCTTCGTTAACCGCTTGACCAATCTTCCTGGCTTCCGTCTCAAGACTCACGAATGCTCCACTGACATCACGCTGTGTTTTTCCAATTATGTCAATGTCGTCTGCGTATCCAAGTAGCTGCACGGACTGAAAGCTTGTGCCTCTGTGTTGCGCTGGAGCTTTGCACAATCTTTTCAAGAATGATGTTTAAGAAATCGCATGACAACGCATCGCCTTGTCTAAAACCTTTTTTGACATCAAAAGCGTCCGTTAGGGTTTTTCCGACCGTGATGGAACAGCGTGAGTTTTCCATTGTCATCTTACACAGCCGAACGAGTTTTTCTGGGATGCCAAAACTAGACATTGCTCTATAAATTGGTCTTTATAGACGCTGTCAAATGCGGCATTGAAATCGATGAAAAGGTGGTAGGTATCGATTTGAAGTTCCTGGGTCTTCTCCAAGATCTGCCGTAGGTAGTGTGAATATTTGATCGATGGTGGACTTTCCGGGTCTGAAGCCACACTGATAATGACCTATCAGGTTGTTGACGAAGTGCGTTAAAGGTTCACCTAGCACAGCAGACAAGATCTTATAGGCGATTTTAAGGAGAGTTATGCCTCTGTAGTTTGTACAGTTCAGGGGATCTCCTTTTTAGGGGATCGGACATACGATCCTGGGGTTCCATTCATCGGGCATGCTTTTCTCCGACCAAGTTTTGCAGATGAGCTGGTGCATGCTCCTTACCAAATCATCTGTAGCTGCTTTGTATAGTTCGACGGCTAGCCCGTCTGCTCCAGCGGCTTTGTTCGACTTAAGTTTAGATATCGCTATCTTCACTTCGTCCATTTTGGGTGAGTGGAATTGTTGGCCTTCTGCACCCAAATTGAATGGTTCTATATTGCTGACGGAGTCTTGGTCGCCATCGCCATTATACAGCTTGGAAAAGTGGTCTTTCCATGTTCCTCAGCACTGCCTGTGGTTCCACTACGATGTTTCCATGATGGCCTCTACAGGCTTCGGTTCGGGGTGTATAGGCCCTGCAGGTTTGTTTTACCTTTTTGTAAAAATTTCAAACCTCGTTCCTGTTGTGACATCCCTCTATATCCTCGATCGCGTGCTTCTCATGCTTCTTTTTTTCTTTCTGTGAAGTTTATGCTCCTCCTTCCTTTTCTGCTCGTAGAGCTCACGAGCTGTTCGTGTCCTTCTTTGCAGCGCCGCTTTGTATGCCTCTTGTTTAGCTGCATGTGCTCGCCGGCACTCATCAACAAACCATGGGTTTCGTTGTGATGGCCGTGTAAACCCTTGCACTTCAGAGGCGGCATCTCTGATGGCTGCTTGGCAGTGTTGCCCCTGGTTCTCTATATTTTGTGCTGGCATCAAGGGACTTCTGAGGAGATTTTCGGAGACACGATCGGAAAAGGATCTAGGAAAGGGATCTTGCTAGTCGAAATTTCTCCTAGCATTTTCGCGTGTTGGCCTTGATCGGGATATCCGCATTCGTACCTTGACTACAACAAGTTAGGCATCCGAGTCGATGCTGGCACCTCGTAATGTGCGGACATCTTGCATGCTAGAGAAGTGTCGTGCGTCGATCGCAATATGATCAATCTGGTTGACGGTTGATTGATCAGGAAATTTCCATGTTCCCTTGTGAATAACGAGATGTGGGAAACGCGTACTTGCTACCATTGTATGTCGCCCCGCAGCGAAGTCGATAAGCCTAAATCCGTTATCTGAGGTGATGTCGTGTAGGCTATGTCGTCCGATTATTCCACCAAAGATTTCTTCTCTACCCAGCTTAGCATTAAATTCTCCAAGGACAATTTTAATGTCATAGCTAGGGCATTGCTCATAGGTCTTGTCGAGCAGCTCGTAGAACCTGTGTTTGGTGTCATCATCCGTTTCTTCAGTGGGGGCGTGAGTGCAGATGAAGCTGATTTTGGTGAATTTAGCCTTGATACGGATTGTCGTGATGCGCTCATTTACTAAGTTCAAAACTCAAGACCTTCCTCCTGAGTCGAGTCCCAACTACAAATCCACATCCAAATAGACGCTGATTTTGTTCCCGGTAGCAGTCGCCGTAGTATATGTCGCAGTTGTTCATTTTACGTAGGCCCGGACCATTTCTTGGATGGCAGTTATATCTGCCTTATAGCAGTCATGGGCTTCCGCTAGTTGTTCGGCTGCACGTGGTCTGTTAAGGGACCTTACATTCCAAGTGCAAAACCGAATTTCGTTGTCCATAAATCGTTTGCATGGGTCATCGTCATGTTATTCCGTTCGTATCCGAGGCTTTTGATGGTTCGGAACTATAATTTCTTTATGTGGCTGGGCAGTCACCCCGACGCACGACCCCCAATCTGAAAATTCTTCTGACATTTAACCACAGAAATGACGTTGCGATATCGCAGCATCACCGCAAGTGTGTGCGTACCTCTCCATTTGTTTGCGAGTACCGATGACGCAATATATAAATAGCGCCATATATAATACCGCAGGGTCAAAAAATCGAGTGGGGGCACCGGGCCTAAAAATAAAACGGGTGGACATGAGCTTACTTTCTCTCACAAATGGAATCTCTTATGGAGAGAGAGAGAGCCTTCTTGAATGCATATTTGAAAATTTCTCCCCAAAATGGTAATTTCTGTACCGAAATTGTTGGAAACAAAATATTTAAATTAAAAATAAAAGTGAGGTTATTAAAACAAATGTAAGATCACTGTGGTGTCGAGTCGAACAGCTGTTATGTGCAGGTTGTGTTCGCGAAGAAATGTCATAAATGTCATTGTCAGTGGTTTTCACATGACATAAACCGGCAGACATGAAACATGTTGAATGTGAATCACCGTACTCGAATTTCGAGATCTGGATCGACTAGTAGTTATAATTTATTTGTGCTGATACCTAAGCTTAGAACACCCTTCGTCGCTTAAGATTAGAGTTAAAACACTTTATTAATAGAACAATTGGTTATTAAAATTAATTTACATTTAACCTTACCTTTAAGTCTGGTTAATTATGCAAACAAATTTAGCTGGATAGTTCAAAATAATAACAAAATGAAAACAAAACGCAACCGATAAACATGAGAACGTTTTGGCAGAACCCTGCGCAGAAAACTAACTTTGACCGGGAAAGACTTTCAAGTTTTATTTACTAATACTGATTCTTACAACAATAAAAAAATTAATTGCTATCTTGAATGTTATACAAACATTTGTATTTATGTTTATATATGTACCTGCACAGTGTATACTAAAAATTGTAGCTCTGAAAAAAACAAAAAAAACGTTTTGCATGTATCTACACAGATGCTGCTACACAGAGCTATAAGATTAAAGCAGACAGACGCCAGCCAGAATGATCTTTAGATAATTGGGATGATTTTTAAGAAATAGGTAAGTCATGCATAGGTACCTACAGCATACAGTTAAATTGCTGGGGAACTTGTTTTAGTTATTTGTTTTGTTGAAAATTGTTGAAAAGGTAGCAGTTTATTTTTTTGTTTTTAATTAAATGGTCATATCATAATGAATTCTTCAAGGGAACTATTGCTGATATTTAATTTATAAATTTCATTTTATATGCTAAACAAGGTATAGTACGTATGAATGAAAATAGTTTTAAAACTCTACATATTCGATTAGCTGTCCTCAAGACTTCTTATGTACATATGTATATTGTACGACAAGGACTGTTATCCTTAAAAGATAACGAGTTTCTTTGCTTGATTCTTGAGGTGGCGCTATAGTCCGGGGTGGACTTGGGCCACAATCAGCAGTCTCCGACATCCAGCTCTGTTCCTAGGTCCTAGCTAGCTGTCTCCAATTTCGCACGCCGAGTTGGTTGAGGTTCTCTTCCACTTGAGTGCGTCATCTGAGTCGCGGTCTTCCTCTCCTCCTACGTTCCTCGGGACTCGTGTCGAAGACTTTCCGGGCCGGAGCATTGCTATCCATCCGCTCTAAATGACCGAGCCATCTGAGTTAATGGACCTTGACCCTTCTGGCTAGGTCCTTGTCGTTGTACAACCCGTAAAGTTCGCCGTTGTTTATTTATTCAAATACGTTAAATACTAACGCTAAGATTACAATGATTACTAAAACTAAACTTAAAACTAACGTTGTTTAACTACTTATAACAAAAAAATTAAATTTAAAACTTGCAGATTTGAGATTGTCAATGGCCTTACTAATCATTATCAGACACTAATGTCGACTATTAGTAAAACGTAAAGTTAAAATAAAGTGCTAGAAACTTAAACAGAATCCTACCAATAAACATTTAACCTTCTCGTTAACAAATCTTCACATTTTCTTTAAGGTCTACTAACAATTTCCATCAAGTAATTGTCAAATAAATGTCCAAATGAGTGGACAACAATTTTTTTTACGAGCTGAAACACTAACTATTTTGGAAAAATGAGTTCAAGCAGGTTAGCTGCCAAGGAGTATGCGTTTTTTTATTCAAATAATGATAACAATAGCCTGCAATAATAAGAAGCAAGTTTGCTGCACGAGTAACGTGTGTATGAAAAAAAAATACGTTTTATGGCATTTGGAGGGTAAAAACCGTAGGTAGGTTTCCAATTCTTGTTAGAAACTGATCAGTTGCATACTTTACATGTTGTTAAGTATTGCCGTATTCTTTTTCAACACTTACTTTTATTGTCAAGCACTTTATAGTACAGTCAATTGAATTAAAGTGTTGAAAGCGTGTTTTTCTTTTCTTCCACCTGCCCGCCAGAGTAAAAACTAGTTTTGGGGTCATTAAAAGTATTTACCGATAAATAGGAGGATGCCGCGTAGTTATATCAATTCATTTTTTGATGAACCACATAGATAAGTACGGCTTAGGCTTCGGCCACGCAGGAACCGGGTGGAGCGATGATGTTGCTGGAGAAGTTCAATGAAATAGAACCCAATGGAACTCTCCAACAATTAAAAAATAAAATTACAAATTTCAAAACATCCTACCGTCGCGGCGCGCGGGAGCTGAAGCTTGTAAACAACTCCATGAATCAGGTGCAGGAGAAGACGACGTCCACGTACCCACTTTGTGGTACTTCCATGACTTCGACTTCTTGCGAGACCAGGAGGAGGCATCGGAAAAGTATTTCTACTCTTGATGACATGGATGAATTTAAGGTAAGTAAATACCCTTACTTCGTGTTTCATTTGTAAGTCGAATAGTGGCAGAAAGGAAAGACGGGATTACGGACGCCTGAACATGGATTTCTTCATAAACAGGATGTTTATTTTTTTCTGGCCGAACTTTTCGTTTGTTTTTGAAGCAAAAACGTGGGGAGAAAACCCACCATTTATGCCGGGGCAAGACAGTAAAAAGGTGAAAATAGGTGTTAGTATTGTGAACTGCCAAACTGAGAAGGTGTGCTTTAGATTATCTCCGACTAGAAAAGCATAAAAGTGATAAAAATTGCGTTTTAAATTAAACAAATTATAGAAAACGAAACACCAATTATAGTGTATTAAGTGGAAATAGAATTCCAATTGGTTTGCCGAGATCACAACGTCCATAAGAACAATAAGATTGGATAAAAAGTTCAGCTTTGAGAAAGAAGTGTTGAATGAAATAAAAAAAAGTGAATAGTGTATTATAATCAAGACCAAATAAGTGCTGGTGAAAGAACCAGATTGAGAATCCCGGAGACAGACGTCTATAGCCTAAATAAACCTCCAATTGATCTCAATCAACATTCTTAAAACGTTTTATATCTACTTCGTGTTGATAAAGCGCCACCTATTGGGAAATAGTGTGTTATTAAGGCCCTTTAGCAATAATGTTACATTCCATTTCAGCTCAAGGAGTAAAACCCAGCAATAAGGATGGCGGAGATATTTACGGCCCGGCAGCGAGGACAATATTGTATCTTACGTTTATAATTGCCAAAAAAGCTTAACCTTATACATTTCTTTTCGTTCATTGCAGGTCTTATTAAGCGCCGACAACGCCTCCGCTGCCTCTACTTGCTGTCCCCCTTAAAAGGAATCCAGCAAAACAAAAAAAAACTACTAAATGGCGTATGGTCCCAACTACAGCGGCCGCTGGCATAGTAACGGCCCTTCCGACGACGCGAAAAACAATTCGGCCCAACACCGGAAACAAAACCAATAAAACCCCGATAGCCGCGCTATGGCGGTAGACCACTGATGGCTGGTCGTTTGGACCCTTACGCAAACATGATTGCGTCATAAAATTCCAAATTCCGAGGAATTCCAAAGTTAGCACAAAGGTTGGTTGTCATATTCGTTTTTATTATTCAGAGCCAACAAAGGCATATTTCTATATTTTTCTTTTGTAGATTGGAACGCCTGACCGAGATGGTGTGTTGGGTGAAGCAAATGTCACCGCCCCAGCTGGTTATTGATCTGCGGCTATGGAAATGCTTACCGGGTGAATGGTGAACACCTTCGGCAGTCCGTGATTCTCGTTTGAAACCAAATCATCGTCACAGGCCATGTCGTTCGGTGATGGTTGCAGCCACAAAACAAATGGGAGCATTACTAAAAACGGCTACATATTATACTATGCGTGCGACGACACAAGAAAAAATAGGCTCGGAGTAGCGATCTTAATTGCAGACAAATTAAGAAGTTCCACCATAGGAGTAGTCCATCTATCCAACCGGGTAATACTTATTCAACTCAAGGCAAGAAACACTCTGATTAACATTATACAGGTATATGCCCCAACAGCTGATTGCGAAGACGAGATTATTGAAGATTTCTATAGGAACTTGATCAATGTATCAAACTAACAAAAAAGAAGGAAGAGACTTCAGTAATAGGAGATCTAAACGCAAAAGTGGGAAAAGGAAAAATAGGAGACA
Source organism: Sphaerophoria rueppellii (assembly GCA_920937365.1). Classification (NCBI taxonomy): domain Eukaryota; kingdom Metazoa; phylum Arthropoda; class Insecta; order Diptera; family Syrphidae; genus Sphaerophoria; species Sphaerophoria rueppellii. The sequence goes on along the minus strand of CAKKXW010000002.1, from coordinate 68,560,453 downwards.
TGTAGAATCCACTACATCTCTAGAAGTAAACATAAAGATAAGTAGTGTAAGATAACATTAAGATGCAACTTAATTAATTTGATACATTTAAGACTGTCGTCATCGATTTGATAAGTGCCTGTGCAAGGGGACGCCCACGTATGTGAAGAATGCAATATTCAAAGCGATACGATACCAGTGCACTGACAAGAAGGCAACGACCGGCGATCATGATCTAAATATTTCGATTCCAAGTGATTATCTTACATTAATAATCGGGGCTATCGTAATGGCGGGAGGTCTGTGGAGTTGGGCTACAAAAGCGTGGACATGGTACCGTCTCATAAAAAGGTTCCCGTTATGGGATCTGCTATAAAGAAGAACAGTTGAAGAACCACCGTTGAAGCACCACACTCGAGCTTCTGGCAGCAAAGACGACGACGACGACGGTCTGCAAAGTTGTAAATCCGCAAAGTTTCTTTCGCTAATTTTTATTTTGATTATTGAAAGATATGTGTTTTATCATAATTACTACAGACATAGTAGGTGAATATGGGTTGGGGAATAAGAATGAAAGAGACAAAAACTTGTTTAATTTTGCCAACTTAACGATCTAGTGATCACAAACACCTGGTTTAAACTGCTACCACCCCCCCCCCCCCCCCCAGGAGACTCTATACATGGACCTCTCCAAGACACACAGCGGCAGCAATAATAAGCAATCAAATACATATATATATTATTATTAATAAGAGGTTTAGAAATTCGGTTAAATCAGCAAAAAGCTATTCAGGTACAGACGTAGGATCAGATCACAACCCTGTAGTTGTTAAAGTTAAAATCCAGCTAAATACCAACTACTACAACTTATCCCGCAAGGAAAAATAGAGGGAAGACGACGGGTAGGACGTCAAAGTCTGCTGTGGATATCAAACCTACGAGACTGGCTGAACCTTCCGACAGTACAAATTATAAGAGGAGTCACGAATAATATTCTATCATCAATAATTTCCAACCTCCGGAGCGGAGAGGAACGCTAACAAGAAGAAGAAGCAGTACCACACCCGTCATGCAACGCCATCTGGTGGGCATCACACAGTAAATGCGAGTTTTTCTTCGAATAAAAAAGGAATATTATTCTGTGTTTGTGTTTGTCTTTAATATTAAGCTATATTTTTGTTATTTATTTATTTATTGGTTGGGAAAACTGATCCTTCCTTTTTTTTTGAATTAAGTAAATTAATAGAAAAGATTCAACCAAGAACTGTACGAGCTGTACAGCGACACAGACCTAGCCAGAAAAGTAAAGGTCCAAAGACTTAGATGGTTGGGTCATGTTAAGCGAATGGAAAATAATGTTCCGACTCGTAGAGTCTTCGAATCCAACCCGGAAGAACGTCACAGAAGATTAAGACTGCGACTCCGGTGCACACAGGTGGTAGAGGACCTGAACCAACTTGGCTTGCGAAACTGGAGAAGTCTGTTGGGTGAGGCCCTGGTCCGACTTGGACTGTAGCGCCACCATAAGTAAAATTAATGGAAAGATACTGCTCCATATTAAAATTATTCAATTAGGAATAATGCGATTGTTTTCTTTTGAAAATTAAATTTGGTTAAATAACTTGAATTTTGTCTTTGATTCGATAGCGAAGCAAATTCCCCAAAGTGGCTGAATGTGTTTTGACAGGTGAGGATGAGGTAAGCTGAAGCCGACCATCTATTATTGCATCGCAAGCAGACCGCGTTCCCGGA
>CAKKXW010000002.1:68531214-68558222 GCA_920937365.1 Sphaerophoria rueppellii | reverse complement strand
CAATATTTTTATTGCAGCACTTTATAATATCCCAATAATTGTTAGTTTTAAGAAAATTTATAACATTGTGCAATCCTGAAGAGTGTTAAAAGCATACTTATGCCTTTACCTGGCTTGCCGTCAAAATCCTAATAACCTTACCTCTTCTCAGGGAGCTTGATTTGGAGAAGATATGCTTAATGGGTACATTCACTTAAAGAAATTATCTAAAAGAATTGAGAAACGAATATATTTTTCATCAGATTAGCAAATACAGGCATGATTTTTCTAAGAATATTGTTCATTTCTGCCTATCCATCGATTACCGTATTCTTCATCCTGCCAATCTCTAATTTCCGAACCGTTGTGGGCCGAGTGGGCTAGGGGTTTTGCTAGTATTTCTATAAAGTATTGAAAATATTCTTCGAAAATTCTGGTTATTCCGCTTCTAGATTGTATGGATCTTAAAGTTTACGTGTCAACAGCATAAATCTCGTCACGGTACCTTACATTAAGAAAGCACACTTTTCTCACTTTTATTTAGTTACTGCCCCTCGCTTATCTTATTTAATAACTTGCCAGAAAATATAAGATGCGAGAGAGTCGAACTTACTTTCTTAAGAAATATTAAGCTTTTACTATTTCCTTTGAACTACAGTGAAATAGACAGATTATTGTATGTAATTATTTGAGATTTAAAAAAAAAAATAACTTCAATTTCCTTGCTTGAATTTTTTTGTTTTTAAGATTAATTTTGTAACTTGATGGTGCATTCAACTCTTGTCCTTGGACAGCAGGATGTTCCTAACTATTTCATTGAGGCCTTATGCTATTGCTAATTTAGATATTGCTAGTTTATTTGAATATTGTTAGCTTTAAGACTTCATGTGAAATAAAGTTTGAAAAAAAGAAAAAAAAAGATGTGGTAGTTAAAGAACATTGCATTGGGTCGTATGCAAAAAGATGAGATCAAACTTTACTCACACTTTATTGTGAGAGCACCATCACCTCTCACAAACCAAGAAAAAATAGGAATCTTTCTGCGACACATAGGGGACCTCGGGTTCCAAATTGGAGTAAGTGAAGACGTTGGAGTTCATCAATCAACAGCTTCTAGAGTTGTGCACCAAGTTTCTACAGAAATAGAAAGCCAAACACACAATTGGATTATATTCCCACGTAGGTTTCTGTAATGTGTTCTTTCCTTCTATGTATCTTATTGATTTGTCTCTCTCTCTCTCTGTTGTATTAATGTCTTGTTCTGTCTTAGCCTCAGTCACCAGTGCTGGATGTATCGTTGCATTTATGTGCGAAGTATTTTCATCTCGGTTAGAAAATCATCCAAACATCGTCGTATATCATCTGGGCCTTTCATGAGCAAATATTTCAACAGTTTTTTCATGTCTTCTTCATCAAGTTTGCAACATTTTTCTGGCAAAATATTTTGAATTTTGGAAATTAATTCACGATGGTTGAGGAACCGATTTTTTTTTTTAACTGAACCAACAAATGGTCCAAAAGGCAGACAGACCGACGAAAATATTCTTCCGGACCACCCGCATAATTGTCTCGTTTTGTCTGTTTGGCAATAATGAGTGGGATTACCAATTGTAAGTTCATTTTATAAGCCATTTCCTTAGCTGCTGTAAATATGCTACCAAATCTTGTTACGGAATTATGTCGCATTTCAACAATATTTTCGTAAAGATGGTTGACTCACTAAGCAGCTTGTAAGCAAATCCATTTTGACAGCTTTGTTAACCATTGCCTCACTTTGTTTCATCTCTGGCAACAAAGCAACATGCTCGTATGCATTATTCCCTACACGGCTAATACAGAATTGGGGAACATCATTTGGCAATTCGTACGTATTGTGTGGATTATTTAAGGTGTGTGTGAGGATGTGTCAAAAAGCGAACCCCCCCCCCTGCGTTCGCCCCTGATAGTCACGAAAAAAAGCTTTGAGATAGATCTCAATTTCAACGAGTAACATAACAGCTGTTGAGCTTGAACTCGTTTTTTTGCATACAAAATGAGTCTGAGTTCCACCCTGCTCGATCGATCTCACAGGTCAATTCAAGCTCGTCAGCTCAGACTCTGAGCTCTTGCTCATCTTTAAGAATATGACCCATTATTTATTTTAAAATTTAACATTAAAATAAGGTTAGCAGTAGATTCCTTGAGTCAGCCACATAAATTATAAAAAAAAAGAACCAAACAATTGCTCTTTAATAACAAAAGTTTACTTTCGAAATTCTGTCAACTTGGAAACTGCAATCAGCTTATCTGCGAATTTCATTTAATCTGCAAACAACATTCAAATTTGGTAAATTGATTTGGGAACGACATGACTGATTCCAACCAGCCCAATGCTTGAAGCCCTCTCCATTATGAACTTTTTTCACACATTCAACATCGTCATTCAGATTATCATCGAGGAAGTCTGAAAAAGGAACATCAATTCTGTCCTGACATTGAGGTTATATAGCATTTTCAATTGGCTTTCTGAAAACCTTCCATTCTCTCTATGAGAGAGAATGCTAAAAGCAAGTGTTTTATGTTTAGAAACATTAGGAGAAGTAGTCCTATTTCAGATTTCCAATCGAAAATGTTATAAGAGCAGCATTATATTTTGTACCTTCACAACGGGCATTGCATACTCCTCCTTTACTTCCTTCTTTACACCAATTCTTGTTGCTTATCTAAATTGTTTAATGTTAATGCATAGTAGTTGATAGTTAGTTAGTTGGAATATTTAAAATTTACCTGGAAAAGTCCATACCGATTGGTGCCATTTGCATTTTTGGTTACTTTTGTTGTGTCTCCCTTACTCTCATGCTCAATCATGCAGATCCCTTTGAAAAGAACGACAAAATTAGTAGCATTTGTACAGTTTATACAATTTATTTGCATTTACAATTCGATAAAAGAGTTCTATCAAATTTGTATTTCTGGACCAGTTGTTTTGCCAATTCGCAGCGCAAATATTTTTTGGCATCGGCAAATTGTGCCAACGATACTAGGAGTAAAATAAAAAATGCGAAGAAGTTTGGTTTCATTTTATTTTTTTCCTGAAAATAAAACAATAAAATTTTAACTTTTCAAATATTATAGGTGAGTTGCGGTTGGAAACAGAACAATGAAAATAAACAAATAATAATTTTAAAATTTCGTCCGATCAGACGCACAAATAGACAGTCGAACCAATAGAAAATGAACCTTTTTCAAGTTTATTAAAACCGGTTCTTAAGTTTCCTACAAAATTGAAAAAAAAGAAAACATTCCAGAAGGGATTTTGGAGCGATACAAATAAATGAACTTGCTCATAAAGGGTTTTCCAATAAGAGGTGTTATTTTGATATTCAAAGAAAAATGGCGTTTTTTGTGATAAATGATCGGATGTTTATTTTACTATAAGGAGGAAGGTATGCCGTTAATAATGGAATACAACATCAGACAAATGGCCGCCACGACTACGCTAACAGGACCATATCCTTTTCATGAAATTTTCCATACCCAAATCAAAAAGTGACTGCCCTATGTCCTCGATAGCCTCACGAATTCCATCTTTGAGGTCTTGAATCGACGCTGGGCTGTTGGCGTAGACCTTATCTTTCACGTGGCCCCAAAGGAAAGGTGTTAAATCACAAGATCTCGGTGGCCAATTGTGATCAATTGTGATTCGAGAGATAAGACGGTCCGGAAACTTTTCCCGTAAAAGATCGATGGTTTCATTGCTTGTGTGGCACGTAGCGCCGTCTTGTTGAAAAAAAATGTTGTCCAGATCAATACCATCCAATTCCGGCCATAAAAATCATTAATCATCTCTCGATAGCACAATCCATTGACCATAACTGTTGCTCCAGCCTCATTTTCGAAAAAGTAAGCTCCAATGACTCCGCCGGACCATACACCGCACCAAACAGTCACGCGTTGAGGATAGAGAGACTTTTCAACAATAACTCTTGGGTTTTCCGAGCCCCAGATGCGACACTTTTGCTTGTAGGCGTACCCTCCGAGGTGGAAATGAGCCTCATTAGTCGAGATGATTTTTCGATGAAATTCCGGATCATTTTCATGCATTTCAAGGACTTAATCAGCGAAGACACGACGTTGTTGATGTTCAGCCGGCTTGAGTTCTTGTGTTAACTGAACTTTATAAGCCTTCAGACCCAAGTCTTTATGCAAAATACGGTGTAATGACGTTTGTGGAATGCCTAATTCCAAAGAACGACGAAGAATGGAGAAACCTGGGTTTTCTTCAACACTTTGGGTTAGAACAGCAATGTTCTCAGTTGTTCTTGAGCGACTAGCACGGGTTTTATTCTTCACATCACTAACTTGTCCCAACAGCTCGAATTTGTCCACCAATTTTTGTATTGCGGTCCGACAAGGTGCTTCACGACGACCCCAAAATGTTTTAGTTTTACGAACCGTCTCTGCAAAATTTTCACCATTTTTATAGTGAACCAGCTGACCCTGCAGACTTCGTACTGCCTCAATCGTTAATCGATAACCCTCTATCACACTACCCACTACCCTTTAAACGCTACCCGCTTGTGCCAGTACGTCTACCCATATCCGCTACCCCGTTACGACACTACTCTGTTACCCGCTACCAATTTTTTTTGCATTTCAATTTTTCCATTTTTCAATTTTTTTTAGTTTTACTTTTTCTTGTTTACCAGTTCCTCATCACAAATTTTCCAGTTTGCCTTTGAAAACCAATGAGATTTCCGAGTTCCTTTCGAAAACCCATTTTTACATTTTCCAGTTCTCCATTTGAAATTCTCCAGTTTTCCACTTGAAAACCAAAAAAGAAATTTTTCTCCCCATCTGATCTGGCTATTATCTACAAGACTTATATCCATCCAAAGCTTGAGTACAATTCCCATCTTTGGGCTGGTGCTCCAGCTACATATTTAAGCCTGTTGGATGGAATACAAAAAAGATCTGTAAGAATGATTGGTGACAGAGACATCACTAACTCATTCACCTCATTGGAACAATGTCGTAACGTTTCGTGTCTCTCTTTGTTTTACCGTTACTTTTACGGTAATTGCTCTAGTGAAGTAGCCAGTTGCATTCCACCCCTTAAACAATTCAGGAATGCCATCAGTTTACCGTCGAGCCCAATGTCGGTCGTACGCTCAAGTATAGAGAATCGTTCCTTAGCCTTACTACGCGAATGTGGAACTCTCTTCCACACTCTGTCTTTCCCGATCATTGCAGTGTTCAGGAATTTAAGACCAATGTACACTGGCATCTCCTCTCCAATCCCTTCCCTCTTTCCTTAAGCACTCACTGTATCAATGCCATAATAAGGGTATAAAGAAACCCCTTGAGTGTGTGTTTATTATTTAAAAAAAAACTTGATTGTTTGTTTTATATAAACAGAGCACAGCTTTAAGTACAAATATAAACCACACTTGTTGCGTTTGTGAGACTTACTCTGGAGACTCCCTGTAAACGTAAAATAAGTGATGAGGACAGACATTAGAGAGCTCTCGATTGCATTTTTGTTCAAGTTCATAATTATAATATTTACCCATCTAGCCTCTTGGAAAACAATTATTGAAAAACTCAAATACATTTATTTGATTTCAACTCATTATGAGAGCATACTTAGGTTTGTCTTTTAAGGGGTTTTGATTACCCCTTTATTTAAGAATTTAAAATTAATTACGTGTCATAATTACTCTTCCGTTCAACTCTTATCTTTAAAGATAGGAAGAAATATACCCTGCAAAATGATTCACCTAATTGACATATTTTATTAATAAAGTAAACTAACGTCATTGTGAGAACGTGTTTGTTTAACAAAATATAAACATTCTTTGAGAAGGAAACTCTTACTTTTACCTCAATGCCGCGTAGTCAAGATTTTATTTCGAAGGGGCTTGCTTTCAGAAATTATTTGAAAAGTTACCTAATCTTCCAAATAATTCCATTTTTTTGGAATTCGGTAGAATTTTCTGCAACTCTAATGTAGAAAACAGGAAAAATGACTAATCCGACTTTATAGACGCTTTTTATGTCGAAAAAAATCATTTGGCTACTGTTCGTGAACCTTACCTGAATTGCCTTCTTCGGCCGAAGAAATAGCGATTAGCAAGAGTTATCCTTCGTCTGATCTCGGCGCTGGTGTTATTGTGTTAATAGCGGATCCTATAGATAGACACCTCGAAGTTGTATGCGTCTATCGTGACGTTTTATCCCAGACGTCGATGTTGGGTGTCTTTTCTCGATGACAGCATATACTTTGTTTAGCCCTCATTGACCTCTAAACCCCAGTGATATCAAGGTCATCAGCGTACGCGAGTAGTTGCACAGACTTCTGGAAGATAGTACCTCTTGTGTTGACCATGGAAGTACTGCATTATTCTTTGAAATATGATGCTAAAGAAGTCGCATAACAGTGCATCACCTTGTCAAAAGCCTTTTTTGACATCGAAGGCGTCGGTAAGGTCGTTACCGACTTTAATGGAGCAGCGCGAGTTCTCCATTGTCATTCTGCTCAGACGAATGACTTTTGTAGGGATGCCAAAACTGGACATGGCCTTATACAGTTTTTCTCTATAGATGCTGTTATACGCGGCCTTAGAATCGATAAAAAGATGGCAGGTGTCGATTTGGAGTTCTTGAGTTTTTTCCTAGATTTGCCGTAATGTGAATATTTGGTCGATGGTTTACTTTCCTGGTCTAAAGCCGCACTGATATGGACCTATCAGTTTGTTGACAAACGGCTTCAGGAGGCTGATGTCTTTGTAGTATGTGCAGTTTAGAGGGTCTCTCCTTTCTTCAGGATCGGGCAAACAATGCTGAGGTTCCATTCGTCGGGCATGCTCTCTTCCGACCATATTCTGCTGATGAGTTGATGCATGTTCCTTACCGTCATCACCGGCTGCTTTGAAGAGTTCGGCAGTGATGACATCAGCTCCCGCGACTTTATTGTTTTTAAGCCTAGATATTGCTATTTTCAATTCTTCAAGGTCGGGTAGACGGAAATCTTGGCTTGTGTAGTCTTCATTGAATGGTTCGTTCTACCTGACAGCGGAATTCGATTCGTCATCGCCGTTGTACAGTCTGCAGAAGTTCACCTCTTGGTAAAACTTCCGAACCCACCAACCACAAGTAGTACAAAATGGTATTAATTCGGTTGCACTCTTCTTAATTCATTGTTATTTTGTTCTTAAATGGGTCTCACCGCTTCTTAACTTCTTAATACGGTATTTTTTCCTACTTAAATCGTCTATTTCTTTGAATTCTTAATTCGTTCTGCTTGTTCCTTCTTAAATAATTCTTAAAAGGTTCTTAAATCGGTTTTTCTTATAAAGATTTGTTTAGAGCTCCTTAAATCCTTCTTTAAGATGACTATTTCCAGTACTCCATTTTCATTTCATTCTTAGAGTTCGCAAAAAAATTTTCGCAACTGTGCTCGTGTAAATACAAATTTATTTGCTTGCTTAAAAGACATTAAAGTAACTGGTAGAAGGTCTAGTTATTATGTAACCAAGCAAAAGTGATGGCGAGGCGGCGCATTACAGTATTGGGGAGGGACTTTGTAAATTGAGAAAATACACTAACAACAAGCCAAACCATTTGCAGAAGAAAAAAGAAATCGAAACAAATACTATTAAAATATATGAGCATCAGAGAAACAAAAACTAGATGCAGAATTCACTGATAATTTCTTTTTTTTGTCTGAGAATTTTGTAAGAAGGAGTTAAGAGTGCGAAAAGAAGTGTTTAAGAAGACGCTTAGAAGTATATAAGAAGGAAAATATTCCGTTTTAAAACCTCAATAAGAACCAAATTATCTTCTTAATTCATTCTATCGGACCGCCCACTTTCGCCTTTTATGTACTTAAAAGGTACTTAAAGAAGTCTTAAAGAAGCGGGATAAGAGCTTATAATACTTCTTAAAGCCTTCTATAAGTAATTTTGTGCTACATCCTCGACCGATCGCTTTTCATTCTCTCTCTTTTTCTTTCTGAAAAGCTTGTGTTCTTCTGTCCTCTTCTGCTCGTAGAACTCCCGAGCTGATCTCGTCCTCCTGTGCAGCGCTGCTTTATATGCTTCTTGCTTGGCTACATGTACCTGCCTGCTTTCATCATCAAACTAGGGGTTTCGGTTTTGGTGGCCACATGAGACCCAGCACATCATCGGTAGCATCCCCAATGGCTGCCTGGCAATTCTACCAATGATTCTCAATGCTCGATGCTGGCTGTAGCGGACTTCTCATAAGGTTACTTGACACTCGATCGGAAAAGGATCTGGCGTAGAACTTGTCTTTTTTGTCGTCATCTTTCTCTTCTGTCGTCAAAGCCTTCCATAGGGGTTTTCACCCTATCTCCAGCTTAGGTACTAGACACCCTGTGGTCACTATCGTGGAGGTGAGAGTAGGACTTGGTAGACAGAGGTTGTTGAGGACTCTTGGGACGTCATGACTGCGTCTTTTATCTACCATTTGATAGCAATCTAATCATCTACAATAATTGTTGTTAGCAATGTTTTTCTACGGCCACCCATTTAAGATAGAACGTTTTGATCATGAACGGGAAGTGTTATAAACAGATCTAATGATCTAAAGTTGCAAGCTTATTAAAAGACATTTTAAAATACAACAAAAACAGTTTTGTAAATTTCTGTTTAGTGGTTGCCGGTTGGGCTTACACTACGTCTCCAGCAAAAAACTTTTTGTTTTTAATTCTACTTTAATTTTTTTTAATTGTAAACATGTTTGTTGTCATAAAAATCACCTCAGCGTTCCAGCTGATCGCAACACAAAAAACCTCTTTAACGCAACGTAAACAAACAAACACGTACTTAAGGCAAATTCTTAAAATAGAAGCTTAAGGGTCAACAAGTTAAGCACAAACAAAATTTGTATCTTTTTAAACTAATAGAAGTCTTGAATTTGATTGATTTAATTCCTGATAGGTAAATAAATAATAAGCTGACTCACCCACTAAATTTTTGCCAACAACCAATTTCTTGAATCAACTTTATTGTTCCAGTGATGTCTTCAAACTGTTTCTACTCTTGGGTCTGCGGTTTAAAAGCAGTGGGAATTGCTTCAGTCCCCCTATTCTGTTACGTTAATTTTGTAAACTTTGATTTTGATACTCACGCTCCAAGAGCTGTGGCGCATCAATTTAAAAGTCTCACTATTTATTTATATTTTACTAAGCAATCGCCACCGCACTCGTCTACTAGTCGTTCCTACCTACAATAGGTACAACAGCAACAGCTATTTAAAAATCAAGAATACTGATAATGGTGAGAGAAGCTTTTTTTGTTTACATTAATGTCAAGTTGTGATGGTGGATTTATTTTCGTGTGTAGTGTCGGCAAACCGTGAATAAATATTAAATGTTTATGGAAATTAATGAAGTGCTGGGTTTTCTCTGCTAATACTTGTTTTGTTCTTACAAAAACAAAAAATAACACGGGAGTTACATTTTTGATAAGACTCTGTAGATGTGAACCTATTTCACGGAGAGTTCTCTCTCGAAGAGAATTTCGCAGTGGTTTTTTGATCTTCTTCTTAGAATCTATCAGTGAGTTAATATTGATGGAGTAGTGTTGCCAACAGTGGCTTATTACCATTTATTTTTTAGTTGAAGACGTTCCTATTTTTTAACTTTTATTGAATTTTGCTAAATTTATCTTTGACAGAAATCTTTCATAAGATGATTCCTTCGCTTTCAAACATATACTTACTTACTTAAGGTGGCGCTACAGTCCGTTGTGGACTTGGGCTTCAATCAACAGACTCCACCAGCTAGCTCGGTCCTTATCTAGTTGTCTTCTGTTTTGCACTCCAAGTTGATTGAGGTCCTCTTCCACTTAAGTCGCGATCTTCCTCACCTCCTACGTCCCTCGAGAATAGTGTCGAAGGCATTTCGGGCAGGAGCATTGGTGTCAGTCCGCTCTAATGGGATTTTACATTCAACCACCACGAATCGCTACTAAAATTCAATGTTTTTTGGGTTCAATGTAATTTGTTAAGCCAAAAGTAGCAATCTCTTTTTTGAATGTGTGGGTGAAAGGTATCAAAACAGATTTATGATTGAATATTCTTCAATTTAAAATGTTTAATAAATTGAATTTAAACACAATTCGTAAATTTATATTCTGCAAAATAATTTTTTATACAAATCTTGCAACAAACTCCATTCGTTTTGAATATTAAAAAATATCTCGTTGTATGTGTTAAAATACGTGTGAGAATATGTGTAAATCTTTCTCCAAAAAGAGATTTTAGAGAAATCAATTCTTCAAGTAAAAAATTCAATACTTTTTCCAATGTAATTCATTTAAGGGGAAAAAAATTGCCACAGATCCGTGAAGAATCAATTTCTTGGCCCAATGTAAAATCCCATAAATGACCGAGCAATCTCCATGTCGTTGTACAACCCGTAAAGTTCGCTATTGTATCTTCTTCGCCATTCCCCTTCAATGCATACGGGGCCAAAGATGACCCGAAGAACTTTCCTCTCGAAACAGCCTAAGGCGCTTTCATCCGATTTTGTCAGGGTCCATGCTTCTGCACCATACAGCAGGACTGGGATGATGAGTGTGTTGTACAGTACCTTAAATGCTCGGAGAGAGGGCTTTTCCACTCAATTGCTTTCTAAGCCCAAAGAAACAGCGATTAGCAAGAGTAATTCTTCGTCTGATCTCGGCGCTGGTGTTATTACCCGTGTTTATAGCGGAGCCTAGGTAGACAAACTCCTCTACTACCTCGAAGTTGTAAGCGTCTATTGTGACGTTCTGTCCAAGCCGTCAGTGTTGGGTGTTCATAGGTCTTTTCCAGGATCTGCCGCAACGATCTATCAAACATATAGGTTTTTTTTTTAAATAGCTGAGGTAAGTACAGAACAGGGTTAACCCACGAAAGTAAGTTAGCAGTTTGGAGATAGTAGATACTGTGGAGAGTTTGAGGGAACTGTAGATAGACTTCGAAAAGAGGTCGCTGACAGATAAATCCGAACGAAAACTCTAACAACTAAGCTTAACTTCATAGATTTAAAAATTATCCCTAATCTTGGCCAGTTAGATATGCACAAAAGGGGCAGCCGAACGAGATTTTGTTTGCAGAGGCTGAGTTCGCTTCATAAAAAGCTCAAATTGGTTCGACTAGTAAGAAGTAATTCTCTAGATTCATGTGGTATCACAATGGGCCTTTTCTTCTGGCCTAAGTGTGTGGATTCTGTATCCACAGCCACTTTAACCTAACCTAACCTAACCTGAGTCAATGCAAGATTGATGCCATAATGAAGGAAATGTAATTTTACGGAAGTAGAGTTTGAATCATTAGACAAAGTGTTAAATCCCATGAAAGAAATATTTCATCATATTGCGAGATTATATGCTCGAATGGCTGTGATCATTTCGATGCTGAAGTAGACTTAATCAAAAGCTTTTCTAAGGGGATGTTGTTCCTTTTCACCTAAAAAAGACAAATTTATATTTTGTACTTTGTAAGCAAATTTTATCTTGAAATCTTTGGGCAAGCAGCAGTGATGGAAAAATAAAAGTTATTGGCAACCTTTTTTGGATTGAAATCTGCTAAGAGAATATACATATTTTTTTTGAGTTAAGTCCCCTAGAATGATTAGCCCGAAGCGCGGAATTTCCTAGAAAACAAATTCGCTTTAAGCTATTTTAATAATAAAGTTGCACAACATAATGTTCTCATGTAATCAATCTACTAAAGCATGAACACATTTGGAAAGCACTGTTTTTACTCCAAAACGAATGCGCTTACAGCTTATCATATTCTTTTGAAAACAGTGACAATCTTTTAGAAAACATTTTCTCTAAATTCCTTCTCAATTTCTTTAAAAAGATGAGTCCATCCCTTCAACATTCAAAGTCTGAACATACACTTACTTACTTGACGTGGCGCTACAGTCCCTTGTGGACTTGGGCCTCAATCAGCAGTCTATGTCAGCCAGATCGGTCCCTAGGTCCCGATTGAGGTTCTCCTCCACTTGAGTGCGCCACCTGAGTCACGGTCTTCCTCTCCTCCTAAGTCCCTCGGGAATAGTTTCTAAGGCTTTCCGGGCCGCAGCATTGGTGAATCCATCCACTCTAAAAGACCGAGCCATCTGTGTCTTTGGACCTTGACCCTTCTGGCTAGGTCCATGTCGTTGTACAACCCGTAAAGTTCGCTGTTATATTTTCTTCACCATTCCCCTTCAATGCACACGGGGCCAAGGATGACCCGAAGAACTTTCAACTCGGAACGACCTAAGGCACTTTTATCCGATTTTGTCAAGGTCCATGCTTCTGCACCATACAACTGGAATGGGATGATGAGGGTGTTGTACAATTTTACTTTAGTTGCACGAGAGAGGGCTTCTTAACTCAATTCTTTCGTAGCCCAAAGAAACAGCGGTTGGCAAGAGTTATTCTTCGTCCGATCTCGGCACTGGTGTTATTGCCCATGTTTATAGTGGAGCCTACTACCTCGAAGTTGTATTCGTCTTTTGTTACGTTCTGCCCAAGCCGTCGGTGTTGGGGGTCCTTCCTCGAAGACAGCATACACTTCGTTTTTCCCTCATTTACCGCTAAACCCATTTTTGCCGCTTCTGTGTCAATTCTCACAAAGGCGCCATGGACATCACGCTGTGTTCTTCCCATTATATCAATATCATCGGCGTACGCGAGAAATTTAACAGATTTTGGGAAAATAGTGCATCTGGTGTTGACGGTGGAGTTCTGCACTATCTTCTCAAGAATGATGTGAAAGAAATTGCACGACAGTGCATCGCCTTGTCTGAATTCTTTTTTTACGTCGAAAGATTCCGTAAGCTCGTTGTGAACCTTGTCATACACGGCCTTAAAATCGATGAAAAGGTGGTGGCTATCAATTTGGTGTTCATAGGTCTTCTTCAGGATCTGCCGCAACGTGCAATTTTGGTCGATGGTTGACTTTTCTGGCCTGAAGCCACATTGATAAGGACCAATCAGATTGTTGACGAAAGCCTTCAGACGTTCATTGATTCCTCTGTAGTTGGTTAGAGGATCTCCCTTTTTCAGGATCGGGCAAACAATGCTGAGGTTCCATTCATCAGGCACGCACTCCTCTGACCATATCTCTCAGATGATTTGGTGCATGCTCCTATCTAGGTAGTAGCCTGCTGCTTTGAACAGCTCCACAGCTAGACCATCTGCGCCAGCGGCTGTGTTGGATTTCAGCCGTGATATGCATTTTTTCTCATAACAAAACAGAACATTTTTATATGTTTCTTAAATTTTATTCAAAAATCGTCAATGCCACAGATTATGCTTAAATTTAACAAGTTTTCTGGTCTTCTACAGTTCTTTACCCAACCATTCCAATGTTGGAAACCTTCTCGGGCATAAATCTTCCTTGCACATGCGACATCATCTGCTATATTATCAGTCAGAAAATCTTTAAACGAAAATTATCATTTCCATTTCTATTTAAAAAAAATTTAAACTCAACTGACCTTCGCACTTAGCATTGCAGATGCCCCCTTTGCGACCCACTGTACACCAACCTTTGCTGCTTATCTTAACCAATAGAAAATTAAATATATTATAATGAAAACAATTGAAGGTATCTCACCTGGAAAATGCCGTAGTTTGCACTACCATTAAGTTTTCTCGTCACTTTGGTCGTATCCCTTCCGCTCTCGTGCTCAATCATACAAATCCCTTTAAAATAGGAAATATAATTAAAATAATTGTGTGCCTAAAACTATATTTAATTTTCTATTTTAAAAGCGCTTTTCTGTAGATAGGATAAGTGGAGAAGCTAGGGTTCAAACATGTAAGCTCATACTTAGCAAAGACTGTATAGAACTTATACTCACAGTTAGAAAGAAAAGATTTATCAAAGTTATACTTTTGGATAAGTTCCTTGCAGAGTTCACAGCGCATATATTGCTTTCCATCTACATACGGGAGTAGGTTGTTTGTTCCAAACAATACGAAAGTAAAAAGAAAGAGAAGCATTGCAGTTGCCTAAAAAGGAAAATGCATTTTTAATTATCTGTTATGTCTAGAAATAGAACAATAAAAAAAAGCAGCAGTTCAGTTCATCTGTTTTCAAAAAAGGAGACAAGTCCGATCTTACAAATAATAGGCCCATATCTAAACTCTCTTGGAGTCCTAAGTCTTCTGAGCAAGTTTTTTGTGAAAGAATAGCTTTCTACAGCAAAAATATAATATGCTTTGAACAAATGGCTTTATGCAGAAACGTTCTACGGTGACAAACCTTCTTGCATTTTTGCATAAATGTCGGAATTCTGTATAAAATGGACAGAAAGTTGATTGTCTTTACACAGATTTATCCCATGCGTTTGATCAACTTTCGCATACAATTGTCAAGTTTAAATTGAATTCATATGGTTTTCCTCCGGGATTCGTTAATTCGATTTCTTCTTATCTTGATAATAGAACTTACCAAGTAAAATTCAGAAACTCTTACTCAAAACCTTTCATCGTCAAATTGACTGTAGCACAGGGTAGTCACTTATTTGCTTTGCTTTTGGTGGCGCTACAGTCCAGGTCGGACCAGGGCCTCATCCAACCAGCTCGGTCCCTAGCTAGCTGTCTCCAGTTTCGCACACCAAGTTGGTTCAAGTCCTCCACAACCTATGTGCTCCACCTGAGTCGCTCGAATACTCTACGAGGCGGAGCATTATTTTCCATTCGCTCAACATGACCCAACAATCCAAGTCGTTGGACCTTTAGTTTTCTGGCTAGGTCAGTGTCGCTGAAAAGCTTGTACAGTTCTTGGTTGAATCTTCGTATCCATTCTCCATTAAGAATTTTTTTCTCAAAGTAGCCCAAAGCGTTTTTATCAGATGTTGTGTTGGTCCATGTCTCTGCACCACACATGATTAGGGTTTTGCAGAGCGTCACTTTAGTTGCTCGGGAGAAGACTTTACTATTCAATTGCCTTCTAATTCCAAAGAAGCAGCGATTGGCAGGAGTGATTCTTTGTTTGATTTCAGCGCTGGTGTTGTTGCCGTCCTAAACTACCTCGAAGTTAAATCTGTTTATGTTGATGTTTGCTCCAACGCGTCGATGTTGGTTGTTCTTTCTTGTTGACAGCATTAGCTTGGTTAACCGCTAGGCCAATCTTCCTGGCTTCCGTCTCAAGACTCACGAATGCTCCACTGACATCACGGTGTGTTCTTCCAATTATGTCAATGTCGTCTGCGTATCCATGTAGCTGCACGGACTTTTGAAAGATTGTGCCTCTGGTGTTGGCGCTGGAACTTTGCACAATCTTTTCAAGAATGATGTTGAAGAAATCGCATGACAACGCATCGCCTTGTCTTAAACCTTTTTTGAAATCAAAAGCGTCCGTTAGGTTTTTTCCGACCATGATGTGAGTTTTCCATTGTCATCTTACACAGCCGAACGAGTTTTTCTGGGATGCCAAAACTAGACATTGCTCTATATAGTTGGTCTCTATAGACGCTGTCATACACGGCCTTGAAATCGATGAATAGGTGGTAGGTATCGATTTGAAGTTCCTCGGTCTTCTCCAAAGTCTGCCGTAGTGTGAATATTTGATCGATGGTGGACTTTCCGGGTTTGAAGCCACACTGATAAGGACCTATCAGGTTATTGACGAAGGGCTTCAGACGTTCACACAGCACGGCAGACAAGATCTTATAGGCAATGTTAAGGAGACTTATACCTCTGTAGTTTGTGCAGTTCAGGGGATCTCCTTTCTTGAGGATCGGGCATACGATGCTGAGGTTCCATTCGTCAGGCATACTATCATCCGACCAAATTTTGCAGATGAGCTGATGCATGCTCCTAACCAAATCATCTCCAGCTGCTTTGTACAGTTCGGCGGCTGGCCCTTCTTCTCCAGCGGCTTTGTTCGACTTAAATTTAGATATCGCTATCTTCACTTCGGCCTTCTGCACCCAAATTGAATGGTTCTGTATTGCTGACGGACTTTTGGTCGCCATCGCCATTATACAGCTTGGAAAAGTGGTCTTTCCATGTCCTCAGCACTGCCTGTGGTTCCACTACGATGTTCCCATGATGGTTTCTACAGGCTTCGGTTCGGGGTGTATAAGTCCTGAGGGTTTATTTTACCTTTTTGATAGACTTTCAAACCTCGTTCCATATCCTCAATCGCGCGCTCCTCATGCTTCTTTTTTTCTTTCTGTGAAGTTTATGCTCCTCCCTCCTTTTCTGCTCGTAGAGCTCACGAGCTGTTCGTGTCCTTCTTTGCAGCGCCGCTTTGTATGCCTCTTGTTTAGCTGCATGTGCTCGCCGGCACTCATCAACAAACCATGGGTTTCGTTGTGGTGGCCGTGTAAACCCTTGCACTTCAGAGGCGGCATATCTGATGGCTGCTTGGCAGTGTTGCCCCTGGTTCTCTATATTTTGTGCTGGCATCAAAGGACTTCTGAGGAGATTTTCGGAGACACGATCGGAAAAGGATCTAGGAAAGGGATCTTGCTAGTCGAAATTTCTCCTAGCATTTTCCCGTGTTGGCCTTGATCGGGATATCCGCATTCGTACCTTGACTACAACAAGTTAGGTATCCGAGTCGATGCTGGGACCTCGGAATGTGCGGACATCTTGCATGCTAGAGAAGTGTCGTGCGTCGATTGCAATATGATCAATCTGGTTGACGGTTGATTGATCAGGAGATTTCCATGTTCCCTTGTGAATAACGAGATGTGGGAAACGCGTACTTGCTACCATTGCATGTCGCCCCGCAGCGAAGTCGATTAGCCTAAATCCGTTATCGGAAGTGGTATCGTGTAGGCTATGTCGTCCGATTATTCCACCAAAGATTTTTTCTCTACCCAGCTTAGCATTAAAATCTCCAAGGACAATTTTAATGTCATAGCTAGGGCATTGCTCATAGGTCTTGTCGAGCAGCTCGTAGAACCTGTTTTTGGTGTCATCATCCTTTTCTTCAGTGGGGGCGTTAGTGCAGATGAAGATGATTTTGGTGAATTTAGCCTTGATACGGATTGTCGTGATGCGCTCATTCACTAAGTTCAAAACTCAAGACCTTCCTTCTGAGTCGAGTCCCAACTACAAATCCACATCCAAATAGACGCTGATTTTGTTCCCGGTAGCAGTCGCCGTAGTATATGTCGCAGTTGTTCATTTTACGTAGGCCCGGACCATTTCTTGGATGGCAGTTATATCTGCCTTATAGCAGTCATGGGCTTCCGCTAGTTGTTCGGCTGCACGTGGTCTGTTAAGGGACCTTACATTCCAAGTGCAAAACCGAATTTCGTTGTCCATAAATCGTTTGCATGGGTCATCGTTTATTCCGTTCGTATCCGAGGCTTTTTGATGGTTCGGAACTATAATTTCTTTATGTGGCTGGGCAGTCACCCCGACGCACGACCCCCAATCTGAAAATTCTTCTGACATTTAACCACAGAAATGACGTTGCGATATCGCAGCATCACCGCAAGTGTGTGCGTACCTCTCCATTTGTTTGCGAGTACCGATGACGCAATATATAAATAGCGCCATATATAATACCGCAGGGTCAAAAAATCGAGTGGGGGCACCGGGCCTAAAAATAAAACGGGTGGACATGAGCTTACTTTCTCTCACAAATGGAATCTCTTATGGAGAGAGAGAGAGCCTTCTTGAATGCATATTTGAAAATTTCTCCCCAAAATGGTAATTTCTGTACCGAAATTGTTGGAAACAAAATATTTAAATTAAAAATAAAAGTGAGGTTATTAAAACAAATGTAAGATCACTGTGGTGTCGAGTCGAACAGCTGTTATGTGCAGGTTGTGTTCGCGAAGAAATGTCATAAATGTCATTGTCAGTGGTTTTCACATGACATAAACCGGCAGACATGAAACATGTTGAATGTGAATCACCGTACTCGAATTTCGAGATCTGGATCGACTAGTAGTTATAATTTATTTGTGCTGATACCTAAGCTTAGAACACCCTTCGTCGCTTAAGATTAGAGTTAAAACACTTTATTAATAGAACAATTGGTTATTAAAATTAATTTACATTTAACCTTACCTTTAAGTCTGGTTAATTATGCAAACAAATTTAGCTGGATAGTTCAAAATAATAACAAAATGAAAACAAAACGCAACCGATAAACATGAGAACGTTTTGGCAGAACCCTGCGCAGAAAACTAACTTTGACCGGGAAAGACTTTCAAGTTTTATTTACTAATACTGATTCTTACAACAATAAAAAAATTAATTGCTATCTTGAATGTTATACAAACATTTGTATTTATGTTTATATATGTACCTGCACAGTGTATACTAAAAATTGTAGCTCTGAAAAAAACAAAAAAACGTTTTGCATGTATCTACACAGATGCTGCTACACAGAGCTATAAGATTAAAGCAGACAGACGCCAGCCAGAATGATCTTTAGATAATTGGGATGATTTTTAAGAAATAGGTAAGTCATGCATAGGTACCTACAGCATACAGCTAAATTGCTGGGGAACTTGTTTTAGTTATTTGTTTTGTTGAAAATTGTTGAAAAGGTAGCAGTTTACTTTTTCTTTTTAATTAAATAGTCATATCATAATGAATTCTTAAAGGGAACTATTGCTGATATTTAATTTATAAATTTCATTTTATATGCTTTACAAAGTATAGTACGTTTGAATGAAACTAGTTTTAAAACTCTACATATTCGATTAGCTGTCCTCAAGACTTCTTATGTACATATGTATATTGTACCATAAGGACTGTTATCCTTAAAAGATAGCGAGTTTCTTTGCTTGATTCTTACTTACTTGAGGTGGCGCTACAGTCCGGTGTGAACTTGGGCCACAATCTGCAGTCTCCGCCATCCAACTCGGTTCCTAGCTAGCTGTCTCCAATTTCGCACGCCGAGTTGGTTGAGGTCCTCTTCCACTTGAGTGCGCCACCTGATTCGCGGTCTTCCTCTCCTCCTACGTCCCTCGGGACTCGTGTCGAAGACTTTCCGGGCCGGAGCATTGCTGTCCATCCGCTCTAAATGACCGAGCCATATGAGTCTCTGGACCTTGACCCTTCTGGCTAGGTCCTTGTCGTTGTACAACCCGTAAAGTTCGCCGTTGTTTATATATTTATTCAAATACGTTAAATACTAACAAGGATTACCAAAACTAAACTTAAAACTAACATTGTTTAACTACTTATAATAAAAAAATTAAATTTAAAACTTGCAGATTTGAGATTGTCAATGGGCCTTACTAATAATTAATCAGACACTAATGTCGACTATTAGTAAAACGTAAAGTTAAAATAAAGTGTAGAACTTAAACAGAATCCTACCAATAAACTATTTAACCTTCTCGTTAACAAATCTTCACATTTTCTTTAAGTCTACTACAATTTCCATCAAGTAATTGTCAAATAAATGTCAAATGAGTGACAACAATTTTTTTACGAGCTGAAACAATAAATATTTTGAAAAATGAGTTCAAGCAGGTTAGCTGCAAGAGTATGCGTTTTATTCAAATAATGATACAATAGCCTGCATAATAAGAAGCAAGTTTGCTGCAAGAGTATGTGTGTATGAAAAAAAATAAGTTTTATGGCATTTGGAGGGTAAAACGTAGGTAGGTTTCCAATCTTGTTATAACTGATCAGTGCTACTTTACTTGTTGTTAAGTATTGCCGTATTCTTTTTCAACACTACTTTATTGTCAGCACTTATAGTACATCAATTGATTTAAAGTGTTGAAAAGCTGTTTTTCTTTTCTTCCACCTGCCCGCCAGAGTAAAAACTAGTTTTTGGGTCATTAAAAGTATTACCGATAAATAGGAGGATGTCGTGTAGTTATTATCATTCATTTTTTGATGAACCACATAGATAAGTACGGCTTAGGCTTCGGCCACGCAGGAACGGCTGAGCGGCTGAGCGGAAAAAAAAATAAAACATATGAAATCACATAGAAGCGGCCACGCAATGAGCGAGCGGCAAAACAAAATTCTGAGCGGCTAAGCGACGCCGCGCAGCAACCAAACATGTTTTAATTGTTCTGAGCGGCAAGAAGTAAAGATGGCCATAGGAGGCACTTTTTCAAGCAGCAAATCAAAAGATTCGATAGACATACGTAGATATTGCCAGAATCTATCTGGAAATTTAGGTAGATTCAGAAATAAATGATAAGATAATTCTCCAAACTCCGATCTTAATTTGTTAATCGGATGAACACCAAATCGTATTCTTTTTTGTATCCGTTTAAGTTATTTGTACACATACAAACGGTTTTCCGACATTAAAATACGGCGAACTGTTCTTGACAAAGGCATTTAAACTACTAATCGCTCAAAAGCAGGCGCTCAGTGCCAGGCCATACGTCGCTTATAGCTGCCGCTCAGCCGCTAGCCACTCAGCCGCTTAGCCGCTCAGCCGCTTACTGCGTGGCCGAGGCCTTATGCCAAATTTAACAAACGGCCCGCACAAATCCATTAAAGAAAAAACAAAAAAATAAATACAATTTTTTACTTCTTTTGAACCAAAATAAGTGAGACGTAATGAAAATACCAATAGAAATCGAAAAAATACTATGAACAATTTCAGTACATTTAATACTTATTTGTGTACCATAAAATAGCACCACAGAAACACTTGCCTTGATGTGATTTTAGTGCACAGCTTAGAAATGGATTTCCGTGTATTAAATTTTGACGTTTTGCTAGTGACTAAACTGGAGACTAAATTCGTTATTGGTATGTGATGTTTCTGAAATCTGGAGATTTTCATTTAACTATTTACTAAATTTGATCATTAGTAAGGCCCTATATGTTTTAAAATGCTTAATGATTAAAATAAATACAAATACAAATAAAGGGAAACAAATTGATTTTGTTCGGTTTGACAGTTCATTTGCTTGTTTGTTTTGTCTTTAATTTGTGATCCCCCGATTAAAGCAATTGATTAACAAAAGTTAAATGTAGTTTTACTAAAAGTTCGAAACTTAAAGAACTATCATTAGGTTCGTTCTTTCACTTTTTCGAGAGTTTTGTGAGGAGTGGAGTGGGGGTGAAATTTTGTGATTGTTATGGTTTGACAAAACTCATAAAACCTCCCGCAAGCGGCTAAAATCGAATTATTTATCTCCTTTAAAAGTGACAGAACTTACAAGAAACTTGAGTAAAAGTACAGTAGAGAAAAGAGAATTTGGGAAATGTATTGAATTTTCTGGAGTTTAGGAAGTAAAAGAACAGACCAGACTTTTGAATGTTTGACTTCCGTATGCATTGCACAGCTGTAAAATCGAGGGTCAATTCAAATCCACGGCTCAACGAAAGAACTCTTTAGTTTAAAGGAATTTCTGTAGTTAAAAAAAAGGTACTTCAATAGAAATATAATTGTAAGGCGAAATTATCTTACGTCTTACTAGTAGTAGTTGAAATGGTGGCCACGAGCAGTCTAGCTCGGTGACCAAATTAGCGCTGAGTTGCGCCGTTTTGATACCATATAAAACTCGCTTGACCATTGCTACGAGCTACGGTGCTCGTAGCAATGACCCTGATTATCTCTTGCCTGGGTCTACAAATAAGATAATTAGTACGGGATTTATTGTAAGTGGGCCATAACTATGAGGGTCAATTCAAATCCACGGCTCAACGAAAGAACTCTTTAGTTTAAAGGAATTTCTGTAGTTAAAAAAAAAGGTACTTCAATAGAAATATAATTGTAAGGCGAAATTATCTTACGTCTTACTAGTAGTAGTGGCCACGAGCAGTCTAGCTCGGTGACCAAATTAGCGCTGAGTTGCGCCGTTTTGATACCATATAAAACTCGCTTGACCTATAAAATTAAAAGAGGGATTATATATAATACTGAGTTTTGAGTGCGCCAGCTGGCGATCTCAAGTTCGAAGAGGAACTCAAACAATTAATTAAAAATACGCCTCAAATCCACTTTGTTGCTTATAGAAAGGAGATCAAATCTTTGATCTTCAGTTTGGAAAGCTCATTAAGGTCATTGAAGAAGGACTTTCCCAATCTTTTGGCTCTCGTTTTGGGTAGGGCAGGACACTTGCACAAGAGGTGAAGAACAGTTTCCTTTTCTCGCCGGTCCCCACAACTACGACAGAAAGTATTGTGGGGGATGCTTAGATGCGTGTTCTCCAACAGGCCAGTGTCCGGTGCTCGTAGCAATGACCCTGATTATCTCTTGCCTGGGTCTACAAATAAGATAATTAGTACGGGATTTATTGTAAGTGGGCCATATCCTTCTAGATATGATACAGTTGGTTAGGCTACTCCACCTGAGATTTGATTCAGCGAGGAAAATTGAGAAGATATTGCCCTTTCCATAGCTCCAAGAGAAATGTTGACTCTTTCCGCGAGTTAACTATGAAGGACTGATCCTTGCCTAGCCAGCTCGTCAGCTCGTTCATTGCCCTCAAAGCCACTATGACCCAGAATCTAGATAAGAGTGACCTTGAGTCCAATGTTCATGCCCGCTAACTCACTTCGGCATTATTGAATTAATTTGGAGGATGAAGTGGACGAGCCAATAGCTTGAATAGCCGCCTGACTGTCCGATAAAATAGCTGTATCGCGGTTTTGTTTTGGATCAAGTTTTAGTAATTTGCATGCTTCCTTAATCGCGAGTAGTTCAGCCTGAATCTTACGCATTACCCTATAATCAAATATTTTATTACAAAGTGAAGAAGAGTAATTTACAGAGTAAATTTGTTATTTTGTTGGTCCGAGGTTCAAAATTTACCCTCAATTTGTTAACAAGTACTCAAAAAAAATAAATAAATAGAGTGGTGCGATAGCCCTTGAAGAGTCAAGGCCTAAGTGACTTGCTCTCATCAACAATTCTCTGGGTGCGTATGAAGAATTAAGGAGACCTAAAATTTAACGCCGATGCCGAACGGCAAAGTTGAGAAGCACTTTTCATGACAGATTGATACTTTTGAAAGTTTTGTCAGTTCTTCGCAAGAGGCAGTGCCCGTGAGAGATGAAATAAAAACTGTGGGTAGGAGTAGGACTCGTACTTACAAATTTAAAAACAAAAGGTTCAGGGACTTAAATATTTATGAGCAATTTTGTTTGTGTTTCCTCATTCCTCATTCCTCATTTTGAACTCTTTTTTCAGTCCTGATTTGTCCGGGAAAATCCGGGATTTTGAATCTCAAGTATTAGTATCATCAAAACTTATCGCGCAACCCTAGCAAAAGTGCTTTTTATTGCTAGAATTATTCTCTAAAACAAAAACAAATGTTTCCATCGCAATCGATCAATGGGAAAAATTAATATAAGCAAATTCCATACCCTTTTTGACCTGTTAGAAAATTAAACAAACGATCTAGGTAAAGGTATAGTTGCAGTGACTTGCCTTGTTCTAAAAGTGCCATGTCCAACAAGCATTACTTTGTCCAGCGCGTGAGCGTTGCTGTCTACCTCTTCCCTCCGAACGAACATACCTTGAACAACATCAGCTCAGTTCCACAAACAACACAATTTTTACCTGTGGCATTTTGTGATTTTTTTGTTTCTCTCAATTTTTCCGTTGCAATAATGATGCCTGATGCGAAGCATCAAAAACTGCTACACCATCTTCCCAGGCCAGAGTCAGCGTTGAAGCCGGCAGGCAAGGGCAATTATCATTAAATTACTTATTAGCTTGGCCAATTTGCCATGTTTTCTGTAATTGAATTTGTATTAATTGAGTACACTTAACAGTTTAATATCTACCTAAGGAGAACACCATCATCGCGTATAGTAGATTTTTGTGCAATGCGGTGCGGTGTGGTGCATAGAGATGATTGCATTACTCGTTGCACACACGGCGGATAGGTATATCCGCCTTTGACCGGTAGATCAACAGGTGATTGACTAAGGTGCAATTTTGTATTATCTTTTCGAATGGACTGCGTGGCGGCGGCGGCGACGGCGGTGATGCGCGGGAGAAACAAAGGGTCGGTCATTAACTTTGATTTGGTTAATCATTGTAAGGTCGGGGCAAGGAAGGAAGCAACCCGATCGGGGACTGATCACTTAAATAATTGACGGTGACGGGCGACAGCGAGACGACCAGCATGCAACTGCGGCGGCGGTGGTGGTGATGATTGTGTCGTTTTGACAACGGACAGCAGCGGCGCGGCGTCGCGGCGGCGCTGACTCGACTATGGCAAACTTTATGTTCGATCATTTTTGTGATTTCCTTTCGTCACGATCAGCGGCAGGTGTATTATCAACGCCAACTAACATGATCATTAATATTTCTTCACATTTTTTTATTGACCCTCAACCCAGTAATAATCATCGTTGTTTTCGTCTCTTCCAATCACTCTTTTTCTCTTTTATTCCCCAACTTAATGGACAGGAAAGGATGGTGATTGCAAGGAACCAGACGGATTTCAGTTATTATCGATGATTTGGGATTAAATTGTGAATGGAAAAATAAAAGATTGATTTTTATGAATGAATGAAAATGGACATTGAATGCTTGTATATGGGTAGATCACTAAATGGGATTGGCTGGGGATAGGGTATGCCACAATTTTTGAGTTTGTGGAAATTCTTTGAGAACAGTATTGAGCAAAATTAATATGACCGCAAAAAGATGTTTGTCCCTACTTAGTAAGTAGTACTTACATAAAATCCTTTAAAAGGTGATTTTTTAAGAGGTTTAGAACTTAAAAAAAAAAAAAAAAACACAAAAAATTCGAAAAAATTAATGAAATATTTGTTTGAATCGAAAGTTTGAACCTTGCAATTTAATGTTTAAAGATAATTTCATGCAAATGTTGACCGCGGCCCATCCGCTGAGTCCAATTTTGACATACTCTTTCACACATATCTGCCGGTATCTCACGAATGAATGCATGGATGTTGGCTTCCAGTGCGTCAATCGAAGTGGGCTTGTCTCTATAGACATTAGCCTTGACATATCGCCACAAAAAATAGTATAATGGTGTCAAATCGCACGATCTAGGCGGCCAATTGACCGGCCCGAAACGTGAAATTAACTGTTCACCAAACTCGCCTCGCAATTGCACCATTGTTTCGCGTGCTGTGTGGCATGTGGCACCGTCTTGTTGAAACCACATATCATGCAGGTCAAGAACTTCCATTTCGGGCAAAAAAAAGTTTGTTATCATCGCTCGTTAGCGTTCACCATTGACAGTAACGCTGCGATTCGCATCATCTTTGAAGAAATATGGCCCAATAATGCCGCCGGCCCATAAACCGCACCAAACAGTGGCTTTTTCGGGATGCATTGGTAGCTGTTGCAATGCTTCTGGCTGATCTTCACTCCAAATGCGGCAATTTTGCTTATTTACGTACCCATTCAACCAAAAATGAGCCTCATCGCTGAACACAATTTTTCGATAAATAAGCGGATCCTCGGCCAGCTTTCCAAGAGCCCATTCACCAAAAATTCGGTGTTGTGGTAGGTCGGCTGGCTTTAGTTCTTGCACCAGCTGTATCTTAAAAGGCTATACGCCCAAATCCTTCCGCAAAATTGTCCACGTAGTGCTGTAACAAAGGCCTAACTGCTGGCAACGGCACCGAATCGACATTTCGCGGTCTTCTGCCACACTAGCTGATACGGCCGCAATATTTTCTTCAATACGCACAGTACGTAAGCGTGTTGGTGGTTTAATGTCCAACAAAGTAAATTTGGTGCGAAATTTGGTCACAATCTTCCGAATAGACTGCAAAGAAGGACGAGAATGCCGACCATAAAATGGAAGCAGCGCGCGATGAACATTTCGAACCGAGCACGAATTTTGACAGTTAAATTCAATAATTTGCAAGCGTTGTTCATTTGTAAGACGATCCATGGTTTAATTGCAAACCAAACTGAAGCTGTTTGACAGTGACACAAGGTACTAAACACACGTCAGCTGTCAAAACCAGTGTTGCCAAAACCAAACCAGCTAAAAAATCACCCATTACTCAGGCATGCTGAGCGTTGGACTTTACTAAATCTATCGCAGTTAATTTTTACTTCCAAGGCAGTCCACCATACTGTCACACCATAAAGAAGAATCGGTCTGATTACCGATTTGTATAGTCAGTAAGTGATTTTGGGTTGTAGACCCCATTTACTACCAATTGCTTTCTTGCAGGTAAAAAGAGCTAACGTAGATTTCCATATTCTTTCGTGTATGTTGCTCTTCCAATTTAGTTTTTTTAGTTTTTTCGCTTATTATTAGTGGATAGGACTAAATCGGTTTTTGTGAGTTGAGGCTTAATCCACACCGATTCGCCCATAGTGTTAGTTTTTTAAGAGCGTTTTTTAAAAGTCCTTTTAAGGTATTAAGATGCTTGCCTGAAACAGCTGTAGCAACGTCATCAGCATACGCTATCACTCTGAAACCTTCCCTATCCAGACAGGTAAGAATTTCGTTAGCTACCAGATTCCAGAGTAGAGGGGAGAGAACACCACCTTGTGGAGTACCTCTGCTGACAAAACTTCTAGCGGAAGAGTCGCCTAGTTACGGTTTTGTCTAGGATCTGTTGCAAAGTGAAAATTTGGTCGATGGTTGACATTAATGATCTGAAGCCACATTGATAAGGACCAATCAGATTGTTGACGAAAGGCTTCATACGTTCACATAGTACTGCAGAAATGATGTTAAGGAGTCTGATGCCTCTGTACTTGGTGCAGTTTAGAGGGTCTCCTTTCTTCAGAATCGGGCAAACAATACTGAGGTTCCATTCATCGGGCATGCTCTCTTCCGACCATATTCTGCAGATGAGTTGGTGCATGCTCCTTACCAAGTCAGCACCGGCTGCTTTGAAGAGTTCGGCAGTGATGCCATCAGCTCCCACGGCTTTATTGTTTTTAGCTTAGATATTGCTATCTTCACTTCTTCAAGGTCGGGTAGACGGAAATCTTGGCTTGCGTCGTTGTCTACATTGAATGGTTCAATCTGCCTGACAGCGGAATGAGTCATAACAAACGGGCTAAGACTTCTTTCCTCTGGGAGATTTGACGTGGTTCATGTCTCCGTAGTCTGAGGAATTGTAGTAAAGACGTCATGATACACTTGCATACTTCGGAAAGCAGTTGTTCTAGCCTTCTCG
>CAKKXW010000002.1:68506486-68526273 GCA_920937365.1 Sphaerophoria rueppellii | reverse complement strand
GATCATTTGCAAATCTAGAACCAAAACCAAAAATGTTTGCTTTTGATATTCCAAACTCATTCTAATGGAATTATCAATTTTGAGTTCAAGGAGTAAGAAAAATCCAATTAGAATGCGAGCCCCATCCATCACTAAAAATAACTTTAAAAATAAAATAAATAATCAAACGAACAAATATTCAAATGATGTCAACCCACAAAATACCAGGAGAACTTACGTGCGAACCGCCAAGTTTAGTGTTTTGTCTTTTTTGTGTTTCAGTGCATATTGTTTTTCTTTTGCATAGCTACAGCAAAAACAAAAATCCGTACCAGCTTGAGGCAATGATAGCTCGTTGGATGACTAATACACTTGGCCCGTTTTTACCATTACAAAGTCGAGCGTTAACAGTAGCAGCAACACCGACGACGCGACGACGCGGTTGAAATCAAACCATGTGATCAACAAATTTACTGAATTACACAATGTTCATACATCACAAGAAACGCTAAAGGCTGTTGTTAATATAAATTGCCTCTCTAGCGACACGTGAGGCGGACAGGTTTATTTTCCCGCCATGGATTAGATAATGGTGTTGGTGGATTTTAAAGATCTCAGATAAAACACATAGGCCTAAAAATGGGCTAAATACTGTGTTTCCTACGAAAGACATGCACTCTAGTAATCCATGAACATTTTTATGGTTTACGTGCTGAAATTTTTTCAGTTTTTGTTATGGTCTTTAAAAGAAATCCAAAAACCAAGTAGGTAGCGGAAACGAATAAGTCGGATAGCCGAAGTCAAATTTCAGTCCTCAAACTATAACAGTTTTGAAAAGCTTTCTACAAGGCTGTTTATAGTATCTGATGTCATACACTCAATATTATAGAGCCAATGGATGGCACAATATCACGGCTGAAATCCAACAAAGCCGCTGGAGCAGATGGACTAGCTAGTGAGTTGTTCAAAGCAGCAGGCTGTAAGATATGGTCAGGGGAATGCATGCCCGATGAATGGAACCTCAGCATTGTTTGCCCGATCCTGAAAAAGGGAAATCTTCTAAACTGCGCCAACCGCCAACTACAGAGGAATCAGTCTACTCAATATTGCCTACAAGATCCTCTCTTACGTCTGAAGCCTTTCGCTAACAATCTGATTACTTACTTACTTAAGGTGGCGCTACAGTCCGTTGTGGACTTGTGCCTCAAGAGAGGGTTTTTCCACTCAATTGCTTTCCTAGCCCAAGGAAACAGCGATTAGCAAGAGTTATTCTTCATCTGATCTCGGCGCTGGTGTTGTTGCCCGTGCTTATAGCGGAGCCTAGGCAGACAAACTATCCTACTACCTCAAAGTTGTATGCGTCTATTGTCACGTTCTTGAGATGACTAGCTAAGGACCGAGCTAGCTGGCGGAGACTGTTGATTGAGGCCCAAGTCCACTACGGACTGTAGCGCCACCTTAAGTAAGTAAGTAATCGATGGCACAAACATATATTTTGGGCTGTCAGCTTTCAATCAATATAAAGTTGTGTTCTATGATCAAACACTGAAAAAAACAAACTTTCGTTTATATAAGAAACGACGTTTATTAAATCTTTATATATTGTCACAATAAAGTATTTCTTGTCACAATAAACGTTTTTTTTACCAAAAAATAGCAGCGTTTGATAATCGTTCGTTAACACCATTAATGGTTATTTATCAAATGAAAAATAAAGCACTCATTCATCGTTTATTAAAATAATTAGTAACTCGATTAATTGTAGCAAATATTCTATCCCAACCTTCATCCAATATCACAACGCATTCCAAAATTAATAACCAGTTTATTAATTTTTTTAACTTTGTTCACTGACACAATAAACTTTGATACTTCAAAAAAAAATAAACCGAGGAATTCTTAAGCTTTTATCGCAACCGCATACTAAAGCATGCGTTCTATCAATTATTAAAAAATACAACCAATTAATTATTTCTATAAACTTTGATTTAAAAAAATCAAGTATGTAAGTGTTTATTTTGGTAATAAACAACATTTTTAAGGAACTCTAAAACAGGTATTACTATCCCAAAATTCATCCTATATATAAAAGCACTTTATGTGGATATAAAAATGTTTCTTTGACTAAAATATTAATGAAATCAAAAATTAAAGACCACATTCAACTTGAGCGGAACTACACTTCACCACGCGGCAAACAAATCGGCGTATGAAATTGTATGAGCCATATCACCCTGAGTGGCTTATAATTTCATTCCAATTCTTGTGAATCGCAGTACTGTTGCAGCACAGTTTCGTCTAGTGCAGTCCAACCATAAGCCTTATTTTGGCATCATTGCAAGATAATTGAAACGTTTCAAACTAAAATATTCAATGATGAGTTTTAATTTCAGTTATAACTCGTTCTTAAGAACAAAAGTTGTAGGTACACTAGTCAAAACAAGTAAAGGAACACTTGAAAAAATTGAAAAATTTAGTGGTTTTTTATAAAGCTTTATCTCAGTAAAAAAAAGTCGGATTGAAGTGAAATGAAAAGTTTTTCAAAGGTTATAATTTTTTCTTTACAAATTATTTTGAGGTAAGAAAATGCCGTAAGTCGTTTCCGCTTGAGCGTAAAAAATAATTACTCAATTTCAAAATTGCAAAAAAATAAGGTTTGATTTTTCAAAAAGTAAGCGGACATTTTTTTTTTTTCAATCCATCCGATCCAAGTTTCAAGTTTAGAATCCTGTTGGCATTAATTCCCTGTTTGGTTTAGATCGCTACGATTTTTTTTTTTTCTAATAAAAAAATGGGTTTACATGCAAAAACACAATTTTGACTTTGGACCCTAATATCTCTTCTAAATATTGACTTACAAAAAAAGATAAAAGCAGATTTGAAATTTATTAAATTTTCTACACAAAAACATTTTTAAAAAATAAAAATATTGCTTTTTTTGAAAAGAAAATATGTATTTTTGAACTTTTTCGTAAAAACTACCGTTATTTTGTGGTTTTCAGTGACACAACTAATCTGAGGCTTAATTATTAAAGCTCATAAAATTTCCTTGATTTTGGCGAAAATCAATACGATTAACCGTTTCTCTGTTTCGATCAATCAAACTTACAGAACACTTTTTTTTCAATTTAAAGGAAAGTTTTATTTTTTATTTTTCTTCCCTTTTGAATTCATCATAATGACTTTTTGAAATTCGTCTTCGTCTGTTACAATGGAAAATTTTACCACACTTCAGTGTGTGTGTGTGTCTGCCTTGGTGCTTAAGATCTTGTGTTGTAACCTTGATTTTCAATTGTGGGTCTTTACCTTTCCCCGTGTTAATATACACCTGACAATTTCACGTTGAGGATTTTATTTCATCTTTATTTCCACGATGTTCTAAAAAGTCAAGCTAACGTCTTTGAATCAGCAAATATTTATAAAAATCTCTTTGTTCCTTCAAAACATGGAAATGATTAAACCGATTTCGTATAATAATGTCTTTGGAAAATTCGCTATCGCTGCCAAAAGATCCGGAAAACCACAATCCCCTAAAGAAGAGCCGTATTGGGTATGTCCAGCATTCGGTAAATAATATAGGTTTCGTAGATTTAAAATATCTTTGACTCGCTGACAAGCTATGAAAAAACTGAAGCCGTTTGTCAACAGACGAAAAATCCACCGCCGATCTAATTTTCTTTTTAAGGCAGATTTTGGCAGAACTTGGCAGCATCTATGTATATGAATCAGATGTAGAAAAATACTTACATCACTGTCGAAAAAAATCCTCACAGATGCATTGTATGTAAAAAAAAAAAAATAGACATTGCGGTGCTCCGGCCGTCATGTGATTTCGAGATGAAATTGAAGACGTGTTCTTTATTATATGTTCATTATTTATGTGTGTTGTGTTGTTTGTTTTAGTTTCGTTATGTGCTTACTAACAACTAACACCACACTAAGTGATGAGCCGGTGGTATAACACAGCCTCTGTGTTGGCAAACCATTGGTCGTAATATGGTGCTTGCTATAAGCCTATACGACCAATTCTGATAGTGTGTTAAAAAAAAAAAAAAAAAAAAAACAATTGATCAAGTCAAGACCAAGTTAATGCTATCGGCAACTTTCGACACCTATCGCCAGCGACAGCTTTCGGTTAATCCAACTAGGCAACCATTTAAACCATTTCAGTGCTGAAATGTGACGAAGAATAATTTTTGGGTATTCGACCTTAAAAGGTCTCTCTCTAGCAACGTTAGTATTACTTTATATGGGTACTCATCTCATCATCTCGCTTCTTAGTGGAGTCTACTTTGAAAATGGTGAATAATAAGTATGCTTTAGGATACCTGCTAACATCACGTCCAGAAGAAAGACCGTGGTTGACTTGACATTTTAAGTACTTAAACCATAGAATCAAAGAATAATGTACTCTGAAAAACTTCCAATGCTAAGCAGATGTTTCAATGCAAACATTAAACTTATTTTATCCCAACACTGGAAATAAATTTGTAACTAATTTTGATGCGAAAGTAAACTACAAAACATGGTAATAATTCGGGTAAATCTTAAATACATAAGTGAAATTAATTCCCTTCAGAGGGAAATAGTTTCACATCAAAGTGAAGTTATTACCCACAGAAAAGTGAAGTAATATCGCACCATAGTTGGAAAACAGCTTCACCAGAAAAAAAATGTATATATTTCCCACTTGAGGTGAAGGTAGTTCCCAGTGAAGTTAGATTCCTGCACCGTATAAGCACACTTGAAAAAAAAAAAAACTAATGAAACCCTTTGCATCGAACTTGTTCATAATAGTACAGTGGGGTGATAGCACTAAGGAGAAATGGTCTAAGCGAATCACTATATTTGCCAAAGGATTGAGTGCGTGTGAATGATTAACAATCTTATGCCGATTCTAAACGACTTAGTTAGGTAAGGTTAGGTTAAACTGGCTGTATATCTTCACACTAGGGCTGCGTGGGCCCATTGTGTTACCATATGAGTCTGAATTCCTGCTCATTGAACCATTTGGAGCTTTTTACAAAACCTAGGTGAGTTGTCCGTCTTATTGAGAGCGCGGGGCCTGAACATTGCAAATGAGGAATTGTTTCCTCTTAGACTTCGTCCATGCAATTTCTGCAGAAATCATTTGAGAAGACGTCAAGTCGTAAAGCATGACGTCTCACGAGGCAGTTTCCAGTTATGACAACTACCTCTAAAGGGCTTGTATTTATACTTTTTTCCAGAGAAACTAGATCTACATTGGGCAAGATCTTTTTGTTGGCTAAGCAAGTAGGGATGTTATTCCATCTGTTTATTTCTCTGATGGAGTACTGCTAAGGCATGATCTTACACGAAGTGATAGGTAAGGTATGCCAATCCTTTCCCAGTGAGAGGAAGAGAGTAAAAGTAATTCCATTTTTAGCTAGTTCATCAGCTTTACAATTTCCAAGAATGTCCCACCCAGAATAATGAATGTTGAACTGCTGTGTGATGATACTGAGACATAAATGGTTGTACTCGCAGCAGTTAGTTTACTTGAAATATCGAGGGTTGTTAGAGCTGAGGAGCACCTTTCAATCAATACTTTTGGATTTTTTTGTAATATTGGAAAATCACAAAACGCATTCGCTTTCGCTTTACTGATTGTCAAATTAAAAGACTAACGAAGTTTACAATTACTTGGCGTGCCAAATGTAACTTTGCAGTTCTCAAAGGAACCTGATTCAAAAAACGCTGGAAAAAATTAGTCACCCTACGGCAGATCTTGGAGAAGACCCAGGAACTTCAAATCGATACCTACCATCTTTTCATCGATTTCAAGGCCGCGTATGACAGCGTCTATAGAAACGAACTAAATAGAGCAATGTCTAGTTTTGGCATCCCAGAAAAACTCGTCCGTCTGTGTAAGATGACAATGGAAAACTCACGCTGTCCCGTCATGGTCCGAAAAACCTAACGAACGCATTTGATGTCAAAAAAGGCTTTAGACAAGGCGATGCGCTGTCATGCGATTTCTTCAACATCATTTTGAAAAGATTGTGCAAAGCTCCAACATCAACACCAGAAGCACAATCTTTCAAAAGTCCGTCCAGCTACTAGGATACGCACACGGCATTGCCATAATTGGAAGAACACACTGTGATGTCAGTGGAGCGTTCGTGAGTCTTGAGACGGAACCCAGGAAGATGGGTCTAGCGGTTAACGAGGGCAAGACCAAGATAATGCGGTCAACAAGAAAGGGCAACCAACATCGACGTCTTGGAGGTCAACATAGACAGATTTAACTTTCAGGTAGTTAAAGACTTCGTCTACCTAGGATCCGCATTTAACTCAGACAACAACACCAGCGCTGAAATCAGACGAAGAATCACTCTTGCCAATCGCTGCTTCTTTGAACTTAGAAGGCAATTGAGTAGTAAAGTTATCTCCCGAACAACTAAAATGATGCTCTACAAAACCCTAATCATCTCGGTCCTAATGTATGGGGCAGAGACATATGGACCAAGACAACATTCTTCGAGTGATTTTTGGTCTTGTCTGCATATATGGAGATTGGACAACGAAGGTTGGGTCATGTAGAGCGAATGGAAAATAATGCTCCGGCTCGTAGAGTCTTCGAATCCAACCTGGAAGGACATCGCAGAAGAGGAAGACCGCAACTCAGGTGGAGCACACAGGTGGCAGAGGACCAGAACCAACTTGTCATGCGAAACTGGAGACAGCTAGCTAGGGACCGAGCTGGCTGGAGACGTTTGGTGGATGAGGCCTTGGACCTTGGTCCGACCTTGACTGTGGCCCCACCATAAGTAAGTAAGTAAGGACTAATAACGGCGCGGTGTACGTCGTTAGAGAGTATAGATATCGTACCAAATAAAATCATCAGTGGAAATTGAACAAATCACTTTACTGTGGGGAAGATTGAAATCTTGATCGAGTGAGTGCTATCTAGTTTTATATTCATATCCGAAGCTTTCCGTATCTGATGTGCCACGATCTAATGGTGTTTACACTTTTTGCCGAAGGTCTGGCTATTGTAAATCTTTGAACATGTTTAAACTTTTAATTTAGTTTAAAAGTAGAACCACCATCATGTTACAACGTGACTTAATTTGAGTGTCTAAAAGAACTTACATCATACGCTTCTTCAATGTGTTGTTAATAACTATGAAAATAAAAGATTAACAAAAATATAGAGATGTAAACATTGTGTGGGTCCAATTGATAAATTACTATTCATTTATGCATATGATGCAACAAGAGCTAATCTTCAACTATCGGATCTAGTTCAAAAGCCTACAGCATGAAATAAGAAACTGAGGGCCAAGAGAAAGTCATCTTCTCGTTTTCCTTGACGAATAAATATTTTCGTTGCCTTTCCTTCGTAATGTGTACCCATCAAATTCCAGATACAGATTTTTACATTCATACCTGTATTCGAAATCAAAGTCAATGAGACTTAAGAAGAAACTTTAGATACTCGTGAGCTGGTCAATGTCTCTGGCTGTCTGACGGACGGTGTCTGGTCCAGTGAAAGTGTATACAAGTGCAAAAATCCGTAAATGTATTTTTGTTTTGTAAATAAGCTTCAAATTGTTTTTTTTTTTTATCTTATTTCATTCGTCTTCTTGGATGTTTACTTTCTTATTTAAAAATTTATTACGTAATGGTGTCAATAAAAAAAAGCAGAATATGTAAATCGATTATGTTGGTTTGGTCACGTAAAAGGTAGTGATTTTTGTTTAATGGGAGTGAGAAAGCCCGGCGAATATTAATGGTGATGTTTGATTTTTTTTCTTTTGATAAGAATGTGGGTTAGCAATTGGTTTTGTTTTATCTTGATTCGTTTGCATAAGAATTCTGTCTAAAGCTGCTTAAAAGTTTGGACGCCTTTTAATAGATTAATGGTATGACTTTTTACACAACTCGTCTGCGATGAGTGTCGAGTTTTTGTTCGACTGGCAACATGAACCAACAAATTTGTGTATTTTGTGATAGGAATCTGATACTACGGAACAATATTGTGCTATTTGGAGTTGCCTGACTCTTTTGTTCAAAACATTTGTTCAACATTACAAAGAAACCCCAGTCCAGTCGTTGTTTGTTCATATTTCTGTTGCTGAGATATTAATGTGTCAAGGTTTTTTTTTTCAAATATTTCCTAAAGGTAGAGCTACAGTCCAGATGAGACCATCAGGGTATCATCCAATGGGCATCTCTCAGACAGCTCGTTTTCTAGCTCTGCAAGCTGTGTGGTCCACCTGAGTATCGGTCTTCCTCTTCTGTAACGTGCTTCTAAGTTAGATCCAGGTAGGTAGGTAGAAATGGCTGTCCCACTTCCGTGTAGGACACAATTAGAGCTGAGTGCACCGTTTTGATACCATACCTCATGAGATTGAAGATTTGGAAAGGTTAGGAAGGATGTATATTTCGTATACGTACAATCCTTTATATAATGTAGTATTAATCTCCCTACACTACGGCCTACAGCCTCATAGTGCCATCTAGTTTAGGAGAGATAAGGGGGCGCTACAGCCAGTTTGTGTTATTGAGGTATGGAACAAGTCTTGGATCTATAATTCTGTTGAAGAATTCTTTACCTAAGTGGCAATGGCAGAGAAAGTTTGGGATCGCTTCCTTTTCATCCTGGTCCTCACAGCTACGGCAGAAGGAGTTATAAGCTATACCCAATTTTTCCGCATGCACCCCTACAGGCCAATGCCCTGTGCAGGTAGCGACAATCCTGGCTATGTCATGCCTTGGTTTGGAAATTAAATTGATTGATTTTGGTTTTTTAAAGGCGGGCCAGATTTTCCTAGATATAACGCAACTCGTTAAACTATTCCACCTATGATTTGCTTTTGATGTATACTTGGTCAGAATATAGCCATTCACAACTCCAAGAGGAGCATATACTCTCACTGCCAATGAGCTGTGAAGGGCTGATCCTTGCCCAGCTAGCTCATCTGCCTTCTCATTTCCCTAATAGCCCCTATGGCGCGGTATCCAGATTAAAGTGCCGCTCAAATCGAGTTCTTTGAGGGCTTCTTTGCATTGCTGGACCAGTTTAGAGGATGATAAAACTGAATCAATGGCTTTAACAGCTGCCTTCTGTTGGATATTTTAAAGGGCTATACAAGCTTCCCTTATCGCTAACAATTCTGCCTGGAATACACTGGAAAAATCGGGAAGTTCATAGGATTTTGAAATCTAAAGAGATTCACAGAAGACACCTGTACCAACACCGCATTCCGTCTTCGAACCATCCATGAAGATAGTTGTGTCAAAGTCTTTCGTCACCTCAAGGCTCAATATCGTTGGCGCGCGTGTCCTAGTAGTTGGACGGACTTCTGAAACATTGTGCCTCTGGTGTGGACATTCGAGTCTAACACAATCTTTACTAGAATGATGTTAAGTAACTCCCATGAAAGCGCATCGCTTTGTCTACAACCTTTTTTTCATATCAAATGTATCCGTGGTTTTTCTTACATACGCAGAGTTTAGACAAGGAGATGCGCTGTCATGTGACTTCTTCAACATAGTCCTGGAGCGGATAGTGCGCAAGGCAGTTGTGAGTACGGAAAACACTATCTTCAACAAATCCACCCAGCTCCTAGGCTATGCGGACGACATTGACATCATCGGTCGATCCAAGAGAGCTGTGAATGAGGACAAAACAAAGTACATGCTATCAACAAACAAAGCAACAACTGTTCACCGCCTAACGTCACTGTTCGTAGCAGCAATTTCGAGGTAGTTAACTTGGAACAAACATCAATCCCACAAACGACACCTTAGTGGAGATCCGAAGAAGAATAACCCTTGCGAACCGCTGCTGCTTCGGTTTGACAAAACAACTGGATTCAAAACTCTTCACTCGAAAGACAAAATGTCTGCTATACAAAACTTTGATTTTACCAGTCCTACTCTACGGCGCCGAGTGCTGGACGATAAGTAAAAATGGGGAATTGATATTGACGGTACAAAGGCCAAGTGACTGCGGATGACAGGGGGCAGAGCGCTTGGTTTCGGGGACTGGAAAGTGCATGCGAGGGACCGATTACGCTGGAAGGCTGCAATATCTCAGGCTGAGATCCTTCATAGATTGTGAGCCGGATAAGCAAATAAGCAAGTATCCTTGGTCTTGTCCGATCATGATGGAACAGTGTTAGTTTACCATCATCATCTTACACAGACAGACAAGTTTTTCTGGGATGTCGAGACTAGATATACTAGATATGGCTATTTTCTTAGCAACCTGAATATAACGCTTTTATTTCAAAATTGTAGGTCTTCCTCACTTCTACTTCTTTCCGGAATTACACGCTCATAAAAATAGATAAAGTTTCGTTACAGGAGCTCCTTAACTACTTAAATCAATTTTGCTTCGATTTTCTTATTTCGCATTAATTAATCTGTCAAAACTATCTATTTTAATCCAACTGTAATGTTGGCCAACTTGCAAGACCCCAAACAAGTCAAATGAAAAAAGCCAGAATCTGTCAAC
The DNA here is from genome assembly GCA_920937365.1 of Sphaerophoria rueppellii. Taxonomy (NCBI): domain Eukaryota; kingdom Metazoa; phylum Arthropoda; class Insecta; order Diptera; family Syrphidae; genus Sphaerophoria; species Sphaerophoria rueppellii. The sequence goes on along the minus strand of CAKKXW010000002.1, from coordinate 68,515,805 downwards.
CGAGATATACAGGAAATGCAAAACAACCAGCTACTTTCTGACGATTATTTCGTCGTCCTGTAAACTTTCAAACACGCGGAAAGAAACTTTGCATTCGCATTTTCTTTCAAACAGCTATTAAAATAAAATAAAAAAAATATGCTAAACTTGTTCATTCAAATACAAGGTTATGTTCACCGCAAGTGAAATTAAAAACACTTTAATTGAACAAGAAGTACATATCGATAGCCTTTCGCATTAAAGTTTGTTGGTGCCTGTGCAAAGACATCTCGTTGAGTTTCTTCGCACATGTTACTCACTGACATCTAGGTCACGTATGGAACGATTTTACTGTTTGTTTTCTCATTTCACCTGTTTTACCTGTTCCAAATTGATTTTGCATATAATGTTCCTTGCAGTAGCCCTATAACTTGCGAATTGCTGATAGGAAAAAAATGTAAACAAAACGAGTTTCGCTTTTACGCCAGTTTAGCAAAATGTGGAGACTTACCATTCTACTCGAACTTTGCGTTGTTGCATTCGTTATTATGACTTGCAAGTGGTCCATATTGGAAAGTGACTTTAACGATACACAAAACGAAATGCACCAACCCGATGGGCCGCGAATTCGATATGTGATAAAGACAAATTTACAATTGAAATGACAATTAATTAAAACACGACAAATTTTACAAAAAAAAAACTACTAAGCTTTTTTTTTTATAATATGCACACGCTCTTATTATACCATAGACACAGTGAGTGCTTTAGGATAGAGGGTAGGGGTTGAAGAGGAGGTACCGGTGTACATTGGTCTTAAATTCCTGAACATTGCAATGATCGGGAAAGACAGAGTGTGGAAGAGAGTTCCACATTCGCGTAGTACGGCTAAAGAACGATTCTCTATACTTGAGCGTACGACCGAAGTTGGGCTCGAGGTTTTCCTGGAAGCGCGAGTATTACGGTTGAATTGTTTAAGGGGAGGAATGCAACTGGCTATTTCACTAGAGCAATTACCGTAGAAGTAACGATAAAACAAGTAGAGACACGAAACGTCATGACGGTGTTACAATGAAGTGAATGAGTTAGTGATATCTTTATCACCAACCATTCTTACAGCTCTTTTTTGTATTCCATCCAAGAGGCTTAAGTAAGAAGCTGGAGCACCAGCCCAAGGATGAGAATTGTACACATGCTTTGGACGGATATAAATCGTATAGATAATAACCAGATCAGACGGGGAGACAAATTTCTTGCACCGTCTTAAGAAACCCAAACATCTTGCGGCATTTTAGGCGACATCGCGTATGTGCTCGGTCCACAAGAGGTGGTCAGTGATGCACATACCGAGAATCTCGAGATGTTTGGTCTCATTGATGCAAGTGCCACTCATGGACATGGGGGGTGTATCTCGCTTCAACGATACAAGACAGCATTGAGTTTTCGAAGCATTAAACTCTACTCGGTTTTTTATTCCCCATTGTACAATGATGTTTAAGTCAGAGTATAATGAGCTTATCATATTTTGCCAATGCAGTTGCATATCCGAAGAGGAGGTATGTGAGTCTGAGAACGAATATGAAAAGCTAAGGGTACTATCGACAGCGAAACAATGAATTTGATTAGAAGTTACAGACAGGAGATCATTGATGAAAATGAGAAAGAGGGTCGGAGACAAAACGGAGCCCTGGGGCACACCAGCATTTATGTTGTGGGTTTCAGAATTGAATCAGTGCAATACAACTTGTATTGAAAGGTTCGAAAGAAATTTTCTAATCCAAAGAAGTAGGGATTCATCTATACCGAAGGCACGCATTTTCGATAAAAGAGCAAGATGCCAGACTTTATCAATTGCCTTTGAAATATCAAGTGCAACAATCTTACTTTCTCCAAAACGATGTAAAGATTTGTTCCACTGTTCGGTGAGATAGACCATCAGATCACCAGTGGACCTGTTGCTGCGAAAGCCGTACTGGCGATCATTAAGAAGCTTTCGGTCTTCGAGATATTTCTCGAGCTGATAGTTTATCAGCGTTTCCATGACGTTAGAAAGAAGGAACGTAAGTGCAATCGGGCGATAATTGGAGGGAGAAGACGATTCGCCTTTTTTTGGGATTGGCTGTACGAAATTCTGTTTTCCAACTGCTCGGAACGAGCCCAGAAGAATAGGATAGATGGAAATGCTTACTCAAGGATTTTGCCAGCGTGGAAGAACACATCTTCAGAACAATAGCGGGGATACCATCCGGACCAGCGGATTTATGTATGTTGAGATCTCTTAGGACTCTCGCCACAGCACGAGTGCGAAAGAAGATTTGTCCCATGGAATCATTGACGCGCTCAAGAACAGGCGGAGTCATGACACTCTCTGGCAGCGAAGAGTTGGCGGCGAACTGCCTAGCAAAAAGGTTAGCTTTCGCGAGAGAGCTTACAACTGGAGTGTCATTGTCAACGAGCGTAGGGACCGAGGAAGAAGAAAAATTCTTCATGTTTTTTACAAATGACCAAAAATTCTTGCTGCCTTTGGGACATTGCATTATTTTTTGCCTTAATTTTTGGCCATGTAAGAATTTGGTAGTACGAGTATGGGCATTGCTTGTCCAAAATAATTTTTCCTCGCCAAGATTAAAATTTCCCAAAAAGTATTTTCTCCAAATATCGGTTTCTCCAAAACCAACTAATTCGCTTTAATTTCCAAAATAGCTCCGTGATTCTTCCAAAAGTGAAAGTCCAAGATGACGAACTTGGCTCGTCCGGGTACTTGACCCTCAGGCCATCTCCTTCCGACCTTTAGAATGGTGAGCGTTCTGTCTCGGTCCTGCACTTGCCTCCGTCCATAAGACGGGTTTGTGCAACCGGGAAGCCGTGAATCATCCATCGCACGAGGTCTAAGCAAATAGGTGATGCGATCACCCAGTAGCACAGTGGACGAGTTCAGCTCCCATCCCGAATCCCATTCGAAGATTATATACCTCGAAAAGTCATTCGGAAATCCGCGTAATAAGAGGGTCCCACATGGGCCCTTTGAGCTTACTTTGAGGAGGAACTATTTTTTTTTACCAAGCTGTTAGTATTCAAAGCTAAATTTGAAAACAATACAAAAAGAAAATGGGTGGTTATTCTTACGTGTTGAAGACAAGTTATGGTGGGCACTTGGCCATACTAAATTGGTTGGTTTATTAAAATTCACACATTTTTGGACATGATGGGTAAATTTTTCATGCCTTCTCCGATCAAATCAAGTATGTATCTTGTCATCTTACTGTGTTGTGGTAAAATTTACCAAAACAAAACTACCGCAGTTCTGTTATTTTCTGTCATTTGTAGAATTCACGTCCTACCACTTACCCCTACTTTTTAAGAGTCTCTTCTTAATGATCGCAGTAGTGATAGTGTAGTGACATTGAAGCTTATTATTGTGAAAGGTAGGTTAAATAATAAAAGATAAATAAACATAAGCAAACAATGCCATGCTTTTGCGGGGTAGAGGTCGGTAATGGTAGTGGGGTGGTGGGATAGTGGTTAGCGGGTAACGGTAAACGGGATGACGGGTTGTGGGTAATGGGTAGTGTGAAGCGGGGTGACGGGTTGTGGGTAATGGGTAGTGGGAAGCGGGGTAACGGTGTAGCGGGTATGGGTAGAAGGTAGTGTGTTAACGGGTAGAGGGTAGCGGGTAGAGTAGTAGCGAGATACCAGAGCCTAGAACTTTTATTTATCGATTGAGGTAGTATGAAGTCTGCAGGGTCAGCTAGTAAATAAATAAAAAACAAAAAACAACTAGATGGCAAACGCAAAGATATGCCAAATAGTGAGAGGAGGTAATTCATCTGGTGGGTATGGGTAGGGTGGTCATGCGTGAAGTAATGTAGACTAGAGAAAAGTAGTTTTTTCTATCCTTGTATAATTGTCATGCACATTTCTATGGATATGTTTTTTGTAAGGTATCCGGTGCCAGCATAGCGGCCGGCGGAGGAGTGCTGTAGAAAAAAGTGCTGTTCAGTAAGCTATGATCTTCTGTTACCGGGTGAGTCGGGAATGATACCTGGACAATAGTGATATCGAATCTCCTCGCTTGCGACTGTAAAGGTTGAGTTGCTGTCATTAATGATCCGTCTGCGCATGTGGCTGCATTGTTTCCACAAGTTCTCTATACTAACTTAAGGTGGCGCTACAGTCCGCGGTGAACTTGGGCCACAACCAACAAACCTCTCCGTCTCCAACTAGCTCGGTCCCTGGTTAGATATCTCCAATTTCGCACGTCGAGTTGGTTGAGGTCATCTTCAACTTGCTCCGCCACCTGAGCTTTGGTCTTCCTCTACTGCGTCGAGACTTTACCGGCCGTAGTTTTGGTGTCCATCCTCTCCACGTGACCAAGCCATCTAAGTCTTTGGACCTTCACTATTTAGTCAGGGGTCTGTGTCACTGGACTGCACAGTGACACAGACCTAACTACAGTTCGTGGTTAAATCTTCCCCTCCACTCACCGTTTTTGCAGACAGGACCATAGATCTCTAGTAGAACTATTCTCTCAAACTGGCCTAGCGTGCTCTCATCCGTTTTTGACAGGGTCCATGCTTCTGCACCATATAGCAGGACGGAGATAATGAGGGTCTTATGGAGCGTCACCTTAGTTGTTCGGGAGAGGGCTTTACTACTCAATTGCTTTCTTAGACTGAAAAAACAGCGATAAGCAAGAGTTATAATCGTTTGATCTCGGCACTGACGTCGTTGTTCGTGTTGATACTACCTTGAAATTATCTGCGTCTATCGTGACGTTTTGTTTTGTTTGTTTGTTGTTTTGTTTTTGTTTTGACACATATTTTCAGCCTCTGTCTGTATACTCGCAAAAGCACTGTTAATACTTGATATCACGCTGCGTTCTCATAATGATATCAATGTCATCAGCTTACGCGAGTAGTTGCACAAACTTCTGGCAGATAATGCAGAACTGCCAAGTTAACACTAGAGGCACTATTCGTTCCAATATGATGTTAAAGAAGTCGCATGACAGTGTCTCACCTTGTCTAAAGCCTTTTTCGATGTCGAAGGCGTCATCGTTGAGGTCGTTGGCTTCAGACGTTCAAATAACAGTAGTGCAGAAAAGATCTTACAGGCGATGTTAAGGAGGCTCATGCCTAATGTAGCTGGTGCAATTTGTATGATCTCCTTTCTTCAAGATCGGGCAAACAATGCTGAGGTTCCATTCATCGGGCACTCTCTCTTCCGAACATATTCTGCAGATGAGTTGGTGCATGCTCCTTACCAAGTCATCGCCGGCTACTTTGAAGAGTTCGGCAGTGATTCCGTCAGCTCCCGCGGCTTTGTTGTTTTTAATTTAGATATTGCTATATTCTCTTCTTCAAGGTCTGTTCTCTATTAATATTGAAGTTGTTAAAATTAAAAGCTATACATACTTTTAACATTACAATTTCAGTTACAACTTTTTCGTTAAAAAATTTACTTTTTTACAATTTATACATTCGACATTAATGCGAGTGTGTTGTTATTCTAATAATTCAAAACTATCAATTTTTCTTCTTATGTTTGTCCTAAGTATGCATATACTAAGTAGCTAAATGCTAAACTCGCCCCAGCATTAAAGTTCAATGACGTACCTTTACATAGGTATTTGAGTACACAAGTATATGCATTTACTTCATTTCATATGCAAGTCAAATTTGCTCTGTCTCAAGGAAGGAAAAGTGTGTAAACACTAAGAGTTATGCAGTTAAGTATTAAACGTTGTCTGTATCTAAATGTATGCATGCCAATCAACAGAAAATCATAATTATTTGTGTTCGTCATAATATATTTGCAACTTTTCCAAGCACTCCCTGTTTTCAGGTTTAAAATATGCAAAGTACAGCTTTGTTGTACAATTTCAAAATCTGGTCAATGACAATAACCAACTATTATTGCACAATGCACACTAAAAATCATTGAACTTAATTTTCTTTGTCACCACTAGCTTCATACATCATACCTACCCACGAAAATATTTATCCTTGTGATTTCTATTCATTCATATTGTGATGATGATGATGATGTCTCCGATAAACAGATATTGCAACTATCAACACAACAGTTTATCGGTTACGAATATCAATTTATTGAAAGAAAACCTACAATTTACAGTGCTGTTTATGAAAATGTATATACAAACAATCAAAGTCAAAATTTTATATATAAATTGCCAATAACTTCAGTCAATTTTTCATAGATATCTACCTACTCCCGTTGCTGTATAGACGTTGATTTTTTCAACTATTTGAAAATTGAATGAGATTGATTTTTGTCCCTCCTGAAAGAAGACTATCCTGGCGGTATTTCTCCCATATTATTGAAAAAATGCAATACAGTTTTAGCTTTAGCTCTTAGTAATATATTCCAACTATTTTTGTGACTTGGAAAATTTCCTAGTGTATACACTGACTTTTCAAAAGCTTTTGATCAACTGTCTCACTCAGTTATCAAGTTGAAATTACAGTTGTTACTTGTTAGGCTTTCCCCCTGGGCTTGTTTCATGGATTTCTTCTTACCTTGAGGATATATAACTTCTCAGATTAAATTCAGAGACTAAATCTAAATCTGGTGTTCAACAGGGTAGTCATTAAGGACCTCTTCTCTTTATCTTATCAATAAATGATGAACCGAAATGTGTTCGTAACAGTGAAATTCTTATTTTTGCAGATGATATGAAGCTCTTTAAGAACAAAACATCTTTCAATAATCGCATTCTTCTCCAAAATGTTATTATTAGGTTTCCTGTATGGTGTAATAAGAAAAATGGAGATAAGCTGCGCCAACTACAGAGGAATCATTCTACTTAAAATCCCCCACAAGATCCTCTCTGCCATAATATGTTAATGTCTGAAGCCTTTCGTCAACAATCTGATTGGTCCTTATCAATGTAGCTTCAGGCCAGGAAAGTCAACCATCGACCACTTTTTCATCGATTTTAAGGCCGCGTATGACAGCATTTACAGAGAGGAACTGTATAAAGCTATGTCTAGTCTTGGGATCCCTGCCAAGCTTGTTCGCTTATGCAAAATGACGATGGAAAACTCACGCAACGAGCTTACGGAATCTTTCGACGTCAAAAAAGGATTCAGGCAAGGCGATGCACTGTCGTGCGATTTCTTGAACATCGTTCTTGAGAAGAGAAGTGCAGAACTCCACCAGAGGCACTATCTTCCTAAGATCTGTTCAACTTCTCGCGTACGCCGATGACATTGATATAATGGGAAGAACATAGCGTGATGTCAATGGTGCTTTTGTGAGAATTGAAGCAGAAGCGGCAAAAAATGTTTAGATGTAAATGAGGGAAAAACGAAGTATATGCTGTCTTCGTGGTAGGACACTCAACACCGACGGCTCAGGCAGAACCAAAAAATTTCGAGATAGTACAGGACTTTGTCAACACGAGCAATAAATTCAATGCCGAGATCAGACGAAGAATAACTCTTGCTAATCGCTGTTTCCTTGGGCTAAGAAATCAATTGAGTGGAAAAGCCTTCTCTCGAGCAACTAAGGTAAAATTGTACAACACCCTCATCATCCCAGTCCTGCTGTATGGTGCAGAAGCATGGACCTTGAGAGGAAAATTCTTCGGGTCATCTTTGGCCCCGTGTGCATTGAAGGAATGGCAAAGAATATTTAACAGCGAACTTTACGGGTTGTATACAACGACATGGACCTAGCCAGACGGGTGAAGGTCCAGAGACTCAGATTTCTCGGTCATTTAGAGCGGATGGACACGAATGCTCCGTAGAACGTGGATTCGGCGTCTGCACATAAGCCTTCAAGAAATAGGCAAAGTCATCAATCAGTCCATCAAAATAATAGTCAAGATGTTTTGCAAGTAAAATCAGTTGACCAATTCCAGAAATTATTTACAAAAAATTCGAGTAGTCAGAATGCAAGATTCCAGTTCCAGGTGTCAAGTGCTCGCTTTGCAGCTAAGAAGCAATGAAAGGCCAGTTTTCATCAAAGCAAGAACCATTCCATTGCTATTCGCGAAAAAGTCGATTATAACACGGATCTTATTGAAATTCATATTAATTAGAATAAATTAAAGAATATGCTAAAACCCGATGTGCCACGCTCTTAAATGTTTTTATTAACTTCCTAGAGGAAGTTATTGTAATGGGTCCGATTTTGTGAATCTTCAATTTTTGCATATCTCCATATTTCGAGGTCACTAGAATCCGAATCAAGTGTTTTTATGATGATGTCTGTGTGTGTATGTGTATGTGTGTTCGTATATGTGCGTATGTTCGTTACGTTTTTTCAGCTCGATTATCTCGCGAGCCACTCATCGTATTGTCATAAAATTGGCCTCATTCGATGCGGTATTGTACTGTTAAGAGCTGATAAGGTTTGGAGCGAAATCGGTTAACCAGTTTTTAATGGCAATCAAAAATCTAAGACAACCCTAACAAAAAGAAAATTATGATAATTTCTGCAATAATTTCAACAATAGTGCAAAAAATCTTATAGTTAGTGTGAAATAAAAAACAATATTCAGGAGTTTCATAGACTATATTTGATTACTAGCTGACCCACCAAACGCTGTTTTGCCATACAAATTTTAATCTTCGGAAATTCTGTTCCGATTAGAAAATTTCTTTCACAAATAGAAAACTACAAAATTCCGGAGTAATTGGCTGTATTTTACTGTGCAAAGTAGTTGTACAAGAGTCTACGAGTTGGTACGACCAAATTTTGACAGATGATTCCACTTTTTTCAATGATCTTAATGTATGTCCTCCAATTATCAGTTTTATGGAATTTGACTTTGAAAACCAACGTGTGTGTACATTATCAACTATACAACGAAGACAACTAATGTTTTTACTTATTTTTCTACTCTGGGAAGTTAGTTAGTGTGGACCACATTGATCGCACTCATATTTTTTGTTGTCTATTCATGTATTGTCTTTTTACTTTTTTGTATCTGTATAATTTTGTCATTTTTTTGTAAGTGTTCGTTTGTTTTAGCACCTAACACTGCACTAAGTGATGAGCCGGTCTGTTAATACAGTTTTCATGGGTTAAAGACTAATGGTCGTTAGATGTGGCTTGCTTTGAGGTCTCTTCGACTTTATCTCTATCAGAAAAAATTTAAAAATAATACTAAGATTATTTGTAAAAATTTTAAAACAGCACTGTTGAGACTCCAAATGCAATTGTAAGCAAAAAACAAAGTATCGGTTAGACACACAAAAAACAATAAATAGTTAATTAACTTGACCAACTTCTAAATTGAGTACGAGCTTAAGTCATGTTAAAAGTGTGCAGAGTTAAAACCCATTTAACTGAGAAAAGAAGGAACTATAAA
>CAKKXW010000002.1:68474800-68490948 GCA_920937365.1 Sphaerophoria rueppellii | reverse complement strand
ATGAAAAACCTAAACCGGAAAGTTTTCTCTTAAATTAAAGGAGCTCCGGTTTATTCTTTATAATATGAAATTCCTGTATTACATAAAAGTTTAAATTATATTTCCTCGTATCCGTCACATGCGTTGCTTATGGGACGAGTTTCATTAGAAAATGTATATTCTATTGTGCTGTCAGTTGAAATCGTCAACGCTGACGCACTGACGGATTCTATGGGTCGGCCCCTTTAGACCTCAAGGGTCCATTGTGATTAGGTTGGTTATGGTTATTTATAACCCTCATTGTTTATCATCCCCACAACTGAACTCAACCATCCTTCCATTATCCTTTATATTAAATTTGAAAATACATTATGTCCTTAAAGTATAATATTTCTTATTTGGCCTCGAGGAAATTAAATTCTCTTTTGAAAGGCCAAATCCAAAAAGTAACTATCATGATTACGGGTTCAACCCTAATCCAGTGATAGCATATGCTAAGCACAGACTTGCAGTTAGTCTCGTTTGTGAGAATTTCCAATCATCTACATCTACTTGTAACAATTTCCGACGAACTTGAATGTGAACTATAAGAAAAGTTAAACACAAACGAAAATTTTGGGAAATCATTTTTCACTTCTGCGCACTTTTGAGCAAATTTTGCGAAATGCACAAGAACATTATGAATTCAATATGCGAACAAACAAAACAACCACCAAGTTATGCACAAAACGGTTGGCCTTGGCATCGTATCTCGTCGTCGTCGCATGCCACTGTCGTCGACGTCTGTCTGTCGAGCTAGTATGTTGGCTTTATTCAGTTGCCACTTTGTCACACAACAATAGGGGTTACTTTCTACTTTTCATTATGACTTCTGTGTTCATACTAAATAAGATGCCAGCCACTGTTAAAAATCGATAAAAGAACAAAGTACGGGTTTAATGCTGAACAATTATTATCTTTATTTGAGTTTTCCTAATTTTCAACTTCATCACTTATTTCACCAGCAACATTTTCATCATTGATGTTGACTGTAGTCGAAGTAGGAATTTTCCTTCGAGACGAATTATTCTCTGACGATTCAGAAGAAGATGATGATGAGCCTTCTGATTGTGAAGAAGAGGTTTCTTTTGGCAAGCATTGAATTTCGACAGCAAGAAGTGACACAACAAGAACGATTGTCAAAAGTAAAATATTCCTTTTCAAAAACATGGTTAAAAATTGCACTTGAGATTACACCGAAATTTAGTTTCACACTGATTGTAAATATGTAGTTCCAACTTCATAGAATACTCAAATCATCAAGTTCGTAATTTAATTTGAATAAACACGCGATGGTTTTTTTAAGTTGGTGTTGTTATCATTGTGGGACCAGAGTTTACAAATCAAGATAAACATTTTGATTTATTGAGTTTTTATCTAAAAAAAAAAAAAACAAATATTATAATAAAACCAAAACGATAATATTATTTGTATACCCGTGCAGTGGTAATGTGGATGCTAATTTTGCTTTATTTACACATAACTCATGGAAATGTGATTTTCCTTCAAAGCATTTCATTTGGTTTGAAAATAAATCATTAGGCTTTTATTTTCATAAATAAATTGAATTAAATTGACCGAATGCTTAAGTGGTTTAAGCGGTCTAAGGACTATATTTATTTTGGAGCAGTCATTTATTTGAATGAATTTTTATTTCGTTGTTCGTTTAATGAAAGTGAATCAATATCTTCTAAAACGTAATTCATACAGGATCTCAGCCTGACTCACTGCAGCCTTCCGCAGTCTACGGTGACTTTTATGCGGTCTCGAATAACCGCAACTAAGCGCTGAGGCAGTACACCAGTTTCTTGACCTGTGAGTCTGCGTAGTTCTTAGTTAACTGCCTGATTACTGTTGTCCATCAACACGATGTGACTTCTGGGCACTGGACTCTATATCCACGACGTTATCATCAATCGCCTTTAGTAATTAACCGTCATAGTTCTTGACGTGTGGAGCTCATAGGCCAGTCAAGGAGTATGCGTATGTTTGTTGTTCAATAACAAAAGAACGGTTAAACGGATCTGGAAGAAACTTAGTACACAGATAGATTATAGTCCGGAATAGGCTACTTTTAAACTCGATAAAAGTACGATTTCCGTAGATTAGATTTGTTTTAAATTTGAGCAAAGGATCTGTTCTTTTTATAGAATGAATACTTTGTTAAGAAACACTTTGTTTCTTATCATTCATTTGTCTCTGATATCTTTGTTGTTCTATGTAATTATTAAATAAAATTATTATTGTTCTTCTCAACTTCAACATACATAGTCGTTTCTCATCATATTTTTCTTTCCTGGTTTTTATCAGAAAAATGACTTCCAATGTTGCTTGCGTTGAAAAATTGAAGGAGCGAGAAAACTATGACGTATGGAAGATTGCAGCCAAGAAAACTCAAATTCTGTATCGGAATTAGAATTTGAATCATGTATTGACTCTCAAGTTGAAGAATATGAAGAAACTGAATGCGACGCGATGATCAATGAGGGGCACCATGAAAACATTAATTCAACGGAAATCGAAGACTATGCCACATCTAATACGGAGCTTGTTAACAAGGATGTTATTCCTATCCGAAGATCCAGTAGAATTCGGAAGCAAACTCAGAAATTTGAATCCTGTTTAAGCGCAAACTTTGAAGATAATGACCCAGAAAACGTTGAGGATGCCTTGTCACGTCCTGATGGATCATTTTGGCAAGAAGCCATGGACTCGGAATTCAATTCTCTTCAATCTAACAAGACTTGGAGTTTGGTGGATCTTCCGAAAGGCAAACGAGCAATTAAGTGCAAGTGGGTATTCAAAGCAAAAAGAGGGGTAAACGGCGAAGTCTTAAGGCACAAGGCTAGATTGGTAGTGAAAGGATGCTCCCAAAAAGAAGGCATTGACTATGTTGAAACTTTTTCTCCCGTTGCCAGATACTCGTCCATTCGATTTTTAATTGCGCTTGCGGCAAAATTTAATCTGAATATTAGACAATTGGATGCTGTCACAGCATTTTTGAACGGAGAGATCAAAGAAGAGTTATATATGGAACAGCCAATGAATTTTGAAGATGGATCATCGAAGGTTTGTAAACTGAATAAATCGTTATACGAGTTAAAACAGTCAAGTCGTGTTTGGAATGCGAAATTGAATGATGTTTTAATGAAGGCTGGCCTCGAGCGTTCCAGTGCGGACCAATGCATATATTTCAAAATTTCAGGAAACAACATGACCTTTGTTTCAGTTTATGTTGATGACTTGTTAATCTTTAGCAACGATGAAAGTCAAGAAATGTTCATAAAGGAAAGTCTAATCAAAAATTTTAAAATGAAAAATTTAGGTGATGCATCGTCAATTCTAGGAATCCGTATAGTTCGAAATAAATCAACAGGCACTATATCCATTGATCAAACGCATTATATAAATGAAATACTGAGTCGCTTTGGAATGAGCGACTGCAACTCAGTATCAACACCACTAGACTTAAACCAGAAGATATCTCAAGAAATGTGTCCAAATACCGAAGAAGAAAAGAAACAAATGTCAGACGTACCCTACATGGAAGCTGTTGGTTCCCTTCTGTTTGTTGCTCAAACAACAAGACCAGACATAAGTTTTGCTGTGAACTTATTAAGCAGATACAGCACTAATCCAGGGAAAGCGCACTGGACAGCTATTAAGAGAATATTTCGTTTTTTGAAGAGCACCATCAATCAAAAACTGACATATCATAAAGAACAGACTACACTTCAAGGCTATTGCGATGCTGACTGGGCAAGTGACGTCGACCAACGAAAATCAACAACAGGCTATGTTTTTGTAATGCAAGGCGCCACTATTTCCTGGTCATCAAAGCGACAACAAACAGTGGCTCTCTCAACAACCGAGTCCGAATTTATGGCCATGGTTGCAGCGATTCAGGAATTAATTTGGTTGAAGCGTTTAGAATCCGAATTTTTCCCTAATTGCTCCAAGAAATCAACTCTATTTTGTGACAACAAAAGTGCAATTCAGTTCGCAAAAAACAACTGTTACTCAGCCAGAACCAAGCATGTGGAAACAAAAACAAAATTCGTCCAAGAAAAAACTCAAGATGGATTTATTGATCTGCAATATGTCCCCACACAAGAAATGTTAGCTGATATTTTCACCAAAGGTTTGCCTTCAGCAAAACATACAAAAGACTCAGAAAAATTGGGTCTATCTATTTAAATTATTCATTCAGGGAAAGTGTTATTTTTATAGAATGAATACTTTGTTGAGAAACACTTTGTTTCTTATCATTCACTTGTCTCTGATATCTTTGTTGTTCTATGTAATTATTAAATAAAATTTTTATTGTTCTTCTCAACTTCAACATGCATAGTCGTTTCTCATCATATTTTTCTTTCCTGGTTTTTATCAGCTGGCAACAAAATGGTTTGCTTCATATTTCTTTCGGGAGTCGAAAGCTGTTGAAGACAGTAGTAGCGAGGAATTTAAAAAAATTACAAACTTCTTATTCATTGAAAATAAAAATAGAAAAGTTTTTATCAAAAAATTAATTAATTAAAAATTAAATATTATATTTTGTTTTTCTGTCCTAGCGAACTTCCTTATCAAATCAAGAGCCTAAAAAGTTGTACTTCTTTCTATTTTTCTAACAATAGTAAGAAAATCAATTTGGATCAAAAATTCACACTCACTTTTTCTGGATTTCTGACTCATTACGGTGGGTTAAGAGTCCATATTTGACTTGTGGACTTCACTGCGCCGCTGCAAGTTTTCCAAAAGTTGACCAATACTCATGTACGGGGTCGCAGTAGGGTGGACTGCACTGGAGAAGGTCACTTATTACGACAAACTCAGCAGAGTCCAACGAATTGTATGTCTCTGCATAAACGGGGCACTGAGAACCACACTCTGAGCAGCTTAAGACACTCTCCTCCATCTGACACCCCTCGACATCTTCAGCAAACAAGTAACAGCGAGGACAGCTATAAGACTCAACGCCTCATCGGTTCTATACCAACGTACCAACTATACCAACACTATTCCAAAACCCCAACGTGGGAAAACTTCAAGGTATCCATTCTATCCAGAGATGAATGGGAAGACAAGAAACTCCTGGATGACAAAAGCATCCATTTTTATACAGATGGATCCAAGACAAATTATGTAGTTGGTAGTGGTGTGTACTCAGATGCTTAATGCCTCTCATTGTTGTGTTTTTCCAGCAGAAACTTTGGCGATCACAGAGGTTCTCTTCTGACTAAGAGAAAACAGAAAACGTGATATCAATTTCTGGCATCCGCATCTTCTGTGACAGTCAGGCTGCTATTAAATCTCTCGACGGTGTGTCAACCAACTCTCAAACGTCCCTCGATTGTTGATCATTTCTTATAGATATGGCGCAGCAATTCAATATTCACCTCTGCTAGGTGCCGGGGCACAGAGACATCGCACGGGAAATTGTAGAGCCGACGAACTCGCTAAAAATGGCACCGTCATACCTATCTCACCTGAAAGTTGAAAGATAGGTATACCAATAGCTACATGCAAACTTTTGCTAAAAGAAACAGCCTTCATGATAACAAGGTCTAAGTGGTACAATTTACCTAAGTGCGCAGCCACAAATCTCATATGGCCGTCACTTGACCTAAAGCGCTCTAAGGACTTGTTATCCCAAACCAGATTTTATATGAGCTCCCTAATTGATGTCTCTAGATTCATGAGGTAGCACAATGGGCCTTTTCTTTTGGCCTAAGTATGCGGATTCTGTATCCGCAGTCACTTTAACCTAGCCTAACCTAACCTATCATTTGAATGATAGTGTTTTGAACACTAAATAGCAAAGTGTAAACCTGAGAATGAAGTAAAATGTTCAACAAAGATCTAACGTTGTACTTTTATTACCTCATTTTTAAACTAGTTCGAATGTCGTTTATTGAAGTGTGCGCATAGACCCTTCTTCAGAAGTATTCTACTTACCTCCGCAGGTTTTTCGTAAATTTATTGATTTCGTTACACAAAAATAATGACGTTGTTAAACTCAACGCACACAAAAACACAATTCACTCGAAAGTCTCATTGCACTCTCAACGCTACTCCTACTTTAATTAGTTTACCGAGATTAACTTTTATCACTGCATCAGCAAATGTTTATGTTCCCAGTTCCCACATTAATTAACAGTTAAAAACGATTTACCAACGATTCACTTTCTATTGATCTAGTTTAGTTATGTAAGCTAAGGGACAACAGCCATAAATGAGTAAATGGCTGCTCTGAGTAATACTCTTTGGCGTTTCAACATTATTCAAATAATCTCTCATTCGACAGCGTCTACATGAAATTTTTGAGACTCCGTGGGAGTCAAAAGTCTTAAGAAAGCCGGATAGACTGCTTATAAATCGCACGAAAGCATTAAACGACAAAAAAAAAACGTCAACAAGTTAAACAAAAACAAATTATAACAAAACAATAACCCAAACTTGTTTGCAAACATGTTCACCTTACTTGTATCTCTTAATTCCATAGTTTGTGGTACACTTCAAATAAAAATAGAACCATGTGTACACAAGACACATAAAAAATAATTCTCTCGAGCAAGCAAATTAATCTTGTATATCCTTCTTCATTGCCACAAAACCCCAAAAAAACCTAAGCCCCGCATGAACATGTACCACCACGTACCAATAATTATGCTTATTCCTAAATACTCCACACGTTTGTCTGTTGTATTACATAAGCAGATAGATAATTCGTTTACATTTCAAAGTCTACCTACTTCCAGTCGAAAACAAAAGAGCTGAGGCACGAACTTGCATGTTATTCAAATCGAAAATTACTATAGAAGACGACTCAAAATACTAAATCCGGGTGTGTGTACTTTTCCAAATGAATGGTGCTAATGTATTTATTTTCCGAATTCCAACCTGTGCAAGCAAATATTAAAAAAATAAAAACAAAAGAAAAATCATGATGTTCGTTTAAACCACTTTGGATAGTGTTGCTAAATAAAAGTACAAGATTGGATGTGGTGGATGCACTTCATTTTTGAAACATGTGGTCACATGGCTGTGATGTGTTCCAAGGAAAACCCGTAGTCATTTTATGGAAAGACATTCCAAACAACCTAATTGAATGAAGCGTCTTATATGACTTTGAAGATGCGCAATGATTTCAGACTGGTGGTAGTGCTGATTCCCACGTCACCAAATTAATTTTTTTTTCCGCGTGACTCCTTTCACATGCTTGGTTTTTTTGCTTTTTCTATCGAAACTCATTGACCACCACTCCTACCTACCAGACAATCCAGTCACTCTTCACACCTTTTTATGGTTTATCCAATCCGAAATTCAGCTGCGATTGTAAAGGTATTTGCACCGATTTCTGGTCAAACTTGAAGTTCACAGAAGCTCATTACCGGATGCTCCCGCAGCAGACTTATATCATTTTTGCTTGCTGAACGTCAATTTAGTTGGTGTTTCTTGAGTGTGATGCTTCTGCCTTGTCTTGTCGCAGTTCAATCTCACACACAACTAAACCGAAAACGATGATGAAAAATAAAAATAAACGATAACTTTCTCCACATAAAGCACATATAGCTGGTTAAAGGAAAATGATACACACAAAAAAAAACTAAACTCAAGAAGAAGAGAAAGACAAAATAGTCGCTTGAAGAGGTATTGGAGAAGATTTACTCAAAACTACTCTGCTGAATGTTTTAAGCGAGAGTGGTGGTAGAAATCAAACAGGGCAGGATTTGACTGTGGACCTGTATAAGATACGAAACTAGAAACCGATACGCATGTGATCGTTTTTCAAGAGAGAACCTTTGAACTCGTAACGTCACGTGGAAATTATTCCAAACATTTAGAGATCCTCTTAACTGCGCCAACTACAGAGGAATCAGTCTACTTAACATCGGCTACAAGATCCTCTCTGCCTATCAATGTGGCTTCAGGCCAGGAAAGTTAACCATCGACCAAATTTACATGTTGCGGCAGATCCTGGGGAAAACCTATGAACTCCAAATCGATACCCACCACATTTTCATCGATTTTAAAGCCGATTATGACAGCTACTACAGAGACAAACTGTATAAAGCTATGTCTAGTTTTGGAATCCCTGCCAAGCTCGTTCGCTTGTGCAAAATTACGTAGAAAACTCACGCTGTGCCATCAAGGTTGCCAACGAGCTTACGGAAGCTTTCGACGTTAACAAAGAATTCAGACAAGACGATGCAATGTTGTGCGATTTCTTTCTCGTGTTCTTGAGAAGATAGTGCAGAACTCCACCGTCAACACCAGAAGCACTATCTTCCAAAAATCTGTTCAACTTCTCGCGTACGCCGATGATGTTGATATAATGGGAAGAACACACCGTGATGTCAATGGCGCCTTTGTGAGAAATGAGACAGAAGCGGCAAAAATGGGTTTAGCGGTAAATGAGGGAAAAACGAAGTATGTATATTCTGTCTTCGAGGAAGGACACCCAATACCGACGGCTCGGACAGAACGTCACAATAGACGCATGCAACTTAACGAGGTAGTAAAGGAGTTTGTCTACCTAGGCTCCGCTATAAACACGGGCCATAGCACAAGCACCGCGATTCAAGAAGAATAACTCTTGTTTGTTTGGGCTAAGAAAGCAATTGAGTGGAAAAGCCCTCTCTCGGGCAACTAGATTAAAATTGTACAACACCCTTACATCCCAGTCCTGCTGTATGTTGCAGAAGCATGGATAAAATCGGATGAAAGTGCCTTAGGCTGCTTCGAGAGGAAAGTTGTTCAGGTCTGGCCCCGGTGCATTGAAGGGGAATGGCGAAGAAGATGTAAAGCGAACTTTACGGGCTGTTCAACGACATGGACCTAGCCTCCTAGCCAGAAGGGTCAAGGTCCAGAGACTCAGATGGCTCGGTCATTTAGAGCAGATGCTCCGGCTCAGAAAGCCTTCGACACTATTCCTGAGGAAAGTAGGAGGAGAGGAAGACCGCGACTCAGGTGGCGCACTCAAGTGGAAAAAGACCTCAATCAACTTGGAGTGCAAAATCACCGAGCTGGCTGGCGGACACTGTTGATTGAGGCACAAGTCCACAACGGACTGTAGCGCCACCTTAAGCAAGTAAGAATTCCTTCCCTTAAGATATTCAACGATAATATCAGCGCCTCCAGTACTGTCATGTTTAGAGATTCGTTCTTTAGCCACACAGCGCGAATGTGAAACTCTTTACTTTACAGGTTATTACAATATTAAGGAATTTTAGACCAGATGTTAACCTTCACTTCGTCTTAAACCGTCTCCGTCTCTTCATCTCCTAATTCTTTACTGTGATTTGGCATAAAATGAGTATTTCTTGATAGTCAAGTTTTCAAAATCCAGCCCTGTTTGCAAAGTTGGTATTGTTAAAAATTAAGCTAAAATTAACGAATTCGCATACATGCTGTATGCACAAACAAAATACTTGAAACTCTAAAATTCCCTCACCATTTGGTCATAAATTTCCAGGTTGGTATCTGCTGAAACATTCAGTTAGTCGCTGGCTTCAATACCGATCGTGTTGTGTCTTCTCTTGTTCGGTGGTCTACCAACGGTACCGACTTTTGCTAATCGTTACCCTTACTTTTGTTTTGTTTTTAGTCGCGAAACAAAATACCATCCAGAGGCCTCATAGACACAATGTTTTGACTCTTTTTTTATATTTTTTGTATTTTTTGAATTTTTAAAACAAACGGAGGCCAGGCCTGTCTGCATCTTTAATTCTCTACTAGAGACAAACGCCAACAGAAAAAAATATAAGCGCCTGGCTGCTGTTGGTTTCATGACCCCAAAGTTGCGACTCTGACATTATATTGTTGGTGCTTGGTTTGTGTGTGCTGCAGTAAGCGTTTTATCTCAAATCGCTTCAGACGTGGGACCAAGCAAAGTGAATCGTTATTTTTTTCGTTTTGTGATATTTTTGTTTGTTTGTGGCTCACACGAAATTATGAATTTAAATTTTAATTAAATCGGTTCGATCGGTTTTTTGTTGATTTCCACTGAATAATAAAGCACATTTAATAATCAAATCAACTAAAAATATTTGGTGAAAAAGTGTATAGTGTCCTTTTCTCATTTTAAATTTATGCCAAACCACCGATAAAGTATTATTTGGATTTCAAATGATAAGGCATCGCTCTGAAATGCTGCTGCTGCTTTTATGGTAAGACATAAACATTATTTTGAAATTGCTTAAGCTCTGTTGCATCGAAAAGTTTGTGCATTTATTTTCTTTTTTTCATTTGCCTGTGCAATGGCAAAACTTGTGGTAAATGGTGCGAGAAATGCTAGATGTCGGGGTGCGTGTCAAAATGTGATGAAGACATTTTCGGATTATATGGTGATAAGGAACTTTTTCAGTAAAAAGTAAATGGTGTGATTAAAATTGCAACAAAAATGACGTTAGAGAGAACATATGGGTTGGGTTGCTATTGCATATGAGGGAAATATGTGGAACATCAGCGAGCCAAAATTGCTGATTTACATAATTTGTGAAATTGAAAAATATCCGATATGCATTTAATAGGCAAAAATAAATTAGAGATCGTTAAATTTTAAGAGTTTGAAACGGGTCGCAAGCAAATGTTATGAACGTGTTCATATTTTAAATGTTTAACTTTGTGCCAGAAGAAATCAAATTAGTGGAATTTACCGAATCGGTTAGTTTTCTTATTTCGGCCTTCAACGATCGTATTATAATAGATAGGAAGTGCTCTTTTCGCCTGTCTGTATATTTTTGTATTGCTCTAAACGGCAACGCGGGAGTTCTCAAAACTCGTGCGAGTGTGTGGATGAAAAAGAAAACAATATGGTTTTTCAGACTCAGTTTTTGAAAACTCAATGAGTCGAAAACAGATCAATCTTCAGCTTCCGATATTCAAATTTAAAACGGTTAAGTACATAAGCACGAAAGTAACACACCAATATTATTTACTTTAAATTTTCTGTTTTTTTTTTTTTTTTTTTTAACAAAACGAAATTGCACAAAATAAAAAACAACCCTGCAACGTTTTTCGAAAAAACATTTACTTAACAAATTCTTTAAGGAAATAGTTGTTTGTCTAATAAAACGTTTTTTTTTTCTGAGTCAATATAATTTAACTTTAGCTTTCATAGAAAAAGAACCTTTTAACACAGAATTTAATTGAATTTACTTACTTACTTATGGCGGTGCTACAGTCCATGTCGGACCAGGGCCTCACCCACAAAATGTCTACAGCCAGCTCGGTCCCTAGCTAGATTTCTCCAGTTTCGCACGCCAAGTTGGTTCAGGTGCTCTACCACCTGTGTGCTCCACCGGAGTCGCGGTCTTCCTCTTCTGCGACCGACGTCCTTCCAGATTGGATTCGAAGACTCTACGAGCCGGAGCATTATTTTCCATTTGCTCAACATGACCCAACCATCTAAGTCGTTGGACCTTAACTTTCCTGGCTAGATCAGTGTCGCTGAACAGCTCGTACAGTTCTTGGTTGAATCTTCGTCTCCATTCTTCATTAATGTAGACAGGACCAAACATCACTCAAAGAATAATTTTTTTCTCAAAGCAGCCCAAAGCGTTTTCATCAGATGTTGTCGTGGTCCATGTCTCTGTACTATACATGAAGACCGGGATGATGAGAGTTTTGTAGAGTGTTACTTTAGTTGCTTAGTTGTCCTTACAACTCAATTGCCTTCTAAGTCCAGGGAAGCAGCAATTGGCAAGATTGATTCTTCGTTTGATTTCGGCGCTGGTGTTGTTGTCTGAGTTGATAGCGGATCCCAGGTAGACACAGGCCTTAACTACCTCGAAGTTAAATCTGTCTATGTTGACGTTTGCTCCAAGAGGTCGGTTTTGGTAGTCCTTTCTTGTCTACAGCATTCACTTGGTCTTGCCTTCGTTAACCGCTAGACTCATCTTCCTGGCCTCTGTCTCAAGGCTCACAAACGCTCCACTCACATAACGCTGTGTTCTTCTAATGATGTCAATGTCGTCTGCGTATCCTAGTAGCTGGATGGACTTTTGAATGATTGTGGCTCTGGTGTTGACGTTGGGGTTGGAGCTTTGCACAATCTTTTCTTTGATGTTCAAGAAATCGTGTGAAAAAGCATCGCATTGACTAAAACCCTTTTTTAATACAAATCGTCTGTTAGGTTTTTTCCGACCATGATGAGTGAGTTTTCCATTGTCATCTTACTCAGACGGATGAGGTTTTCTGGGATGCCAAAACTAGACATTGCTCTATGCAGTTGGTCTCTACAGACGTTGTCATACGCGGTCTTGAAACGATGAAAAGGTGGTAGGTATCAATTTGAAGTTCCTGGGTCTTCTCCAAGATCTGCCATAGGGTGAATATTTGATCGATGGTAGACTTTCCGGGTCTGAAGCCACCTGATAAGGACCTATCATATTGTTGAAGAAGGGCTTCAAACGTTCACACAGCACGGCAGACAAGATCTTGTAGGCGATTTTAAGGAGACTTATACCTCTGTAGTTGGTGCAGTTAAGGGGTTCTCCTTTTTGAGGATCGGGCATACGATGCTGATGTTGCATTCATCGGGCATGCTTTCCTCCAACCAAATTTTGCAGATGAGCTGGTGCATGCTCCTAACCGAATCATCTTCAGCTGCTTTGTTTAGTTCGGTGACTAGCCCGTCTGCTCCAGCGATTTTGTTCGACTTAAGTTAAGATATCGCTATATTACTTCGTCCATGTCGGGTGGGTGGAATTGTTAGCTTACTGCACCCAAATTGAATTGTTCTGTATTGCTGACGGAGTTTTGGTCATCATCGTCATTATACAGCTGCAAAAGTAGTCTTTCCATATTCTCAGCACTGACTGCGGTTCCTTTACGAAGTTCCCATGATGGTTTCAGTTCGAGGTGTATAAGCCCAGGAGGTTTGTTTCATCTTTTTATAGAACTTTCGAACTTTGTTCCTGTTGTGACATCTGACTATCTACTCGATCGCGTGCTTCGTATGCTCCTCTCTCCTTTTTTTTGCCGATACAAAAGAAAGATTCTGATTTATATTAAAAAAAAAAAAAGAAAGAGCTCTCTGACGCAAACGTCAAACAGCATCGATGACGTTTTACTCTTCGAACATGAGTCGATGATGTTTATCGTTTCAAACATTGAGGGGTATAGCTTACATTAGAACAACAAAAAATATTATAATTAAATAAAAGTATTAGAAACGATTCTTACTAAATTTAAAAATGGCAAAAATACTATTAGAATAAATAATTATAAACACATATAACAAAATATATAATCTTTTTTAGAATTTGTACTAGACTGTTCATTTGGACACAACAGAACCAATTAGAACAATTCGTTTTTGCTATTGCATTTATTTCTTTTATTTTCTAAAAAAATGTATTATTAATAATTTTTTTAAGGCTACTGATTTAAATAAGATGACACACAAATTAAGATGTAAAGAAACCTATCAATTTTTAAAGACAGGTTTCGAAAACTCCTCGAACTCCTTTTAAGTATATCAAAAGCAAACTAAAACGATTTTAAAAAAGTGTTAAGGAATAGGCGGTTTGTTTTTGTTTTGTTTTTAACGAGGGTTCCTTAACTAAACATGAGAATTATTTGATTGCTTTACTTATTGGAAGCAAACAAAAATCTGAATTCTAGAAGCCATATATGCAGAAATGTTCGTACTATGATTCGTTGTTATGCTCTTAAAGCTCGTTTAGCTCCCAAAAGATTATTCTTTTGGATTTTTCGTTTATTTACCTCCACATTTGTTTGTTTGCTAAATTTTTTTTAGCAAGACAAATTTTAATTGATTTTATTTTTAAATGAGTCCCACAAAATTCACTTGAATATTTAAACACTGGGCAAACACAACCCAAGGTGATTTATTATTTTTTGTTTACTATCTTCTTAAGAACTCTGAAAGTAGTTTTGACATTAGTCATTCAAGTTAATAATAGTATCGTGTATTAGTAGCAAATAACGATGTGATTTTTGATTAATGCAAGATGATAACTTTATAACAAATTGATGGTTGGATAGAACCTAAACAAAACCGTGTTAAACAAGTTGTTTCTCTACACCAAGTTGTAATGATTAAGATTAAATAAGAAAATGTCATTCATTGATGTTAGTAAGAAAGAAATTTTATTGTTATTAAAGAGAAACAGGTTTTAAGTAAGAATAGGTAACCCACGAAAAGGAACGTGTATTCTTGATTAATTTACAAAAGGTTTCTTAATTTCAAAAGACGGTATCTCGAAAACTGGTCAAGATTTTGAAGCAAAATTAAAGTGCAACACGTATATTTATTTTTGGATTATGTTAGGTAAGGTTAAAGTGGCTGTCATGGATGTTAAAAGACACACTTAGGCCAATCAAAGGCCCATTGTGATACCACTAGAATCTAGAAAGGCTTTTATTCGAAATCTCAATGAAACCAATTAGAGGTCCTTACGAAACGTAGAAGATTAATTACATTAATGTGTTTGAGATCGTTTAGATCATTAGAAAAATATTCTGCTAAGTGAATCCTACGTTTATGAGCCAGTTCAGAACGGGTGCAAAGCAGGTGAAGAATTGTGTCCTCCTCCATGTTTAGGCCAAATGTTTTTCGTCGCCTGTCAGGTGGTTATGTTATTCCACCTGATGTTGGTTCTCTAAAAAACATCTTGTTGTAGCAAAAGTTACATGTAGGATTGGTATACCCACATTAACCATTTGTGGTTGAATGGGTAATGTTGTACCATATTTGGCAGTTTCTTGAAATGTCTCTATGGCCCGGCACCCTGTGAAGGTGAATGTTTACCTGTTGTGCCATCTCCATTAGAGACGATCGACAGTTTTGGACCGTAATTGAGTTTGTAGAGACAGAGTCCAGGGAGTAAATCCGGATATCAGATGTGGAAACCACGTTTTCTCTGAGCCGGGACAAGACCTCCTTAATCGCCAAAAGTTCTGCCTGAAACACGCTACATCTCTATAGAAGGAATGTTCCATTTTAATAGAAAGATTTCGCAGGTATAGAAATTTGGAAGTTTCTATCGAATTGTAGTTGGGGAATACTGGGGCCGAATTACGGCATCCGTTATGGAATAATACGACACTGAATTGTGTGTGTTTGGCATTACCTCTCACGATATCGAGCTATGTATCGAGCTTTGTATCGAGGTTTGACCCTTTGAAAGGTTTGACCCTTTCAAAATTCCTTCAAAACAAATAGAGACTCTATAAAACTACTACATTTTTTCATTCTTAAACGATACGTGACCTATCGAATGTCATAATCCCAATGAGATTACTCGTTGGTTAGATAACGGATGCCGTAATTCGGCGGGTGTATTCTGTGTGCTTTGGAATTGATTCTAGATAATTAAGGATAACGGAGTGGCCAATGTTATTATTGGTCCACTGTGAAGAGGCATTCAGGCGAATAGTAGAACCAGCGGCTATTTGCTTGCTGATTATATCCAAAGGTGTTAGAAAGAGAAGAGTGTCTAGTGCCGCAGATGATTTTTTAAGAGGTTTAGAACTTAAAAAAAAAAAAAAACACAAAAAATTCGAAAAAAATGAATGAAATATTTATTTGAATCGATAGTTTGAACCTTGCAATTTAATGTTTAAAGATAATTTCATGCAAATGTTGACCGCGGCCCATCCGCTGAGTCCAATTTTGACATACTCTTTCACACATATCTGCCGGTATCTCACGAATGAATGCATGGATGTTGGCTTCCAGTGCGTCAATCGAAGTGGGCTTGTCTCTATAGACATAAGCCTTGACATATCGCCACAAAAAATAGTCTAATGGTGTCAAATCGCACGATCTAGGCGGCCAATTGACCGGCCCGAAACGTGAAATTAACTGTTCACCAAACTCGCCTCGCAAATGCGCCATTGTTTCGCGTGCTGTGTGGCATGTGGCACCGTCTTGTTGAAACCACATATCATGCAGGTCAAGAACTTCCATTTCGGGCAAAAAAAAGTTTGTTATCATCGCTCGTTAGCGTTCACCATTGACAGTAACGCTGCGATTCGCATCATCTTTGAAGAAATATGGCCCAATAATGCCGCCGGCCCATAAACCGCACCAAACAGTGACTTTTTCGGGATGCATTGGTAGCTGTTGCAATGCTTCTGGCTGATCTTCACTCCAAATG
>CAKKXW010000002.1:68459269-68472898 GCA_920937365.1 Sphaerophoria rueppellii | reverse complement strand
TAGATATTTTTGGGCTCTTTTCTTTGGACATGTTGTTTTGGAGTTCCAGCGTAAAGTTAGTCCGGTGGCGACGCGCGTCATTATTGGGAAATAAAGACAAATGCAACAAAAGCAAATGTTATAAAAATTTGTTGTGATAATTGTTGTTGTTGCTGTTGTTGTTAAGCAAAGTGGTAAGAAACATTCAGTTTAGTATTACGACATTAATTTATGATGTCTCGTAACGATAGTGAAAGTTTGAATGCTGATACTTATTGTCACTTAATCGATGCGGCACACAGGTATACCACTCAGAACCATGGAGGGCGTGGAAACAGGTAGTCAAAATTGTGTTTGTGTTTGTTGCATAAGAAGTCTGATTGAAATGCGACCTTGAGGTTTTGTTGTACAGGTTTCTTTTCTCGGGTTTTTATAGATTTGAAACATGAGATCGTAAAAGGAGTTAGAATAAAACTTTAGAATCATCAAATCTCGTCAAAAATAAGCATGGTTTTAAAGTTGATTGTCAGAAGCCCTCCGAAAATCCCCGTGGAAAAATGTGTTCCATTGCCAATATCTCGACAACCAGAGCTCAGTTTAACTAAAGTCTGTAATTACATATATGCTGAAATTGATCATATCTTTCAAACATGTGTTTTTATGTGTTAAAATAAAAATGCTTTTTAAAGAAACTATAAGGTGATTAAAAGATAGGTCTTGATTAGCTGAATTTGCTTAGAAACGACTTTTGTTGGAATCTTGGTTGGCGAGATATAGACGAAATCATTTGTGTGTTGTTTATAGAAACAAAAAATATAGAAAAGTTTTGCAATATTTATTTCCAAAACTATCTTTTCTTTCTTATGAATGGTGGCCGATTTAAAGGCACGTTCAGCATTTTCACTGGGGAACGGTTTAAGGAAAAAAATAAAACTTCAAAGCAAGGACGCCCGGGCGCATGCCACCACAGAAGAGAAAAAGAACCACAACAAAAATGAGTTCTACGAGCTATTTGACAAAACGTTTGAACAATATCCTAGCTATGACATTAAAATTTTTCTCGGCGATTTTAATGCAAGGCTTGGAAAAGAGAACATGTTTGGTGGAACAGTCGGAAAGCACATCCTGCAAGACACCACTTCCAATAACGGATTCAGGCTGATCGATTTTGCTGCGGTGCGAAATGTTGTTGTATAGCAGGCACCTGGTTTCCACATCTCAACATCCATAAAGGTACATGGAGATCTCCTGATCAATCAACCGTCAAACAGATTGATCACATTGCGATCGACGGAAGGCACTTTTCCAGCATTATAGATGTTCGAACTTTCCGAGGAGCCAACATCGACTCGGACCACTACCTCGTCGTAGCCAAGGTAGTGCTATGAATATCCCGACAACGGCCAAAACAAGGAAATGCTGCAAGAAAATTCGACGTCGGACGCCTGCAATCGCAAGAGATCGCCAGATCCTTCTCTGATCGAGTTTCAAGTAATCTCTTAAAGAGTCCTATGCCGCCAACATCAAGTATCGAAGACCAGTTGCAACATTGCCAGAAAGCAGTTAGAAACGCCGCCTCTAATTTGCTGGGTTTCACACAGCCACCAAAACGAAACTCCTGGTTTGACGAAGAATGAAGGACAAGAGCTGCTCGTGAGCTCTACGAGCGAAGAGAAGAGAGAGCATGAGAAGCGTCAGATCGAGGATGTTGAAAGAGCCAACCGCAGGAATGAAGTTCAGAGGTTTTATCGGAGGTAAAACAGCTGGAATCAGTCTACTTAACATCGCCCACAAGATCTTCTCAGCCGTAATATGTGAATGTCTGAAGCCTTTCGTCAACAATATGATTGGTCCTTACCAATGTGGTGGCTGCAGGCCAATAAAGTCAACCATCGACCAAATTTTCACGTTGCGGCAGATCCTGGAAAAAACCTTTAAACTCCAAATCGATACCCACCACTTTTTCATCGATTTCAAGGCCGCGTATATGACAGCGTCTGTAGAGAGCAATGTCTTGTTTTGGCATCCCAGAAAAACTCGTCCGTCAATGTAAGATGACAATGGAACACGCTGTTCCATCATGTTCGAAAAAAACCTAACGGACGCATTTGATGTCAAAAAAAGGTGTTAGACAAGGCGATGCGTTTCCTTCAAAATCATTCTTGAAAAGAATCTTGTGCAAAGCTCCAACGTCATTACCATAGGCACAATCTTTCAAAAGTCCGTCTAGCTTCTAGGATAAGCAGACGAAATTGACATAATTAGAAGAACACATAGTGATGTCAGTGCAGTGTTCATGAGCCTTGAGACGGAAGCCAGGAAGATGGGTCTAGCGGTTAACGAGGGCAATACCAAGTTAATGCTGTCAACAAGAAAGGACAACCAACATCGGTGTCTTGGAGCAAACGTCAACATAGACAGATTTAACTTCGAGGTAGTTACGGACTTTTTGTACCTGGGATCCTTTATCAACTCAGACAACAACACCAGCGCTGAAATCAAATCAGGAATCACTCTTTCCAATCGCTGCTTCTTCAGACTTAGAAGGCGATTGAGTAGTAAAGTCCTCTCCCTAGCAACTAAAGTAACACTCTACAAAACCCTCATCATCGCTATTCTCATGCATAGTGCTTTGGGCTGATTAGAGAGAAAAATTCTCCGAGTGATTTTTGGTTCTATCTTTATAATGGAGCATGGAGACGAAGATTCAACCAAGAACTGTACGAGCTGTACAGCGACACTGACCTAGCCAGCAAAGATAAGGTCCAACGACTTAGATGGTTGGGTCATGTTGAGCGAATGGAAAATAATGCTCCGGCCCGTAGAGTCTTCGAATCCTACCCGGAATGACGTCGCAGAAGGGGAAGACGGTGACTCAGGTAGAGCACACAGGTGGTAGAGGACCTGAACCAACTTGGCGTGCGAAACTGAAGACAGCTAGAGAAGTTTGTTGGGTGAGGACCTGGTCCGACCTGGACTGTAGCGCTACCATAAAAAAGTAGGTAAGCAAAAAGCTTTGTAAATGACCCTCATTTTAAGTAGCAAACTAAAAATTGGGATGCAGTTCGAGTTTATTCTTTAATATTAATATTTATTTATATTTGTAGACATGCTATTCAGATCAGACAAATTTGGTTATGTAAGTTTTACCTTGTCTTGTTTAAGCTAAAATAATAAATTAATTAATCTAAAAGTGTCCTTCACCTCATCAAAAACCGACAGTAGTGACAGTTTAAGTTATTTGATTGATCATTAATCAACTAAAAATGAAAGCAATTTTGACTAAATTTAATTATTTCACAAAACAACAAAACTGAATTTGTGAAAAAATATGCCCTGTCGATTACGAAATTAAAAATAGAATGCTACAAAAATAATTAAACCGGATCATTTTTGGTAGATTCAGACTTTTCTACTAGCAAGTCACATTTCTTCGTTTACTCATATTGGAGCAACATTCCCACACGGACCAGAGCATCATCCACCATAATTTTCGAATTAACTTAGTCTTAAGCTAGCTACCGCTAGTCTCGAAATTTAAGTTAATACTTTTTTCTGTACGTTTGCTAACCAGCCAAACTGGTTGACCGATTTTCTTAATTTTTTTTTTTTACTGAAGAAGTGAAGTAGAAGGTTTAGGATAAACAAAATTTATGCTTTTCAAGTCACAAATGGCTAAGTTAAAAAATTCTACATTTCCTACTGCAAAAAAATATGAACCGTGCAAAATCCACGATATTAAACCAAAGCTGAGGATCAATCCCAATCTTTCTAAATGGTACAAAAAGCTCCTGGTTTTACCATTATTTAGTTCAAATGATATACAAAAAGCATTTGATTTATTAAAAGCTGAAGCTCAAACTATAAACCTAAGCCTTTTGCCTACTCTGGCTGCTTATTACCGAAAACATGGAGTTTCGGAATTCTTATACTCATCATTTTTTTTTCATTCGGCTGGTTATTCCTCTTAAAATCTTTGAATAACTGGTGGGAATTAACTTCATGAAAATTTCTGTCGAAGTTATTTTCCACCATAGTTGGGAAACAGCTTCAACAGAAAAAGGGGAAGATATTTCCCCCTTGAGGTGAAGTTAGTTGCCATGTGAAGGTAGTTTTCCCTGCACCGCTTATAATTCATTGGACTCTCTCCAATCTCTAAGTAGGATAGACTTACCACTTTACACTGGAGAGAGCTTTTGATCAAATATAACTTCAATACTAATAATGTGCACGACTGGGTCGTACGAACTTGCTCCTGCATGCTAAAACCAAATATTAATGATTACTTTTATGTTCCAAAAATTGCAAAAAGTAGTGTTAAAATAAGAGATATACTTTAAGCCATTCTGATTACACTCTTACTAACAGCTTTCACTTAACTCACAAAAAGATTCTAAATATAAAAATAATTAGAATTTATTAAAAAAATTAAAATTTTTAAATGTACCTCGTAAATACATTTGATTCCAAAATTTAATTGCCAAACAAATTTAAACCTTATTCTTGATTTATTGATTTTTTTTTTTTTTTTTTTGAAAATCGTCGGAACAGTTTTTTTTTAATTTTTAAAATTTTTAATTAATTTTTTATATATAAAATTTTTCAAAAATATCTTAAAATTAATTTGGGTATTCACTTTTTAAGACCATGTTAATATACATATTATACTTTAATTTGGATTTTTAAATCCGTTTTTGAGAAACAGAATTTTGAAAAAAAAATTAAAAATATTTTTTTTTAAATCCAAAAAAAAATTGAAATTTGTTTGAATACAAAATATTATTTGAACAATATATACGTACTTACAAAAAAAAACTTACGCTGATCGGACTTTCATTTTTCAAGAAAATCTAATAACAACAAAAAACGGTTCTATGGGAGGTTCCGTTTTGGAGCAATGCAAAAAAAGTGATTACATAAAACACATGAATGTTTAAAAAAATAATACTCGAGGAAGTTTTAAAAAAAATCGTAGGAGCCATTTTATAGAAAATTGAAAGTTTTTTTTTTGGCCAAAAAATCGTATGGTGGCTACCCTAAATTTTGATCTTAAAACAAAAATAAAAAAAAAACTGGAATATGAGCTTTTGCTTAAACCTTTAATTTTCAAATTTGAAGTCAATCGGACCAGTAGTTAAGGCTGTAGATGCCTGTAAAATTCAAGACAGACAGACAAACGGAATCGCCGGACCCACTTTTTTCGACTTCTCTATCATCGTAATGTCATATCTCATCATCATCTCAATTTTTTTTTGTACGAATTCAATATTTGCCATATATTCTATATGTCGCAAGGAAAAAAGTCAAGAGCGTAGAATAAGATTTTTCGGTGTCCCGGTGCCCCGAAGAACCAATGCCTGAATGACTTACACTCTTCAACAATTCCTTGAGTGCGTGTAAGGAATTTAGGGGACTAGCAATAATTATATGCCGATTCCGAACGGTTTCCGTTACGGATGACAATCTTGAAAGCTCTAGAGGCAGTACAATACTTTTAAGGTATGAGTAGGATTCAAACCCAGATAAACATTAAGCCACGGGTACTACCACTTGGTAATCGCTCTTAAATATGAATACAAGCCCAAAAGCAATTTAAACACAAAACCAACGATCATTTGCAAATCTAGAACCAAAACCAAAAATGTTTGCTTTTGATATTCCAAACTCATTCTAATGGAATTATCAATTTTGAGTTCAAGGAGTAAGAAAAATCCAATTAGAATGCGAGCCCCATCCATCACTAAAAATAACTTTAAAAATAAAATAAATAATCAAACGAACAAATATTCAAATGATGTCAACCCACAAAATACCAGGAGAACTTACGTGCGAACCGCCAAGTTAAGTGTTTTGTCTTTTTTGTATTTTAGTACATATTGTTTTTCTTTTGCATGGCTACAGCAAAAACAAAAATCCGTGCCAGCTTGAGGCAATGATAGCTCGTTGGATGACTAATACACTTGGCCCGTTTTTACCATTACAAAGTCGAGCGTTAACAGTAGCAGCAACACCGACGACGACGCGGTTGAAATCAAACCATGTGATCAACAAATTTACTAAATTACACAATGTTCATACCTCACAAGAAACGCTTAAGTCTGTTGTTAATAGAAATTGCCTCTCTAGCGACACGTGAGGCGGACAGGTTTATTTTCCCGCCATGGATTAGATAATGGTGTTGGTGGATTTTAAAGATCTCAGATAAAACACATAGGCCTAAAAATGGGCTTATGTACTGCGTTTACTACGAAAGACATGTGTATTATTAATCCATTGAACATTTTTATGGTTTACGTGCTGAAATTTTTTCAATTTTTGTTATGGTCTTTAAAAGAAATCCAAAAGTAAGTAGGCAGCGGAAACGAATGAGTCGGATGGCCGAAGTCAAAGTTTAGTCCTCAAACTATAACAGTTTTGAAAACACAATCCTCTAAAAAAGAGCCATATTGGGTACATCTAACACTCGATAAATTATGTAGGTTTCGTAGATTAACAAACCTCTTTAAAATATCTTTGAGTCGCTGACAAGCTATGAAAAACCTGAAGCCGTTTGTCAACAGACGAAAAATCCAACACCGATCTGATTTTCACTTCAAGGCAGAACTTGGCAGCATCTATATATATGAAGTAGATGTAGAGAAAAACTGTTTGAAAAAAATCCTCACAGATGCATTGGATGTCAAAAAAAGTTAGACACTGCGATGCGCCGGCCGTCATTTGATTTCGAGATAAAAATGAAGACGACACCTATCACCAACGACAGCTTTCACTTAATCCAACTAGGCAACCATTGTAACGAACAATCATTTTTGGGTATTTTACCTTCAAAGTTCGCTCTCTAACAACGTTAGTATTACTTTATTGGGTACTTATCATCCCGCTTCTCAGTGGAATCTACTTTGAAAATAGTGGATAATAAGTATGCTTTAGGATACCTGCTAACCAAACGTCCAGAAGACGTTTTTTGTTAAGACAAATAGCAAAAAACTAAAAAATATCGCCCCTAGATTAGATATTGAAGAAACAAAGCGATTGCCGTTTACTTTCTCAAAATCGGACGAGTTTTGCGACTCTGGTGGCTGTCCAAACCTCAGCAGACAAATTGTCTGCAAAGTTCAGATCATAAGAAAGACTATGGTTGACTTGACACTTTAAGTACTTAAACCATAGAAACAAAGAATAAGGTACTCTGAAAAACTTCCAATGCTAAGCAGATTTTTCAATGCAAACTTTAAAACAGAAGAACACCAGAGACCTCAAGAAAATTTTTTTTTACCGCACCACTGGAAATAAATTTGTCACTCATTTCACCAGAAAAAAATGAAGATATTTCCTACTTGAGGTGAAGTTAATTCCCATGTGAAACGAGTTCCCAGTGAAGTTAGTTCCCTGCACCGTATAAGCACACTTGAAAATAAAACTACCGAAACCCTTTGTATCAAACTTGCTCATAATAGTACAGTGGGGTGATAACACTAAAGAGAAGTGGTCTAAGCGACTCACCATATTTGCCAAAGGATTGAGTGCGTGTGAATGATTAACAATATTATGCCGATTCTAAACGGCTAAGTTAGGTTAGGTTAGGTTAAACTGGCTGTATTTCTTTACACTAAGGGCGTGGGCCCATTGTGATACCATATGAATCTGGGGTACTTCCTACACATTGAAATATTAGCAAATGAGGAATTGTTTCTTCTTCGACTTCGTCTATGCATTTTCTGCAGAAATCATTTGAGAAGACGTCAGGTACCTCTAAAGAGCATGATCTTACGCGAAGTGATAGGTATGCCAATCCTTTCCCAGTGAGGCAAGAAAGTAAAAGTAGTTCCATTTTTAGCTAGTTCATCAGCCTTACAATTTATATGAATGTCCCACCCAGGATAATGAATGTTGAACTGCTATGCCATCTCCATAAGAGATGATCGACTATAAAGAGCAGCTAATGAATTTGTAGAGACAGAGTCAATATGGATTTGGAGCGATTTGACTGTCCGACATGATACCATGTTCTCGCCTGGAACATACTTCATTTCACTTTTCTGAGTAGGTACATACCACTTCCTATACCGTGTTTAGTTTTGGAACCAAGAGTATATAAGTGTATGTAATTGTCTTCCAGGATCACAATCTGGTTTTGATGGTATGGAAGCTATCCAAACTTCAATTTTGTAACGATGTAGTCTATGTACTTGGGTACAGGATTGAATGAATCATATAAATATAAATAAACTGATATTTCTCCACTGAGATGATGCTGAGGGATGAATGGCTGTGCTCCAGCAGTTTGTTTGCTTAAAATATCGAGGGGTGTTAGAGTTAAGGAGCACCTTTCAATCAATACTTTTGGATTTTTTTGTAATATTTGAAAATCACAAAACGCATTCGCTTTCGCTTTACTGATTGTCATATTTAAAGACTTACGAAGTTTACAATTACTTGTCGTGCCAAATGTAACTTTGCAGTTCTCAAGGAACCTGATTCACAAAACGCTGGAAAACATTAGTGTACATGGTCTTGGATATATTCACCCCACGGAAGATCTTCGATGTGTCCATCTGTGTAAGATTACAATGGAAAACTCACGCTGTTCCATCATGGTCGAAAAAACCTAACGGACGCATTTTATGTCAAAAAAGGTTTTAGACAAGTCGATGCGCTGTCATGCAATTTCATCAACATTATTCTTGAAAATATTGTACAAAGCTGAAACTAGAGGAATACTTTCAAAAGTGTCCTGCTACTAGGATACGCAGACGACATTGATATAATTGGAAGAACACAGCGTGATGACAGTGGGGCGTTTGTGAGCCTTGAGACGGAGGCCAGGAAGATGGGTCTAGCGGTTAACGAGGGTAAGACCAAGTTAATGCTGTCGACAAGAAAATACTACCAACATCGACGTTTTGGAGCAAACGTCAACATAGACAGATTTAACTTCGAGGTATTTAAGGACTTCGTCTACCTAGGATCCTCTATTAACTCAGACAACAACACCAGCGCTGAGTCAAAGGCTGCTTCCTTGGACCTAGAAGGCAATTGAGTAGTAAAGCTCTCTCCCGAGCAACCAAAGTGACACTCCACAAAACCCTCTTCATCCCGGTCCTCATGCATGATGCAGAGACATGGACCATCACGTTTCATCAGATGTGAAAACGCTTTGAGCTGCTTCGAAAGAATTTTGGTCCTGTCTGCATAAATGGAGGCGAAGATTCAACCAAGAACTGTACGAGCTGTACAGTGACACGGAAAAGTTAAGATCCAACGACTATGATGGTTGGGTAATGTTGAGCAAATGGAAAATAATGCCCTGGCTCGTAGAGTCTTCGAATCCAACCCGGAAGGACGTCGCAGAAGAGGAAGACCGCGCGGCGACTCAGGTGGAGCACACAGGTGGCAGAGGACCAGAACCAACTTGTCATGCGAAAATGGAGACAGCTAGCTAGGGACCGAGCTGGCTGGAGACGTTTGGTGGATGAGGCCTTGGTCCGGCCTTGACTGTAGCCCCACCATAAGTAAGTAAGTAAGGACTTATAACGACACGGTGTACGTCGTTAGACAGTATAGATATCGTACCAAATAAAATCATCAGTGGCAATTGAACAAATCACTTTACTTCGGAGAAGATTGAAATCTTGATCGAGTGAGTGCTATCTAGTTTTATATTCATATCCGAAGCTTTCCGTATCTGATGTGCCACGATCTAATGGTGTTTACACTTTTTGCCGAAGGTCTGGCTATTGTACATCTTTGAACATGTTTAAACTTTTAATTTAGTTTAAGAGTAGAACCACCATCATGTTACAACGTGACTTAATTTGAGTGTCTAAAAGAACTTACATCATACGCTTCTTCAATTTGTTGTTAATAACTATGAAAATAAAAGATTAACAAAAATATAGAGATGTAAACATTGTGTGGGTCCAATTGATAAATTACTATTCATTTATGCATATGATGCAACAAGAGTTAATCTTCAACTATCGGATCTAGTTCAAAAGCCTACAGCATGAAATAAGAAACTGAGGGCCAAGAGAAAGTCATCTTCTCGTTTTCCTTGACGATAAATATTTTCGTTGCCTTTCCTTCGTAAAGTTTACCCATCAAATTCCAGATACAGATTTTTACATTCATACCTGTATTCGAAATCAAAGTCAATGAGACTAAAGAAGAAACTTTAGATACTCGTGAGCTGGTCAATGTCTCTGGCTGTCGGACGGACGGTGTCTGGTCCAGTGAAAGTGTATACAAGTGCAAAAATCCGTAAATGTATTTTTGTTTTGTAAATAAGCTTCAAATTGTTTTTTTTCTTATTTCATTCGTCTTCTTGGATGTTTACTTTCTTATTTAAAAATTTATTACGTAATGGTGTCAATAAAAAAAGCAGAATATGTAAATCGATTATGTTGGGTTGGTCACGTAAAAGGTAGTGATGTTTGTTTAATGGGAGTGAGAAAGCCCGGCGAATATTAATGGTTATGTTTGATTTTTTTTCTTTTGATAAAAATGTGGGTTAGCAATTGGTTTTGTTTTATCTTGATTCGTTTGCATAAGAATTCTGTCTAAAGCTGCTTAAAAGTTTGGACGCCTTTTAATAGATTAATGGTATGACTTCTTACACAACTCGTCTGCGATGAGTGTCGAGTTTTTGTTCGACTGGCAACATGAACCAACAAATTTGTGTATTTTGTGATAGGAATCTGATACTACGGAACAATATTGAGCTATTTGGAGTTGCCTGACTCTTTTGTTCAAAACATTTGTTCAACATTACAAAGAAACCCCAGTCCAGTCGTTGTTTGTTCATATTTCTGTTGCTGAGATATTAATGTGTCAAGGTTTTTTTTTTTCAAATATTTCCTAAAGGTAGAGCTACAGTCCAGATGAGACCATCAGGGTATCATCCAATGGGCATCTCTCAGACAGCTCGTTTTCTACCTTTGCTAGCTGTGTGGCCCACCTGAGTCTCGGTATTCCTCGTCTGTAACGTGTTTCTGGGTTAGACCCAGGTTGGTAGGTAGAAATGGCTGTCCCACTTCCATGTAGGACACAATTAGCGCTGAGTGCACAGTTTTGATACCATACCTCATAGTGCCATCTAGTTTAGGTGAGATAAGGGAGGGCGCTAAAGTCAGTTTGTGTTATTGAGGTATGAGATCAAGTCTTGGATTTATAATTCTGTTGAAGAATTCCTTACCTAAGTGGAGTGCTCTTTTCCGGGTAATGGCAGAGAAAGTGTGGGACCGTTTCCTTTTCATCCTGGTCCTCACAGCTACGGCAAAAGGAGTTATGTGGTATACCCACTCCCCTACAGGCTAATGCCCTGTGCAGGTAGCGACAATCCTGGCTATGTCATGCCTTGGTTTGGAAATTAAATTGATTGATTTTGGTGTGTTATAGGCGGGCCAGATTTTCCTAGATATAACGCAACTCGTTAAACTATTCCACCTATGATTTGCTTCTGATGTGTATTTGGTCAGGATATAGCCCTTCACAACTCCAAGAGGAGCATATACTCTCACTGCCAATGTGAAGGGCTGATCCTTGCCTAGCTTGCTCATCTGCTCTCTCATTTTACTCATAACCCCTATGGCTCGGTATCCAGATTAGAGTGAAACTCAAATCGAGTTCTTTGAGGGCCTCTTTGCATTACTGGACCAGTTTATAGGATGATAAAGCTGAATCAATGGCTTTAATAGTTGCCTGACTGTCTGTTAGTATATAGCTACATCTTGATTCTGTCGGGTAATTTTAAGGACTAACCCGCTTCCCTTATCGCTAACAATTCTGCCTGGAATACAATGGCAAAATCGGGAAGTCTATAGGATTTTGAAATCTTAAGAGATTCACAGAAGACACCTGCACCTACACCGCATTACGTCTTTGAATCATCCGAGGAAGACAGTTGTGTCGAAGTTTTTCGTCACCTCAAGGTCAATTTGAGTTTAACACGATCCTTACTAGAATGATATTGAATAACTCCTATGAAAGCGCATTGCCTTGTCTGAAACCTTCTTTTTACATTAAATGTATTCGTGATTTTTCTAACATACAAAGGGTTTAGACAAGGATATGCGCTGTCATGTGACTTCTTCAACACAGTCCTGGAGCAGATAGTGCGCAAGCCAGGTGTTAGCACGGAAAACACTATCTTTAACAAATCCACCCACGGATGACATGTGTTCTTCACAGCGATTGAAGAACAGGCGAAACTCATTGGTCTTGAAGTGAATAAGGACAAATCAAAGTACAAGCCATCAACAAACAATGCAACATCTGTCCACCGCCTAGGACAAAACGTAACTGTTGGTAGCAGCAATTTCGAGGTCGTTAAGGAGTTCACCTTCCTTGGAACAAACATCAATCCGACAAACGACACCTTAGTGGAGATCCGAAGAAGAATTACTCCAGCGATACGCTGCTGCTTCGGGTTGGCCAAACAACTGAGTTCAAAACTCCTCACTCAAAAGACAAAGTGTCTGCTATACAAAACTTTTATTTTACCAGTCCCACTCTACGGCACCGAGTGCTGGGCGATAAGTAAAAAAGTGAAATTTATAATGGGCACTTTCGAAAGAAAACATTTTTGACGGATTTTCGGTTCCGTATGCGACGATGGCGAATGGAGAAGAAGGTTCAACCAAGAACTGCACGAGCTGTACCAAGATGTGGATGTAAACTAGAAATCCAATAAAAGACGACTTTATTGGCTCGAATGGCCGACAACGCTCCAGCCAAGAAAGTCTTCTCATCCTAGCTCCCAGGTTCGAGACGGCAAGGAAGACCGAAAATACGGTACAAGAACCAAGTGGCTGCGGATGCCATAGCGCTTAGCGCATAGCGCGACTGGAAAGTGCATGCGGGGGATCGTTTACGCTGGAAGGCTCCAATATCTCAGGCTGAGATCCTTCATGGATTGTGATAAGTAAGTAAGTATCCGTTGTTTTGTCCGATCATGATGGAACAGTGTGAGTTTTCCATCATCATCTTACACAGACAGACGAGTTATTCAGGGATGTCGAGACTAGATATACTAGATATGGCTATTTTCTTAGCAATCTGAATATAACGCTTTGATTTCTTTTTTTTCAAAATTGTAGATCTTCCTCACTTCTTCTTCTTTCCGGCATTACACGCTCATAAAAATAGATAAAGTTTTGTTACAGGAGCTCCTTAACTACTTAAATCAATGTTGCTTCGATTTTCTTATTTCGCATTAATAAATCTGTCAAAACTATCTATTTTAATCCAACTGTAATGTTGGCCAACTTGCAAGACCCCAAACAAGTCAAATGAAAAAAGCCAGAATCTGTCAACCGAGATATACAGGAAATGCAAAACAACCAGCTACTGTCTGATGATTATTTCGTTCGTCCTGTAAACTTTCAAACACGCGGAAAGAAACTTTTCATTCGCGTTTTCTTTCAAACAGCTATTAAAATAAAATAAAAAAAAAAATATGCTAAACTTGTTCATTCAAATACAAGGTTATGTTCACCGCAAGTGAAATTAAAAACACTTTAATTGAACAAGAAGTATCGATAGCCTTTCGCATTAAAGTTTGTAGGTGCCTGTGCAAAGACATCTCGTTGAGTTTCTTCGCACATGTTACTCACTGACATCTAGGTCACGTATGGAACGATTTTACTGTTT
>CAKKXW010000002.1:68397540-68409447 GCA_920937365.1 Sphaerophoria rueppellii | reverse complement strand
TCACAAAACTATGCAGGCAGGTATGACATAAAATAAAACAACATCAATCGATTAATATTCTTCTTTCACTTTGTAATTAAATTTTCTGATTTGATTAAATTATTTCGAGACATAATGTGTATTTTCTCTTAGGTTATGTTGAAATAATAAATTAAGTTTGTTTGTCGTCACTAATGTAGTCAACATTTAAATAAACACTTTTAGCTTTTGTTTACAATGTGCTAAATGGTTAATGGGTTTTGTTGTTCTAAGGTCAAAAATGATGGAACCAGCAGGTACGGATTAGTTGATAGCTCAAAACAGGAAGGAAATGTGTAGACTTCACGAATTACTTATGAATTAATATTAATGAATTTTAAAGTTTTTGTCGTTGACTTTGCATGTACTTCTTTATTTTTTTTGTGAATCTATGAGATAAAATTGAAAATATAAATAAACTAGCCGACCCTGCGACCCTCGTCTCGCATCTTTCAGAGCAACCTTAGAATTATAATTATTATCTTTGTGCTCTCTCTGAATTTTGCGAATTCGCAATACAAAATTAATAATTTTTTCTATAAAAAGCAATGAGGTTTCCGAGATTTTCATCAAGAACTTTCTATTTTCAATTCGAAAACCGATTTTGAAATTTTTCAGTTTTCCATTTGAAAACCAATGCACCTGCAATTACATGCAATTTTCCCGTTATAAACCAATGAGGTTTCCGAGTTTTTCATAAAGATCTTTTTATTTTCAATTCGAAAACCGATTTTGAAATTTTTCAGTTTTCCATTTGAAAACCAATGCACCTGCAATTACATGCAATTTTCCCGTTATAAACCAATGAGGTTTCCGAGGTTTTCATAAAGATCTTTTTATTTTCAATTCGAAAACCGATTTAAAAATTTTCCAGTTTTCCATTTGAAAACCAATGCACCTGCAATTACATGCAATTTTCCCGTTAAAAACCAATGAGGTTTCCGAGTTTTTCATAAAGATCTTCTTATTTTCAATTCGACAACCGATTTTGAAATTTTCCAGTTTTCCATTTGAAAACCATTGCACCTACAGTTACATGCAATTTTCCCTTTACAAACCAATGAGTTTCCGAGTTTTTCATCAAGAACTTTCTATTTTCCATACGAAAACCCATTTTGAAATTTTCCAATTGTCCGTGAACAGTCCTTAACTCTATTTTTGGTTTTGACCAAGACCGAAAATGAACGAATCAATCCCGAACGACACAGGCCTAATTTTGACCGAAACCGAAATGTATGAACTTATTCAAAATGCGAAATGTACATGCACAGAGATTGGAAACTTAAATCTATGCGTTTTTTTAATATCGATGTTAAAATTTTCTTTTGTACAGAAAATCTAACCCAAGAATTTGCGTGTAAACATAGTC
Organism: Sphaerophoria rueppellii; assembly: GCA_920937365.1. Lineage (NCBI taxonomy): Eukaryota > Metazoa > Arthropoda > Insecta > Diptera > Syrphidae > Sphaerophoria > Sphaerophoria rueppellii. The sequence goes on along the minus strand of CAKKXW010000002.1, from coordinate 68,408,060 downwards.
TTGGTGTAAAAGCTTAAGTAGGAGTTCAGCCTTAAATATAAAACAAAATAAAGAATAGGAAATGAAATGAGAATGGAGAGACATTTCAAAAAACTGATGTCGGCTGTCAGTTGCCTGAATTTAAAAACAAAATTTCCGAGTATGTAAACTGAAATCAATGTTTTTTGCTATTTATAATTATTTCTTTTATTTTCAGACCCTCCTACTGCACAATCAGTGCATAGAAGAGCAATTGTCCATCATTTATAAAGTGAGATTTTTGTTTGTTTGTTAGTTTATCGACTACAAACATACAACCGACAAACAAACAAAAGAATCACTTTATATATTAGTATAGATTTCTGTAAAAAATCTAGTAATCGTTAAAATCGTAAAAATTACTTGACGTGAATCTACAACTTAAATTCCCAGCCAATGTATAACTTAACAACAGTTTCAAATTAAAGGATGACAAGTCATCAATTCATCAATCTCTTGAGTATCTACTCTTATAATGCAATGATATGTGTGAAAAGGATTAATGTTTTACATAAAAAAGCAAGTATTCGCCACAGTGAACGTTCCTGTTAGCATATAAAGTAGCACGTTATTTTAAGTTTGAAGTAAATGGTATTCCAATAAGAGGTGTTATTTTGAATAGTCCGCTATTTCCGTAGCTGTCACTTTTGAAGCTGTCATTTTTTGACATTTGACAAGTAGAAACTACGCCATTAATAAAAATGGAACTATACACGCTCCAACAACGCTTCACAGCGGGGTCTTTGGACCTTACTTTTTCGAAAATGAGGCTGGAGCAACAGTTACGGTCAAAGAATTATACGGTATCGAGAGATGATTAATGATTTTTTATTGCCGGAATTGGATGGTATTGATCTGGACAACGTTTACTTTCAACAAGACGGCGGCGCTACGTGCCACACAAGCAATGAAACCATCGATCTCTTACGGGCAAAGTTTCCGGACCGTGTTATCTCTCGAAGAGGGCAGCCACTTTGCGACTTGGTTATGGAAAATTTCATGAAAAGGATATGGTCCTGTAAGCGTGATTTGGCTGATGTTTTGTTCCATTATCAATGGCATACCTTCCTCTTTATAATGAAATAAACATCCGATCATTTATCTCAAAAAATGGCATTTTTCTTTGGATATCAATATAACACCTCTTATTGGAAAACTCTTTGTTTAGTTTGTAGTGGGTAGATTGGTGTTTTCCTTACTATAAGCACGTACTCAAGGGGTTTCATTCCCTTCCTATTCCACAGTGCGAGCGTTAGGGAAAATGGGATAGTCGGACAGGGTTTAAGATGAGGGGTCGGTTAACATTGGTCTTGAATTCTTGAATATTGCAATGACTGGGGAGACAGAGTGTGGAAGAGGGTTCCATATTCACGTAGTACGGCTAAAAAACGATTCTCAGAACATGACCGTGCGACCGAAGTTGGAGGGTAAACTGATGGGCATTCCTGGAGGCGCGGGTAATACGGTTGAATATCTTAAGGGGTTGAATGCAACTATGTAGCTACTTTTCTAGAGCATATAGCCTTGAAATAACGGTAGAAGAGGGTGAGGCAAGCGACATTACGTAGATTTTTTACTGACGTAATTGTTTCAACGATGGCATATGGTCACCAATCATCTTCAATGCTCTGCTTTGGATACTGTCCTAAAGACTTAGGTAAGTTACTGGAGCACCATCCCAAACGTTCGATTTGTACTCAAGCTTTGGACGTATATATATGTTTTGTAGATTGTAGCCAAATCAGAAGGGGAAAAAAATTCTTTCACCTTCTTAAAATACCTACACATTTTGCGGCATTTTTGGTCGGTGATGCACATACCGATGCAAGTTCCACTCATGGACACTGGCAAGGGGGATATATCTCGCTTCAACGATACAAGACAGCATTGAGTTTTCGAAGCATTAAACTCTACTCGGTTTCTTATTCCCCATTGTACAATGATGTTTAAGTCGGAGTTTAATGAGCTTATCATATTTTGCCGTTGTAGTTCCACATCCGAGGAGGAGGGATGTGAGTCTGGAAACGAATATGAAAAGCTAAGGGTATTATCATCAGCGAAACAATAAATTGGATTAGAAGTTACAGACAAGACATCATATATGAAAATGAGAAAGATGGTAGTAGACAAAACGGAGCCTTGGGGCACACCAGCATTTATTTTGTGGGTTTCAGACTTGAACCCGTCCCGTATATCTTTTATAGAACGGTCCGAAAGAAAGTTTCTAATCCAACGAAGGAAGGTCTCGTCAATACCGAAAGCACGCATTTTCTATAAGAGAGCCTGGTGTCAAACTCTATCAAATGCCTTTGATAGGCATATCAAGTGCAACAATCTTACTTTCGAGACGATAATTGGAGGGAGTAGAGAATTCGCCTTTTTTGGGTATAGGCTGGACAAAAAATGCTGTTTTCCAACTACTCGGAACGAGCCAAGAAGAATAGGATAGATTGAAAAGCGTTTTGCCAGCGTGGAATAACACATCTTCAGAACAATAGCGGGGATACCATGCGGGCCAGCGGATTTGTGTATGTTGAGATCTTTTAGGACTCTCACTACAGCACGAGTGTGAGGAAGATTTGTCCCAAGGAATTATTGACGCGTTCAAAAACTGGGGGAGTCATGACACTCTCTGGTAGCGATGAGTTGGAGGCGAACTGCCTAGAAAAACGCAAGCTTTCCCGAGAGAGCTAACGACTGGAGTATCATCATTAACGAGCGTTGGGACCGAGGAAGAAGAAGAATTCTTCATGTTTTTCACAAAAGACCAAAAGTTTTTACTGGCTTTGGGATATTGCATTATTTTTTGCCCTAGTTTTTAGTCATGCAAAAATTTGATCCTTCGAATATGGACATTGCAAGCCTTCCTGGCTTGTTTAAACTTATTATCTGAGCATATAAAGAAAATTGATAAAGTAAATAACCAAAATAGTTAAAGTCCACAACCAATAGTTTTTGTTTTCATTTCTTTGATCAATATTATTATGGTATGAAGTATTTTTTTGAAATCAAGAAATTAAGGACTTAAATCCAAGTTCTTGTAGTTGATTTTCAAGCGTAATTAGGATGAACAATTCTTTTTTCTACGTATGATGATCTTTTAGCTGAAAGTCTTCCTCAATACAAATTATTACTTATGACTTTTTTTAGAAGTTAAACAACATATTAAAAAAGTCGTTTCACTACCGTGTTATCATAAATTGAACAACCTGTCAAGAAAAGTGATAGTTTGAGCAAATTTGTATTAATCATTTCATGCGTTAAATTTGAAACAAAAGTAAGTACATATTCATAATATGCGATGAATCATTAAGCATTTTTCTTTAAGATTTTACCGAAGAAAATAATTTTTATGACTGCTCATAATGCCTGTTTTTAATTATTCTGTTTTAAGTATAAATCATATTGTCACTCTATTGTCGCCACCAACCGATATTAAGCAAATTAAACTTGGCTGTAACTTCCTCATTCACGCGTTTTTAAATTTATTGTCTCAACGAATAAAACTGCAAATAGAATTTTATATTTATTTTGACTGATCAACCAATTGTTTTATTTGTTTAACCTATGACAGGTACTATGAATTTGGAATATAATACATGCAAAATGTCAGAGACGTTAAAAAAAAAACATGTGCACCATTGAGTCGTACGAACTTGCTCCTGTATTACAAAACTTAACTCACAAATTATATTAAAAATAAAAAACAGGTAACATTCATAAATAAAAAACTCAAATTGAAAATACTTTTCTGAAGAAATTGTTGATTTTTAAATTTTGTGTACATATATTGTAACGAAGTTACAACCAACCATAGCAGCATAAAACGAAAATGAGAACAACAACAAACACACAGTCGAAGTATACAAGCAAACACCGCCCGTCAACAGCAGAGTGCGAGGTTACATGGTTGCATGTGCAACTGCATGATGTATACTTTTCTGTATTCTTTCAATTCACTCCTACCGTGTAGGTGCTTTGTACAATTATTTATTATTTATTCGGAGTATTCCTGAGGCATGCTTTTGGTTAACGCCATCAGAAGCCTCAAATAAAGTTTTGCTTCGGCCTTTATTGCCTTGACTAGGGATTGAATCCCACTTTTCTGTCAAGGCTAGGGAAACTATCCCATTATTTTCTTCGTTTTGTCTAGTGCCTCGGCTATTGATTGAATCACATAATTCCGTCAAGGCTAGGGAAGTATCCCATTATAGGATTTATAGTAGATATTGTTCCGACTAGGGATTGAATCCCATGTACCGTCGGGACTAGGGAAGTTATCCCATTATAAGTATCGCTTCGACTAGTGATTAAATCCCATGTACTGTTGAGGCTAGGGGAAATACCCCACCGTAGGTATCGCCTAGACTAGGGATTGGATTCCATCTTTCCGTCCAGGCTAGGGAAGTTATCCCATTGTAGTATAAGTAGTATTATTATTGTTCTGACTAGGGATTGAATCCCATGTACCGTCGGGTCTAGGGAAGTTATCCTGCCGTTAAATTCCTAGAACTAGGGATTGAATCCTATCCGCCGCCGTTTGTTCTAGGAATCCGTCGTTTATAAACTGTCTTATTACAATAAATAAATTAGAACTGAATCTTTCTTTAAACACCGAGTTTTATTTGTTCTTTCCTCAGAGAAATCTGGACCCGCTGACCTACCGCAGCTGAGAAAAACAAAAGAACATCACACCATTTTTTCAAAAATGTTTTTTAAATTATTATAAATATGAAGTATTCAAGAACATGTTAATATACGTCTTGCATTTGAATTTCATTCTTAAATATGGAAATAGTGAAAAAAATAATTTTTTTTTTTTAAATAGAAGGAAATGCTTTAAATTTTTTTGAATACAAAATTTGTTTGAGCAAAAACAAGTACACCTTGTTAGAATTTTATTTTTCGAGAAAATCTTACAATATAAAAAACGGTTCTATCATTATTTTTTTATATTTTTATAAAGGGTTTTCCAATAAGAGGTGTTATTTTGAATAGCCAGCTATTTCGGTAGCTGTTAATTTTGAAGCTTTCATTTTTTTGACATTTGACAAGTAGAAACTACGCCATTAATAAAAATGGAACAATACACGGTTCAACAACGCGGGGTTATTGGACCTTTTTTTTCCGAAAATGAGTCTGAAGCAACAGTTACGGTCAATGGATTGAGGTATCGCGAGACGATCAATGCTTTTTTATGGCCGGAATTGGATGGTATTCTTCTGGACAACGTTTACTTTTAACAAGACGGCGCTACGTGCCACACAAGCAATGAAACCATCGATCTTTTATGGGAAAAGTTTCCGGACTGTGTTATCTCTCGAAGAGGTGATCACAATTGGCCACCGTGATCTTGTGATTTAACACCTTGCGACTTCTTCCTTTGGGGCCACGTGGAAGATAAGGTCTACGCCAACAGCTGTGATGCTTAATTTACTCGGGCTGTGGTATACCTACTCGCCGGAGTCCAAGGAGGGAAAAATCTAAACTATCGCCACGGCCTCGAAGTGAGGGGGATTCTCGGAAGGAGGGACACTAAGCTCAATATAATCTCAACGAATATTTAGTACCAAAAAATAGGAAAAATACGAGTTGTCCTATGCACCATAACTCGTTGCTTGCCATCTAGTAGCGGTGGGAGAACAAAATAAAATGCTTCTCGAATTACGTACAACTCTTACCTTCTACTTGATAACTATTATGTAAAAACTAGATGTGAATTGTATTATTACAAAATTACAAGTGGATGAAAAAAAATACATAATACTCTATGGTGCTGTTTTATTGATATAATTTATAGTCCGGGCGTTAGGGTAGTTTGTAGTTGTATGCTCCGGGCGGTACCGTTGATTGTTTTATAATAGTCTGGGTGTACAGAGTTTTTCTTAAGGTTGGTCGGTGGGAGAGTTGTGAAGTGTAATGCTTCGCTACACAGCTCAGCGTCGATTCAAGACCTCAAAGATGGAATTCGTGAGGCTATCGAGCACATAGGGCAGCCACTTTGCGATTTGGTTATAGAAAATTTCATGAAAAGGATATGGGCCTGTAAGCGTGGTCGTGGCAGCTATTTGACTGATGTTGTGTTTCATTATTAACGGCATACCTTCCTTTTTATTATGAACAAAACATCCGAACATTTATCTCAAAAAAGGCCATTTGTCTTTGAATATCAAAATATTACCTATTATTGGAAAACCCTTTTTATTCTATGTGTCGCAAGTATAAATTGGTAAAGTACTATACTTCAATTAATTTTATTATTTTCACGCCTCCTTAGCGATCTTTGAAAATAAAATAATTAGCGATATCGGGAATAAAATGTCCCTGGAAATATTTCCCACATTCGGAAAATTTGTATCGTGAACGATGTTCGAAATTCCCCTAGAAATTTATTGCTATCATGAACACTTCTCCCTTAGGAAATTTCTCGTGATTTCTCAGGAGTTTTTTCCTATTTATATAGACACAGAAATTGCTAACAAATTTCTTTCTGCAGTGGAAAGAAGATATTTACAGACTTTAAAAGGGAGTTTGACTTTATTTTGGGAAGTAAAACCTTCGTTTTATAAACTTGCATATACCACAAACATTTGGAAGCAATTCTTAGGCATACTTCAAAACAAACTGCGTTCTTCGGCTCATTATTTTAAATTTAAGATCGATCAAGCTGAGATGTAATCGAGCAGATGGTTTGTCAAGATTTTGCAATATGCAAGGAACGTACTTTTCCCACAGACATTGTGAACGTTATACGTTTGTGCACTAAAAGAGAATGTGGTTCCCGTGCGCTTACGATGAGTGAGGTGATGAAAGGAAAAAATTATTGGACAGATAGAACTAAAAATTAGTTTCAAGGCCGAACCCCCACGTTCCTAAGATGTTCGGCTCCTGGCAATGCGTTGCAATGGAATCACTGCCATATTATGTCTATAACAAATCACGATTTCGATTTGTGATCATTGATTAAATAGCGTCCTCAGAAATATTGACATTTATAAAGATATCTTCTGATGATTGGGATAAACTGAACATATAAAAGCAGATAATGGTTGGAAGCTTGTGAGTGTTGAATTAAAGGGCTATTGTGATAGTAACAAGACTGCTCTGATAACATCATCTCCTTGGAAACTGGCCACAGGCCAATGGTGAAGTTGAGAATATCAATCGATTAATATTGTAAAGTGACTACAAATAGCCCACAGAAATGGGAGAGCTATAAGAAAGACAAAGAACTACATAAATTCACTTTGATATACAACGTGGCACCACATTATACAAAGGGAAAGTCACCTTCAAAGTAACTATTCAATATTCCAACTAGAGATATAATCAGAATAATTAAATCAGAATTAGGCGGCTGATTTGCTAGAAGATTTGTCAGCATAGGTCCGCCTCAAGGCGGTGTTCTCTTCCCTCTACTCGGTAATCTGGTAGTTAACGAAATTCTAATCTGTCAGGATATAGGGAGAGATTCAGAGTGATAGGCTTACAGGCTGATAACGTAGCTATAACTGTTTCAGGGAAGCATCTTTATACCTTCGAAAAACACTTGCAAAACGCCCTAAATATGCTAACACTTAAGGCAAACCGTAATGGACTAAGCGTAGAATAGAATAGAGTAGCGCGACAGCTCTTGAAGAGCCAAGGACTAAGTGGTTTACTCTCATCAACAATTCTCTTGGTGCGTGTGAAGAATTGAGACGACCTACAATTTAACGCCGATTCCAAACGGCAAATTTGAGAAGCACTTTTTTATGACAGATTGATACTCTTGGAAGTTTTATCAGTTCTTCGCAGTGTCCGTGAAAGATGAAATAAGAACTATAGGCATGAGTAGGACTCTAACCCACGACGACGTTCTGCCTAGCAGCCCCTCCTTCTATAAACGGTATCCAATTAATTAAAGTTTTCAGAGGAAACAAAATATCTGGGTTTAATTTTAGACAGAAAACTAAATTGTTGAAAAGACACATACACGAAAGCATAAGAAAACCTACGGTAGCTCTTTTCACCTGCTAGAAAGCAATTGGTAGTAAATGGTTATACACATCGGTAATCAGACCGAAAGACCAATGGTAACTAAAGCCTCTCCTTTCAGGGAATGGAATCAGATACCCTTATCACATAATCTTGCAATGCCAACGTCTATAGCTAACGTGGGAGAATGGAAAGATATGTTTAAGAGGGTGATTGCTGAGGTTGACGAACAAATATTCAATCAACATATCATCAGAGCCTGCTCTTCAGAGTCCAGAGCAGTCTACGAAAAAATAATCATCTTATGCTAACAGAAAACAAGTACTTCGATAACTGTTTTTCTGTGAAAATTATCAGAGTGATTTTCAAGGCGAGAGTTGAACTACTGGATCTCAATTGTATCCCGCATCGTAATGTTGGACAGCAAACTTGTGATCTATGTAACAGAAGGGAACTTGAGAATGTGAACCATTTCATCACAGTCTGCCCTATCCTACAGGAGATAAGAAGATTGTATTTTAACCAAAGCTTCCTCAACGGAAGACCAAAACGGTCTTTATGAGATTCTGAATGGCAGTCGGGGCTGGGAGTGTGTGTTCAAATACTGCAAGCACGCCTTTTCTTACCGCTACAGCTTCTAATTATTTTTGTGTTTTAAATCATATCAATATTAATCGACTTTATTTTACAAATTATTAAAATTGCTCATTCAATATCCTTGCTCTTTCATCTTTCTTCTTAAGGAGGTCTTGGCCCGGCTCAGAGAAAACGTGGAATCCACACCTGATATCTGGATTTTCTCAGACCGCCAGGCAGCTATAAAATACCTGGACACTGTGTCTACAAACTTAATATAGGTCCAAAACTGTCGATCGTCTCTAACGGAGATGGCACAGCAGTTTAACATTCACCTTTACTCGGTACCGGACCATAGAGACATTCCAGAAAACTGCAAGGCCGATGAACTCGCCAAATATGGTACAACATTACCCATTCAACCACAAATGGCTAATATTGGTATATCAATCGCTTCATGTAAACTTTTGCTACAACAAGATGCTTCTAAGAGAACCAACATCACCTGTCAGGCGACGATAAACATTTGGTCTAAACTAGACTTAAAGGGATCTAGGTGCCTGATATCTCTTAAGCTAATTTCATATAAGCTCGTTAATTGGTGTCATAACCGGACACTATCTTATAGGAAGACACGCCATGCTTATGGGCGTATTTTCAAACGATTTCTGAAGAAGCTGCATGGATGAGGAGGAGGTCAAAAATGTATAACTTAAATGTATTACTTTTAATACTATTTTAGAAAAAGTCTTCCACTAACTCCTTGAAAGGTTTGGGAGACTGTGTGACCGTATGCAATAAGTATTGATTCCCTCCTTAGACAATGCAATGGTTCAAGCGATCAAATTGCAATTTATAAATAAATAAGTCTACCCTTAGGCTGAAAAATATTTGAGACATTTTGAATTATGTATAACAAAATGAGTAAGATAAATTTAAAACTTTGGTTGTGTCATGTGTGTTATTTGCGTTTAAATGTGAATTAAAACTTGAGGTTTGTATAATACTTTATACTAGTGTGGTAAATAAAATGGGTTGACATTTATCCAGCTTTGGAGCTGTGACGTTACTTGTCTATTCTCATGAATGATAGAGAATTTATTTATTTCTTTGTTATAAAGCGTTGGGTCTTGGGTGTTTAAAAAAGATTAAACAAAATGATTTAAATTATTTATATTATTTCTAAATCGAAAAACCATATAATTGATCTTTTCTTTTCAGAATAATTACATATATCAGCAGTGAAAACTAATTTTCCAGTGTTACTACACGGAATAAACCAACCATCCAAAATGGGAATTTTTGTTTGGAGATTTTTACTGTCGTTTCAAAATATCAAATTATAACTGCAAAATGGAGAAAAGTGAGTATCTTTTTCAACTTTGTTGTTTTTAAGTTTGGTTTTGTACGCGAAATTGTTTTACCTGGGAAAATAAAAATATTTTTCGAGGGGAATTTCTAAAATCATGAGGGAAATTTCTTAGTTCTGTTAGCTAAAAATAACCTTTTAATTTTTTTTATTACACACTATGTATCAGATAATGCCGAAGAGAGCTAAGAGCAAGCTAATTCTTACGACAAAGGTCTCATCGCTTAGTGCAGTGCTATTTGTTATTGAATTATAAAAAATGTGCACGACTGGGTCGTACGAACTTGCTCCTGCATGCTAAAACTAAATATTTATGACTACTTAAATTGCAAAAAGTAGTGTTAAAATAAGAGATACAGTTGAAGCAATTCTGATTACACTCTAACTTACAGCTTACACTTAACTCAAAAAAAAAAATATATATATAAAAATAATTAGAATTTATTAAAAAATTTAAAATTTGGAAATGTACCTCGTATATACATTTCATTTCAAAAATTTAAATGCCAAACAAATTCAAACCTTATTCTTGATTTATTGATTTTTTTTTTTGAAAATCGTCGGAGCCGGCACGTGTAAA
>CAKKXW010000002.1:68249831-68391319 GCA_920937365.1 Sphaerophoria rueppellii | reverse complement strand
ACTTGTCGATAGGGGGAAGCAATGTGTCCATGTTTGGCATTATTGACTTGAATTTAGCTATGAGTCCACGAGCAGGCTTTTGCACCATAGCTACATATAGCAATACATCTGGTCCAATCCAGATCATAGTCGTGGCAACTTTCGAAAATCATGTCGAACAAACACTGTTCTGTAGAATACGCAGGAAGAGGTTTACAAAATAAAATCTCTTCATCAATCTTGTCATCTGCTTCGAATCGAACAAATACAACAAACTGTACCTACACTTAACTGTTCTCGAATGTCAGTTGCCATGTCACTTATCCTTCTCTCAATTATACTATCAGGAAGTGGAATACTTTTAAGCTTCTCTTTCTCCTGACAACCCAACATTGTTTCAACCATGTTTAGAGCTGCATGTAAATTAAAATTATCAGAAATTGTATGCGATTTCCCGGCTTTGTATTGGGGGTCGCTTGTTTATTTTTGTATATAAAGGGGGCCGCCAGTTCAAGAAGTTTGAAAAACACTGATCTATTGGCATGAATTTTTGGAAGTAGGCAGCTTTAGTCTAATGGAATTAACGGATTGCTATAGAAAGTTTAATGACGAAATATGCGATCCAGATATAGATACTATATCCTCCAATATATTAAAAAGCTGAAAATGACGATTTACGAGGACCGATTGTGGTAATTCGTTATGGAATTGTTGGGTATGTCTCTTGATTGGCTGGTTCGTCCCTTCGATCAATGTGGATATATCTGACAGTGGGTGAGGAGTGTCCCTCGTCTGCCAGCTGGACGAAGCTTCGAAAAGTTAATAAAAAGCATAATATTATAAAGCATGTATAAATTCACTCTGCATAAAATCACAAAAAGTATAACATAGGAGTATACAAAAGTGTGATACCCTCACCCAGGTCATTGTGTACCGCGGGTAGTGAGGTTTAGCTACCTCACTGATGGGATGGACCTTCGTGGGGGTTGTAGTTGTCTGAGTTTGTCCTCAGCTGCTATTGCTGTGTATATCCGGGTTAACGGCTCTTCTTTCGGTGACTGAAAGTTGAGTGCAGTTTCCGTGATCGGATAGTGGCTCTTCTTTCGGTGACCGGAAGTTGAGTGCGATTTTCTGTTGATACTACATGAGTAGTCAGTCTAGAATCAAATCAAGATATATATGAGCCGGCCCTTATTCAATTGGTAGGTTTTGGTTAAATCTGGATGCAGGCAACGCTTTTTTCTTTCAGAAAGATGAGATGTGCTAATTCGCTTCTCTTCAGAACACCAGCTGTTATATGTAGATACTCTTCCTCAGGCAATTACGTATAAGGACAATTTAATTGCGTACAGAACTGCTCCATAGGTCGAATTCATTAGCATTTTCTAACAACGAGGTTTCGAGAAGATTCAACGATATTGCAATGGTTCATCGTTGGGACTAACGGGCAGCGATTAACGAGCAAAAGTGGGCTGAATTAACTCGGTATCTGGCTACCTCAGTACTAACAGTTGCCTGCGACTTCGTCCGCCTTTCCCTCGTCCACCGGTCAGAGTAGCGTTATGACTTGTGCATCATGCGTGTGGCAATTTTATTGGCAATAACATATTAAGATAAAAATTATTATTTTTTGCCGTTTTTCCACATTTGTAACAGATTCTTCGCTCCTACTGGTAAAAGCCTTAAGCCTTCCTCGATTAATGGACTATCCAACACAAAAAGAATTATACCATTCGAACCAGTAGTTCCTGAAATTACCGCGTTTAAACGAACAAACTCTTCAATTTTATATTTTGCTATAGATATAGATTTATATTTCGACACAGACATATAAATGCTGCTCTGATATGAGCCAATGAAGACTTCGTTCTGACGAATCGGCTGTTTTAGAGCAGTCGACCTCTGAGTTAAGTTTAACTTTCTAGGTGGCCCTCATAAGGCCGACCATTTCAAATGGAGAAAATTAGACGCCGGAATAACACTTAACTCATTAAGAACTTGTTCGCGGTCATATTTGCAGGACTGACTTCGACAAATAATTTGATTTTTGTGGTGTACTATCCGAAGGACGAATATGTTGATACTGCACGCTTCAGCGGCTTCATTCCGCCGAAGTCATGCGGTTTAACCTTGTCAGGCGATGAACAGTGGATCGGTAGCGGTTCAGTCTGTCTGTGTTCGAAGGGATCAAACTAACAGTTTTGGTGGCTTCAGTCGGTATTTGACAATCAGTAATCGAGTTGGGGTTTTCACACTTGGCCGGCTTACATACTTGTTTAATAGAAAAGGGCTTAGGTTTAAGTTTTTGGCTTACAAACTCTTTGTCTCGATTTAATTAGTTAGGTATTGAAATAAACGAATTTACAAACCAAAATATTACTCATTATTATTTGCCGACGTTAGCAGCATGAATCTGTTTTTTTGTTTTTATCACCAACAGCAACAAGGTACATAGGCACATATTCACTTTTATCAATCGAAAACATCTTACAAATGTGTGATTCATATTAATAGTGATATGACGTAACAAGTAAGCTCAGTGTAGGATAATAAAAACAAACAAACAAAATATTGCTATAATAGACTGCAAAATGTAGATAATAGATACATGAAAACCGTAATGTTTGTTGATCTCACCTGAACAAAATTTATTGCAGTCGTTTTCATGGAAATTATGAGAACTTGGTTCACAGATTTCCTCGCATTTCTCACATCGTTCACTGAACGGCGAGCAATACTCTTCTAGAGTGCAGGTTTTTCCATTACTGCAAATTTGCGCCAAGGCTAGGGATCTGTGAATGGTGGGCAATAGGAGCGCAGCGACAGTAACGACACTTTTCATTGTTTTTTCTTGTTTTTTCTATTTTTTCTAGAAAACCAATCCAGGAATTTCACTGAAATTCTTTTATTTGTTTGTTTTCATTTACTTGAACAAATCAACATTAACTCTTTTTCAATGATGCCAACGATCGATGACTCACTCTCAAGCGCCCACTCTCACAAACATGCACATTTTTTTTCTTGGATTGTGAACTATAAATTTAAATAGTGGATGGATATCAATTAATGTGGTAAAATAGCTTAGGAAACACGACGAAATATCAAAAAGTTTAATAAACAGAGTATTTTAAGTGAAATTTTCAACGAGTTAAATTTGTACGATCAAAATTGAATGTTTTCTCTTGAGGCACGCACCGCTGACTGTTACTAGTATTGTTACAGACAGGTATAACCAACTTGAATCTTTGAAATACCTCACTAACTCTATAAGTCTGTTTTAACTCAGGTGAGAGCTGTGTAGCTGAGAAATGAACACGTATTGAGTAAAAAACAAAAAACTCGTTTTGCTCAAGTGTATGAGTTGAATACAGGTAAATATACGGTTTGCCTCTTTCTACCTGTTTTGATCGTTCGTCGTTAGCGTTACGCTTGCTAAAGGCTGAAGAGATACATATACACTTGACGTACTTCATTCGATCGATCGGTTGTGCAAAGAGGCATATTCAACACCTACAATATCTTATTTCGGTTGAAAATGTTTATTTTTATCTATCTACCTGATTTATTTGCGATTCTAGGTACTTAACTGTTATTCATCGTAAGCGTAACTACAGATTGTTGAAGAACTGAAGATTTGTGAGGTTTTTCAGGAACATGTTTCATTTGGAAGTTTTCTCAACTAAAGTTGAAGAAATTAAAATATTTTCAAGCCCTCCATACAGATATGTACAGTACATGGACCGGATCAAAACAAAAATGCGTGTAATCTTGATGAAAGTGTACAAGGTGATTCGTAACGTAAGCTACAAGAAGAAGTTGGCAAGAAATGAATATTTATCTTCTTTGAACACTGCATATTGATCATTCAAATTCATTGTGATTTTGATAAAACATTCCAAAAAAAATCTAACCTTTCTCTACAAAAAATATTTTTAAAAGTAAAATTAATCTTCTAAAACTTGCTTTGTTTTCGGACGGAAGTGACAGTCTTTTACAATACAAATTCATACAGGGCTTTTTTTTATTGTGTGGAAAACAAAATGTTGAACATAGGATAGCGAATATTTTAAATATGAATTTAGGAACAAGATCCTTGACAACTGACTTCTAAATTGGCGACGAAAAGGAATATTTTCTTCCAAAATATCGCATACAATCGAGGGACTTAGAACCTTGTGTCCGTCTTAAACACACAAATGATTGTTTACTCCTTCCGATCTATCAGTACTGTGTGCATCCTCGCATATGCAATAGAGAGATCATCGAAAATATGAGAGTACTTTACTTACTTATGGTGGCGCTACAGCCCAGGTCGGATCAGGGCCTCATCTAACAAATGTCTCCAGCAAGCTAGGTCCCTGGCTAACTGTCTCCAGTTTCGCACGCCAAGTTGGTTCAGATCCTCTACCACCTGTGTGCTCCACCTGAGTCGCGGTCTTCCTCTTCTGCGACGTCCTTCCGGGTTGGATTCGAAGACTCTACGAGCCGGAGCATTATTTTCCATTCGCTCAACATGACCCAACCATCTAAGTCGTTGGACCTTTACTTTTCTGGCTATTGTCATGGTCCATGTCTCTGCACCATACATGAGGACCGGGATGATGAGGGTTTTGTAGAGCGTCACTTTAGTTGCCCGGGAGAGGACTTCACTACTCAATCGCCTTCTAAGTCCAAAGATGCAGCGATTGGCAAGAGTGATTCTTCGTTTGATTTCAGTGCTGGTGTTGTTGTCTAAGTTGATAGCGGATCCCAGGTAGACAAAGTCCTTAACTACCTCGAAGTTAAATCTGTCTATGTTGACGTTTGCTCCAAGACGTCGATGTTGGTAGTCCTTTATTGACGACAGCATTAACTTGGTCTTGCCCTCGTTAACCGCTAGACCCATCTTCCTGGCCTCCGTCTCAAGGCTCACAAACGCTCCACTGACATCACGCTGTGTTCTTCCAATTATGTCAATGTCGTCTGCGTATCCTAGTAGCTGGACGGACTTTTGAAGGATTGTACCTCTGGTGTTGACGTTGGAGGTTTGCATAATCCTTTCAAGAATGATGTTGAAGAAATCGCATGACAACGAATCGCCTTGTCTAAAACCTTTTTTGACATCAAATGCGTTCGTCAGGTTTTTTGTCATCTTACACAGACAGACGAGTTTTCTGGGATGCCAAAACTAGACATTGCTCTATATAGTTGGTCTCTACAGACGCTGCCATACGCGGACTTGAAAGTAATGAATAGGTGGTAGGTATCGATTTAAAGTTCCTGGGTCTTCTCCAAGATCTGCCGTAGTTTGAATATTTGATCGATGGTAGACTTTCCGGGTCTAAAGCCATACTGACAAGGACCTATTAGGTTGTTGACGAAAGGCTTCAAACGTTCACACAGCACGGCAGACAAGATCTTGTTGGCGATGTTAAGGGGACTTATACCTCTGTTATTGGTGCGGTTTAGGGGATCTCCTTTCTTGAGGATCGGCCTTACGATGCTGAGTTTCCATTTGTCGGGCATGCTTTCCTCCGAGCAAATTTCTTAGATGAGCTGGTGCATGCTCCTAACAAAATCATCTCCAGGTGCTTTGTACAGATCAGCGGCTAGCTCGTCTGCTGTATGAAAGTAGTATAATTTTTTTAAATAAGAAAATAGTTGCTTGGCAAATCCTTAACTCCTATACCCTTACTTATTCTAATACATGATATTATAAGTAGGAAATTCAGTTTGTTGGCTTGTTATTCTTACATGTCGAAACAGAGCAATATTATAAACCTATTTTTCGTTCGGAAGTAGTTGAGAGGCTGGAAAGTGTTAAAAACTATTTGTAACCTTATTTCCAGCTTATTTGAGCGTTCGAATATTTCTTCGATTCGCTATTACATTGTGACGCACACCATAACAAACAATGCTTTGTAATTTCAATAGGTAGGGGGGAAAGACGCAGTAAAGCTTGTGTGAAATTTATATTCCATTCTATTATGTTACGGTAAACGACTTCATTTCGTTTAAATTTGAATTATCAACATCTGTTTTCTTCAGAATTATTGACACTTCGGTTAACAATAATTGTGCACGTCCATAGGTATAATTTTTATTATTGAAATATATGCACATTAATTTTTATTTTTTGCCATTGGTCTCAATATTTTGAATCAAACAACTAATAAAGAATTTATTGACGTTGCTCCCCATTAAAAATGGTATTTTTCTGCCAATTTAAAGGGAAATAGTGTATGAATGTCAATAGCTTTGTTGAAATCGAATTTAAGCCTGAAGCCTTCTGTTCTTAAGAGACCTTATCATTGTAGATCCGATTGTTAGAATGTACGCTAGCATAGTTTTAATCGAAGAAAATTGATCGAATTTTGGCGGTAGCGGGATTCTCCCACTGGCGATGTGGCATTTCGAACAAGCCAAGCAGGTCCTTTGTGAGCAATTATATTTATTTTGAAATCTAGATTGTGATGCTTGTACGAGACAAATGCGGGATCAAAATCACCGTTATTTTATTAAGATTAGGCATATGGACATATGAATAACCCGTCCAGAGGATTAACACTTATTCATGTGTCTATATTGACAACTGTACGAGCTTCCGTTACAATAAAAGTAGCATAAATTGAAGCTAGTGTCCAAGCTTAGTGGTTAGGTGCGTTGCTGCTAAGCAGACCGTGCGTGGTGCGTCGCGTCGTGGTTCGAGTCCTACTCGTGCCCATAGAACTGACAAAACTTCCAAGAGAATCATCTATCATTAAAAAGTGCTTCTCAACTTTTCCGTTCGGAATCGGCGTTTAATTGTAGGTACCTCAATTCTTCATATACGCACTCAGAGAATTGTTGATGAGAGTAAGCCACTTAGGCCTTGGGTCTTCAAGAGCTGTCGCAGAGCATGAAATTTTTTACGTATTTATTTGTGTGACAAGTTCTCATAGCTCCTGTGATCAGAACCGATGACTCTTTTTATATTTTATTCAGATTTCCTGTGTAATAGTTTGATTTTTTTATATTCTGCAAAAGCACCATACGTAATTATGGGTCTTACCCATCATCATCATCAATCCTATTATGTGTGGCTTGAAGCCCATGAATTGTGTAAATTTTCTGCTTCTTTAAGCTATCATTGAAAGTGCGTATCAAGCAGCAGAGATGATCTCGCTTCTTCATTTTCAGCTGCCATCAGTTATACAGAGAACATTGAAGAGATGAAGAGAGAAGAAGAAGCTAACCTTCACAAAGCTCCTCGTTTTGGCCTTCCTTATCTCCTTGTTATAATTTTTCATCTCTGCAGTGTAATTCTGCCACTTCCCTGTTCTTTCTGCTACATTGAACAATCTTCTTACCTTGGATCTAAGTTCGAACCAACAGATTTTTATTCCACCATAGTGCATCTTTTTACGTCTATTACACTAGCAGAATCGTTTCATGAGCCGGCATCGAAAAGAATTCAGTATTTTGTCGCTAACATTGATTTTGTTGCTCATCTTTTTCTTGGAACAAACCATGTTCTGCCAGCATAATATTACGTTTTTGTTCATTTTTAGTCCTTGTACCGTAGGTTCGGTCTTCCTTGTCGTATCGAACCTGGGTGCTGGGATGAGAAGACTTTCTTGGCTGGAGCGTTGTCGTCCATTCGCTTGATGTAACAGAGCTAGTACAGTTCTCGGTTGAACCTTCTTCTGTATTCGCCATCGTCGCATACGGGACCGAAAATCCGTCGAAGAATTTTACTTTCGAAAGTGCCCAGTATTAAATCCCCTTTCTTACTTATCGTCCAGCACACGGCTCCGTAAAGTAGGACTGGTACAATTAAAGTTTTGTATAGCAGACACTTTGTCTTTCGAATGAGGAGTTTTTAACCCAGTTGTTTTGCCAAACCGAAGCAGCAGCGGTTCGCTAGCGTAATTCTTCTTCGGATCGGTGTGTCAGATAAGGTATCGATTGTGGGATTGATGTTTGTTCCAAGGTAATTGAACTCCTTAACTACCTCGAAATTGCTGCTTCATTCAATTTAAGACCAACGAGTTTCACCTGTTTTTAATCGCTGTGAGGGCCTCAAGCACAGCTCTCTTGAAACGACCGATGATGTCAATGTCGTCCGCAAAGCCTAGGAGAGCTGGTGGATTTGTTGAAGATAGTGTTTTCCGTGCTCACACCTGTCTCACTATCTGCTCCAGGACTATGTTGAATAAGTCACATGACAGAGCATCTCCTTGTCTAAACCCTGCGTATGTTTGAAACAACTCGGATGAGCTGTTACCCATTTGCACTCTGCACTGCCAGGTATTGTTAAGCGTCATGCAGCACAGCCGGATCAATTTGTTCGGGATCCCGAATTCAGACGTCGCCATCATAAGTTCTTGGCGTTGGATGCTATCATACGCAGTCGATGAAAAGATGGTGGGTTACGACTTAAAATTCGTTAGTTTTTTCCAGGATCTGCCTCAGTGTGAATAGTTGGTCTATCGTTGTTCTGCTTGGCCTAAGACCGTGCCGATTATTGTGTTGCAGAACACACACGCTCACACAGTACGTTGGATAGGATTTTGTATGCAACATTAAGCAGGAATATGCCACGGTAGTTTTTGCATGACATCGGATCGCCTTTTTGTAGATGGGGCATATGGAGTTTATCGACCAGTCAGTGCATTCTTCCTCCCACACTTTGTTGATGACCTGGTGCATGCGGTTCATCAAAACACCTCTTCCATATTTAAAGAGTTCCACAAGTATGCCAGTAGAAGTTCTCTACCACCTTAAACATTTAATTTGTCTATGCTGACGTTTGTTCCAAGACTTCGATGTTGCATGTCCTTCCGTGTTGAAAGCATTATTTTGGTCTTAACCTCATTAATTGCTAGAACAATCTTCTTGGCCTCAGTCTCATGGCTGACAAACGCTCTGACATCAAGCCAATTATCACATCGGATCCAACTATGTCGGTGTCGAAGGCGTGTCCACACGCCTTGAAATCGGACTTTCTGGGCTTAAAGTCACTTTGGTAATGACTCATCAGTAGACAAGATATTGTTGTTTCTACGGTGCTGAAGTTCCATTTCTCGGACAGGCTTTGTTCCGAACAAGTCTTGCAGATTAGCTGTTGCATTCTCAATGTCAATGTCAGTGCGTGGAATTGGCGGTCAGGGTTACCATTCTCGAATTATTCTATATAACTAGCAGAATTGCAAGGCCAAGTACTTTTCAACTCTTTCTTTTAAGAAATGAGTTTGTGGACGTACCTACTCACCTTAATTTTTAAATGACAGTAAAACTAACATAAAAGAAATAAACAAATGCGTATTTTGTGTAGCACTAAAATTACTTTTTGGTCTGTTTATTTAAATTTTCTACTCTTTTTTTGGTTTCAAAGAATTTCCTTTCTTTAAAATCGAAAGAACAATTTTTATCAATTTTAAACACAAAACTAAAATAATCGCAACAGCACTTAAGACCACAAACAATACATCCAACAAAAGATATTTATAGAACGGCACATGAACTCCATAGGACTTGAGTTTTGGAGCGCCCTTGTGTCTCAGCACATATTCAATCCAAAACATTGCCTCATCTATGGGACGAATAGGATTATCCCTAAAAAGACTTGACACTTCTATTGCCTTGTATTTGTACAGTGGATTTTCAACAAGTTCCTTAATTTTGAAGACCAATTCAGTTTCAGTCAATTTGTTGAATGCTATTGGCAAGGCATATCCCTCGCGAACAGATTTGATTGTATTCCGGTGTTGGTCCCCGTAAAGTGGCATGCACAGCATTGGAACGCCCCAGTGAATGCCTTCCTGGGTTCCGAATAAACCTCCGTGGGTAATAAACAGTTTGACATTCTTATGGGCTAGAATATCGTTTTGTGGCATCCATTTTCGGATCATGACATTTTTGGGAAGATTCTTAATACTGTCGTCTTCGAATTTCCAGAGGACGTTTTGCTTGAGCTGACCAAAGGCTTTGAGTATTATTTGAATCTTATCGACTGGCATGTCAGTGCTCTTCATGTAGGATCCAAGACTGAAGTAAATTACACCATGCTTTGAGTTATCCATGAAGTCCTGAAAAAATAAGAGAATAAAAAAAGAACAACGTTACAAGTACAGAACTGGTGCGGTGGTGAGATGCCTCAAACTCTCGGTATTGGTCAAATTTTAACATAAAATATTTGCTTACCTGCAAATCCTTTGGAAGCGACTTTGCTGGCATGATGTGAACACCACCAACACTGACCAAGCCTGGCATTTGTGGTCTTGGCAAATCAATACTGCGATGACTATTGATCAACATCAAGGAAATATTCTTTTCCAAGTCTCTTACCGAAGGCAAAGGCTCTGAAAATAATAAACAAATTACACAACTTGAAATCAAATTCAGTCATTTTGATTCCACCTTTAACATATTTTCCAAAATGTCTCTCAGCCATATCCTGCATCTGTGGCATATAATGCCATCTACGGAAAACATAATCGTAAAGCGATAAATAAGCATTGTAGGCTCGTTGACTGAATGACATGTTGTCAGTGTAGGAAAGCAGCAAATGTGGAATAATTGAAATCGGTGTCATAAGGCCCATGGCATAGTCCATATTATCCGCGTAGCCCATTGTTCCTTTAAGCAAAAATTATAATCTCAGCCGAATAATAATTGAATTTTTGAAGTCTTACCAATTGTAACAATTGGAGCTTTGAATTTGTGGGCGAACATAAGAAAACTTTCGTGGAAAAACTGCTCCAAAATGATCAAGTCGAATTGCTTGTCACTCTGAATCAATTTCTTCACATTGGTGTCATTGAGGGCAAATTCAGATGTACGAATTCCAATACTCCACCACATTTGAAGGTTTTGAAAGTCACTACTAAAACGTAGGTCAAATATTGCCTTCTTGGGATCTGAAAATTTCAAATTATTGACTGGAATAATGAGGAAGTTTTCATACACTTACAATGTTTTGGAATATCAAATTGTGGATTCAAGACAATTTCTGTGAGATTTTTATTTGGACGCTTTGAGGGGAAATTTGTAATCGTTGTCACATGATGTCCTCTTTCGACGAGTCCATTAACAAAGTGTTCCAACCATAGCCAGTGACTTGGGGCTGGAAATGGGCCCATAAAAAGGATGTTATAGGCCGATGAAAAGTGAGGAACACTCAGGAGAATTATGGCAGTAAAAATGGTCAACTTCATCTAAATAAAAAAATAAGCAATGTGAATTTAAAAATGACAAATATACTTTTTATGTTGTTAAGTTTTTAATCAATCAATAGCATTGATAAGAGACTATCGATGTCTCAGCATGCTTACTGCAAAGGGAAATCGGTAGAAACAGCCTTGCATACTCTGGTAAAAACTATAGAATACTCCCTAGAATCAAAGGTATGTATATACTATGGTTGCCTTCCTGGATATTGAGGGCGCTTTCAACAACATTGACACATCTGGTATCACTTCTGATATGACGATCCTAAACGTCGAATACTACTAATGCTAAAAAGCAAGAACATCAACTCTAAGATGGGGAATTTTTGTACGAATAGGTCTGTCAGCAGAAGCACTCCGCAAGGTGGTGTTCTGTCCCTTCTCCGGTGGAACATAGTAGATAACGAACTCCTAATATCTTTCGAGAAGGAAGGCTACAGAGTGATTGGCATACGCGATGATGATGCCATCGCCGTCACAGGAAAACATACTAATACCCTGAGAGACCTCCTCCAAAATGCACTTAATATGCTCACTAGATGGGCTGATCACTGTGGAGTTAATATTAACCCTAAAAAACAGACCTCGTCCTTTTTACACGAAAATACAAAATTCCAGTCATTGTACCTCCTTCAATAAAAGATGCACCACTAATTTTTACCAATGAAGCCATCTTGATCTGATATTAGACATTAAATTAGTTTGGAAACCTAATATTCAGGAAGGAGTTAAGAAAGCTACAGTAGCTGTTTTCTCATGCAAGAAAGTCATAGGAAACAAATGGGGTTTTCCTCGTGTAACCTATTGGTTATATACATCGGTCATCCGACCAATACTCATGTACGGAGTTGCAGTATGGTGGACTGCACTCTAAAAAGTCACACACTACGACAAAATCAACAGAGTCAAATGCACTGCATGTCTCTGCATAAGCGGGGCATTGAGAACCACACCCTCAGCAGCGTTAGACACTCTCCTCCATCTGACACCCCTCGACATCTTCAGCAAACAAGTGGCAGCGAGTACAGCTATAAGACTCAACGCCTCATCTCAATGGACCAACAATAATGTGGGACATTCCATCATTTTGAACTTCTTCGGTTCTATACCAAAGTACATAGACTACACCTTTCCAAAACCCCAATTTGGGAAAAACTTCCAGGTATCCATTCCATCCAGAGATGAATGGGAAGACAAAAAACTCCTGGATGACAAAGGCATTCATTTTTATACAGATGGATCCAAGACAAATGATGGTAGTTGGTAGTGGTGTGTACTCAGAAAAGCTTAATCTAAGCCTCTCATTCCGCTTCCCTAATCATTGTAGCGTCTTCCAAGCGGAAATTTTAGCAATCAAAGAGGTTCTCTTCTGGCTAAGAGAAAACGTGATATCAACTTCTGATATCCGCATCTTCTCTGACAGTCAGGCTGCTATTAAATCTCTCGACGGTGTCTCAACCAACTCTCAAACGGCCCTCGATTGTCGATCATCTCTTATGGAGATGGCGCAGCAATTTAATATTCACCTCTGCTGGGTGCCGGGCCACAGAGACATCACGGCAAATTTTAGAGCCGACGAACTCGCTAAAAATGGAACCGTCATACCTATCTCACCTGAAAGGGAAAAGATAGGTATACCATGGAAACTTTTGCTAAAAGAAACAGCCTTGACGATAACAAGGTCTAGGTGGTACAATTTACCTACGTGCGCAGCAAAAAAGCTCATATGGCCGTCACTTGACCTGAAGCGCTCGAAAGACTTGTTATCTCAAAGCAGACTTCATATTAGCTACCTAATAGGTGTCCTTACGGGACACTGTCTTATAGGCAGACACGCAATACGACTTGGTGTAGCCTCAAATGACTTCTGCAGGAGCTGTATGGACGAGGAAGAAGAGGAAACAATCTCTCACCTTCTCTGCACATGCCCTGCTCTTTCACTAAGACGCAAACTTCATCTGGGAGAATACTTTTATGATAATCTCAGTGAACTAGCTAATAAGGATATCAAATATCTTCTTCGCTTTATAAAAAGCTCAAAATGGTTCAACTATTAAGAGCTAATTCTCTAGATTCATGTGGTATCACAACGGGCCTTTCTCTTTTGGCCTAAGTGTGCGGATTCTGTATCCGCAGCCACTTGAACCTAACCTAACCCAACCTTAGTTTTTAATCAGTAAAAAAATTATTTATTTTTCCAATTCTCATCTCCAACCGCGACAATGTCAAAGAACATTCAAGCCTCTCAATAATTTCTGACGCAACAGCTTACGAAAATTAACTTATCATATTTTTGTCACATTATCACTAAAAGGGGTGACGAAACCTTCCCTAAGGTATTAAATGTTGAATACATGTTCATCCGTCCAAAAATATATCGACTTCAGTTTTATAGCTTTTTTACGACAAAGGCATTATTTTGTATATTTTGCATATTATCCTAATTACCCAAACAAAAATATCTTAATCCCTTTTCGTTATTTTTCTGGCGGCCGGGCGGCGAGCGTGAGGCGGTCGACCGCAACACTTGTCCAATGTTTGTGAAAAACACGAATTTTAATTTGTGTGTATGACACGCATAATTTGGTAGCAAGAAAAAAACTTGAGTACACACATTTTTCATGCGGACACAATACAACCATTTAATTACTTGTACCTAAGCAGTTTTAAATTTAATTCGTCATAAATAGCAAATAGTTAATTTTTCAAACGTGCAATAAATTCTTTTATGGTTAATAAGCGGAAACAGATGATGATGTCAAAATTTGATCACGCTTTTAACTGTTTCTCTAAACGTGGCATCATGTCAGTTCAACAGAATTGGCGAGCAGTAAAAACAAAAAAAAATAGAGTGGCGCGACAGCTCTTGAAGAGCCAAGGTTAAGTGGCTTACCCTAATCAACAACTCTCTAGGTGCGTGTGAAGAATTGAGGGGACCTATACAATTTAACGCCGGCCGATTCCGAACGGCAACGTTGAGAAGCACTTTTTCATGACAGATTGATACCCTTGGAAGTTTTGTTAGTTCTTCGCAAGAGGCAGTACCCGTAAAAGATGAAATAAAAACTATGGGCACGGGTAGGACTCGAACCCACGACGTTCTACTTAGCAGCCAACGCATCCAACCACTAAGCTACGGAAAAAACCATATTATATTTGGTTCGTGAATTGAAACTTATACTGATTAATAGAGGTCCGCCAAATAACATTTTTTTTTTTTTGTGAAAATGCTATAAAAAAAAACTGCTGAATCTCAAATTTCTTATTTTATTTGAAAGAACAATTCTTCCGGTTAATAATGGAAAATAAATTCATTCAAATGGCTGCCTCGGCTGGCCATGCAGTAGCCTTAACGATCTGTCCAATTTCTTAGCACATTATCAATTGTGTCCAGCTGTATTTCACCAATTGCTTACGAATATTGTCCTTTAAAGCTTCAATTGTCTCTGGCTTTTACGGCACCCCACAAATAATAGTCCAACGAACGGTGTCAAATCGCAGCTGCGAGGTGGCCAACTACATCAGCTCTACGGCTGATAATAACGATCTTCAAAAACAGGGCACACAACATCGAGTGTAGCTTCGGCGGTGTGGCAGGTAGCACCACCCTGTTGAAACCAGATGTTGCCAATATACTCCTCTTCAATTTTTGTGAACAAAAACGATCGCCATTGACTTATTTAAGTGGTGCGATATCATTGTATTTAACTAGTGAAAATGCACATATCGACAAAAATATGTTGCATATCGTCTCGGAATAAAATTTACAGTTTTGAAAAGCTTTTAAACTGCCCATTCCAAAACATGAACTAACCAACCCTTATTCGGGCCAAAGTCCCTGATTATTCGCTTTGCGCGAAATTCGTAGAAAATAAAGGATTTTCCAATAAGAGGTGTTATGTTGATATTCAAAGAAAAATGGAATTTTTTGAGATAAATGATCGGGTGTTTATTATAAAGAGGAAGGTTTGCCGTTAATTATGGAACACAACATCAGCCAAATGACCGCCACGACCACGCTTACAGGACCATATCCTTTTCATGAAATTTTCCTCTATAGCCTTACGAATTCCATCTTTGAGGTCTTGAATCGACGCTGGGCTGTTGGCTAAGACCTTATCTTTCACGTGGCCCCAAAGTAGAAAGTCGCAAGGTGTTAAATCACAAGATTACGGTGGCCGATTGTGATCACCTCTTCGAGAGATAACATGGTCCGGAAAATTTTCCCATAAAAGATCGATGGTTTCATTGCTTGTGTGGCAAGTAGCGCCGTCTTGTTGAAAGTAAACGTTGTCCAGATCAATACCATCCAATTCCGGCCATAAAAAATCATTAATCATCTCTCGATAGCGCAATCCATTGACCGTAACTGTTGCTCCATCCTCATTTTCGAAAAAGTAAGGTCCAATGACCCTACCGGACTAAAACCGCACCAAACAGTCACGTGTTGCGGATAGAGAGGCTTTTCAACAATAACTCTTGGGTTTTCCGAGCCCCAGATGCGACAGTTTTTGCTTGTTGACGTAGCCTCCGAGGTGTAAATGGGCCTCATCAGTCAAGATGATTTTTCGATGAAATTCCGGATCATTTTCATGCATTTTAAGGACCCAATCAGCAAAGACACGACGTTGTTGATGATCAGCCGGCTTGAGTTCTTGTGTTAACTAAACTTGATAAGCCTTAAGACTTAAGTCTTTATGCAAAATACGTTGTAATGCAGTTTGTGGAATGCCTTATTCCAAAGAACGACAAGGAATGGACAAACCCGGATTTTCTTCAACACTTTGGGCTACAACAACAATATTCTCAGTTGATCTTGAGCGATGTGCACGGGTTTTATTCTTTACATCACAAATTTGTCCCAACAGCTCGAGTTTGTCCACCAATTTCTGTATTGTGGTCCGACAAGGTGCTTCACGACGACCCAAAAATGTTTTAGTTTAACGAACCGTCTCTGCCAAATGTTCATCATATTTATAGTGAATTTTAATAATTTCAGTGCGTTGATGAAGCGTGTATCGTTCCATTTTTATTAATGACGTAGTTTCTACTTGTCGAATGTCAAATACGATAACTTACAGAAGAACCAAAATACTAATTGATTCGAGCAAAAACTTAAAATAGAATTATTGAAACAAAATATCAATATTAGTCGGTCTTGAGGAAATATTGAAGAAATAAAGACCAATTTATTGTCTCGTAGTTCGCGCGCCAACTTTGAATGCTGGAAACTTTTGATTTGCTACAGATCAGCGCTGGCAAGTTTACGCCGCGCCGTTAGCTTACAAACATTGAGATAAGCAATCTAGCAACATTTCTTGGCGAAACTTGATGTGACTTATTTTCCACGCGCTATTCAACGCGACTTGCCACAGGCTTTGGCCCGAATAAGGGGTGGCAAGTCCATGTTTTCGGAATGGGCGGTTAAAAAGCTTTTCAAAACTGTCAATTTTATTCCGGGACGATATGCAACATATTTTTGTCGATTTATGCATTGTTACTAGTTAAATACTATGATCTCGCACCACTTAACATCAGGCAAGTCGGCGGTTTGGAGCTACCTACAAAATGGTTTTTCAACATTTCGTTTCGGGACATCGTGACATCGAGGAGCCGGCTCTCCTACTATAACATTTGCTTACAATTGTATTTTATTTAAAGACTAGCTCCACCGTGTAGATTTCGTGCTCTAACCTACGCTACCGTTACGTACTCGTATCCTAACCTAAACGCTAACCGCTTCCCCTTCACCCTCTAAATACGCACGCTACCTATTTCCCTGCTACTCTGCTACTCCACTACCCGCTACCCTGGTCATATGTCATAAACGACTTGGTCGATTTTGTACAAAATACATAAAACCCATTTACGCCACTACCCCAACAGTCCCTCAAAAGTCGGTGCAGAACACTCCATTGGTAAAAAAGGTAGTGAGTCGAACTCAATACCACAAACACAATCAAAACTCTTATAACATAATCCGGTAAAAATTTGAAATAATCTTTACAACACGAACAATTGAAGTTTTCATGACACACGATATGAAGTTATCTTATAATAACATGAATCAAACCACATACACGTACTTACTTACATAAGGTGGCGCTACAGTCCGTTGTGGACTTGGGCTTCAATCAACAGCTCCGCCAGCTAGCTCGGTCCTTAGCTAGTGTCTCCAGTTTTTGCACTCCAGTTGATTGAGGTCCTCTTCCACTTGAGTGCGCCACCTGAGTCGCGGTCTTCCTCTCCTCCTACGTCCCTCGGGAATAGTGTCGAAGGCTTTCCGGGCCGGAGTATGGTGTCCATTCGCTCTAAATGACCGAGCCATCTGAGTCTCTGGACCTTGACCCTTCTGGCTAGGTCCATGTCGTTGTACAACCCGTAAAGTTCGCTGTTGTATCTTCTTCGCCATTCCCCTTCAATGCACACGGGGCCAAAGATGACCCGAAGAACTTTCCTCTCGAAACAGCCTAAGGCACTTTCATCCGATTTTGTCAGGTCATGCTTCTGCACCATACAGCAGGATGGGATGATGAGTGTGTTGTACAGTTTTACCTTAGTTGCTCGAGAGAGGGCTTTTCCACTCAATTGCTTTCTTAGCCCAAGAAACAGCGATTAGCAAGAGTTATTCTTCGTCTGATCTCGGCGCTGGTGTTATTGCCCGTGTTTATAGCGGAGCCTAGGTAGACAAACTCCTCTACTACCTCGAAGTTGTATGCGTCTATTGTGACGTTCTGCCGAGCCGTCGGTGTTGGGTGTCCTTCCTCGAAGACAGCATATACTTCGTTTTTCCCTCATTTACCGCTAAACCCATTTTTGCCGCTTCTGTCTCAATTCTCACAAAGGCGCCATTGACATCACGCTGTGTTCTTCCCATTATATCAATATCATCGGCGTACGCGAGAAGTTGAACAGATTTTTGGAAGATAGTGCCTCTGGTGTTGACGTGGAGTTCTGCACTATCTTCTCAAGAACGATGTTAAAGAAATCGCATGACAGTGCATCGCCTTGTCTGAATCCTTTTTGACGTCGAAAGATTCCGTAAGCTCGTTGCCAACCTTGATGGAGCAGCGTGAGTTCTCCATCGTCATTTTGCACAAGCGAACGAGCTTGGCAGGGATGCCAAAACTAGACATAGCTTTATACAGTTCGTCTCTGTAGATGCTGTCATACGCGGCCTTAAAATCGATGAAAAGGTGGTGGGTATCGATTTGGAGTTCATAGGTCTTTTCCAGGATCTGCCGCAACGTGAAAATTTGGTCGATGGTTGACTTTCCTGGCCTGAAGCCACATTGATAAGGACCAATCAGATTGTTGACGAAAGGCTTCAGACGTTCACATATTACGGCAGAGAGGATCTTGTAGGCGATGTTATAGTAGACTTATTCCTCTATAGTTGGCGCAGTTTAGAGGATCTCCCTTTTTCAGGATCGGGCAAACAATGCTGAGATTCCATTCATCGGGCTTGCATTCCTCTGACCATATCTTACAGATGATTTGGTGCATGCTCCTATCTAGCTCGTCGCCTGCTGCTTTGAACAACTCAGCAGCTAGTCCATCTGCTCCAGCGGCTTTGTTGGATTTCAGCCGTGATATTGCGGTTTTCACTTCTTCTAGTCGGGTTCACGGAATTGTTGGCTATCATCGTGTGCGATGCAAGGCTCCTGTCTGACGCGCGGTGTTTTGTTCGTCGTCGCCGTTATCTTGGGTCGTCATCAGTGCATCCGTCCGTTTCCGAGACCTGTTGTTGCTTCGCAACTCGATTCTTTTCTACGTGGTCAGGAAGTTACCCCGACGACGCACAACCCCCAAACTGGAGTACCAGGCACTTGATGTGACTCCAAGTGCAAGAGCCGGAAAAAACCGGCTCCTTTTGCGGCCTGGCTTCAAATAAGTCGAAGTAGCCCGTAAAGGTGTTCACCAAGTAGTTCGGCCTAACTGGAACTGGAGACGCCACCGTTGATTCCAAAGAAGAAATGCATTCGCTGCCGTCACTCGTGGGAGTGCCTTGGTGGGAACACTCCTTCGTTATACCACATACACGTAGTATAATGAAATTTAACGTTTTCAGTTATTTTCCAAACAAAAATTATTTTACATTTTCAAAGAATTTCAAAAGTTAACCACTCTATTCCTTGCTGCAGTCAGTTCAACAAAACAAAAGCAACAAATCCAAAAATCTGACCCAGCAGAACTTCGTACTGCATCGTGCGATAAAAATAAGATCCCAACTTTTGCACCCCGCTACCACACTACCCGCTTAACTCTATCCACTACCCTACTACCTATACCTGCTACCCGCTACCTTGCTTCCTGCCACCCCGGTACCCTAACCTCTACCCGCACTACCCGTTACCCTACTGCACGCTACACCACTACCCGTTACCCGCTGCCCGCTATTACTACGGGCTTACCGCTACCCCGTTAACCCGCTACCCGCTACCTCGTATACCCATCACCCCCAACGGCTTGGTCGATTTTATACAAAATCCTTAAACTCATTTACGCCACTACCCAAACGTTCCCTCAAAATACGATAACAAACACTCCACTGGTACAAAAGTAGTGACTCGAACTTAGCGACAAATCTAAAAGAGAAAAAATCGACAACGAAAAATGCCAAGTTTACGATGGAAAAGACAATATTTGACGAAAAATATTTTTTTCAATATTCGTAGCTATATTGATATATTTTACTGAAGTGAGAAAAGCATTATTTCTTAACATTTGCACCATTTGTGATTTGAAAAATACACATTTTTTTTTTGTTATAAGCCTCCTACACTTATTTCTCTCTAGTTTAAAATAAAAAATATTAGAAAATCGGTCAACCGGTTATCAACTGAAAAGATAACATAAATTTAACGAATTAGTCTTTTATAAACATAGATACAACTTTTTTGTTAATTATAAAATACAAAATTTATTCTAAAGCGTTAAAATAAACAAATTTTTTTGTTTTTAGTTCTTTGGTATGAATAAGATATGAAGATAGTTTGCACACACCCAAACATGCAACATACAGCTGTCCGTGAGAATAAACTGGATTTTCTAGATTAATGCGATACAAATAGTTCTAACTATACTTTTAGATCTGTCGATAGCACTGAAGTAGTCGCTAGTATTTAGTCAGTAAAATCGAATGCTATTGGGCTTGATGAGATGCATCCAAAGTTCCCAAGTTGATATTGCCTTTCTTCTTATCTTTCGTTACATACATTTTCAATACTATTTTAACAACAGGTAAAAATCCGAATCAATGGAAAAGAGCTAAGATTTTACCAATTCCTAAAAACTCTCAAAATGATGAATTCAGGCCAATTGCAGTTTTACCTGTTTTGTCCAATGTTTTCAAAAGAATTTTACAAAATCAAATGTTAACATATTTCGGTTCTACAAATTTACTGACGCCTAAGTAATCTGGTTTATATGGTTTTAGGAAAGGTCACAGTTGCATCACAGCATTACTTAAAATTACGGAAGATGGGCGACAAGATCTTGATTAGAATAGAATAAACTTCTTAGTACTTTTCTAAGGCATTCGATATGGTCGCCCACTTAATATTATGCGACAAACTTCTTCGACAGTTTAATTTCTCGCCCTGTGCTGTAAAGCTGTTGAAGACCTGCTTAACAGGTCGAATATACAGGCAGTTCATTTGAACAATAGTTTGTCTGACAAACCTTTCACGGTGTTCCACAAGGTTCGATTTTGGGTCCATTTTTGTTCTCAAATTAGGTTAATGAATTACCATCAGTGATAAAAAATGGTTCAATTCATATGTATGCAGATGATGTACAAATACATTTAAGTTGTCAGTTAGGGCTTTTTGAACACGGTGTAAGCTCAGTAAATGAAGATCTTGATCAAATATCATGTTGGTCGCAGAAAAACAGTCTTTTATTGAACCCTAAGAAATCTGGTCCGGATGGTATCCCCGCTATTATTCTGAAGAGGTGTTCTTCCACGCTGGAAAAACCCTTGCGTAAGCTTTTCCATCTATCATATTCTTCTGGGCTCGTTCCGAGCAGTTGGAAAACAGCGTTTGTCCAGCCTATTCCAAAAAAAGGCGAATCTTCTTCTCCCTCAAGTTATCGTCCGATTGCACTTACGTCCCTTCTTTCTAAGGTCATGGAAACGCTGATAAACTATCAGCTCAAGAAATATCTCGAAGACCGAAAGCTTCTTAATGACCGGCAGTACGGCTTTCGCAGCAACAGGTCCACTGGTGATCTGATGGTTTATCTCACCGAACAGTGGAACAAATCTTTACATCGTTTTGGAGAAAGTAAGATTGTTGCACTTGATATTTCAAAGGCATTTGATAAAGTCTGGCATCTTGCTCTTTTATCGAAAATGCGTGCTTTCGTATCGATGAATCCCTTCTTCGTTGGATTAGAAACTTTCTTTCGAACCGTTCAATACAAGTTGTATTGGACGGATTCAAGTCTGAAATCCACAATATAAATGCTGGTGTGCCCCAGGGCTCCGTTTTGTCTCCGACCCTCTTCCTCATTTTCATTAATGATCTCTTGTCTGTAACTTCTAATCCAATTATTGTTTCGCTGACGATAGTACCCTTAGCTTTTCATATTCGTTCTCAGACTCACATCCCTCCTCTTCGGATGTGGAACTGAAACGGCAAAATATGATAAGCTCATTAAACTCTGACTTAAACAGCATTGTACAATGGGAATAAAACCGCGTAGAGTTTAATGCTTCGAAAACTCAATGCTGTCTTGTATCGTTAAAGCGAGACATACCCCCCTTGCCACTGTCCATGAGTGGCACTTGCATCAATGAGACCGAACATCTCGAGATTCTCGGTATGTGCATCACTGACCACCTCTTGTGGACCGAGCACATACGCGATGTCGCCAAAAATGCCGCAAGATGTTTGGGTTTCTTAAGACGGTGCAAGAAATTTTTCTCCCCGTCTGATCTGGCTATTATCTATAAAACCAATATCCGTCCAAAGCTTGGGTACAATTCACATCTATGGGCTGATGCTACAGCTACTTACTTAAGCCTCTTGGATGGAATACAAAAAAGAGCAGTAAGAATGATTGGTGATAGAGAGATTACTGACTCATTCAGCCCTTTAGACCACCGTCATCGTCGTAACGTATCGTGTCTCTCCCTGTTCTATCGCTATTTCTACGGTAATTGCTCTAGTGAAATAGCCAGTTGCATTCCTCCCCTCAAACAATTCACCCGTAATACTCGCGCTTCTAGGAATGCCCATCAGTTTACGCTCGAGTCCAACTTCGGACGTACTCTCAAGTATAGGGAATCATTTTTGAGCCGTACTACGAGAATGTGGAACTCTGTTACACACTCTGTCTTTCCAAATTATTGCAATGTTCAGGAATTTAAAACCAATGTACACCGGCACCTCCTTTCCTACCCCTTTCCACCTTCCTAATGCAGTCACTGTGTCTCTGGCATGAAAAGGGTACAAAAAAAAATGTGTAGGTTTCTTGATACCTAAGAAGGTTGTTGACCCTTCTTACTTCCCTCCTTTGCTCATAAATAGCTCACCAATTATATATGTTGAAACTGCTAAAAATCTAGGTATGGTATTCAATCGAACTTTAAACATAGCTGGGCGTAAAACATAAAGGATTCTTCGTACCATATGGGAACACAATCTTTTAAGCCCATAAAAGTGGTCTTACCAACTCTCATTATATGGCTGCGAAATATATTCCCGTCGCAAAAGAAAGCTAAACGTTGCTTTTAACAGTCTGATACGCTATATCTACGGTTTGCGGAGATATAACAGTGGTTACTAATTTTTCCAAAAAACTTTTAGACATGACTTTTGAAAATTTCCTTAAGTACTTTCCTTTACTTTCAAAGATACTCCTCAACCGTGAACGTCACAAAGGACTCGTATGCTTACTCACCCGCGCTATACCTCCGTCACATCCGATCGTCAGTTCTTCGTCTATTCAGTTAGATTATAGAATTCTCTCCCACGAAATATAAGAGAAATAGACGATGTTTCCAAACTACAAACTAGAATAAAGCTTCACTTTTCAAAGCAATAATAATTTGTATACAATTTGATACAAAATTTATAGTTTTTTTCCCTCTTTTCCTTCTTTTTCTTTTTTCTCCTCTTTTGTTCTATTTTTTTCTTTCTTGATTTCATTTTTTTAAATAAAATTTTCGAATGTATTTTAGTAACAAAATTGTCGAATCCTAGCTTTCATTAAATGTTTAGTTTAAGTTTATACCTAAGTTATGAAACAACATTACCTAATGTGTATAGGTTTTCAAGACCTTGAGCCTTGTTTAACGTCAATGCGAAAGCCAAACGAATTGGAAATTGTTGCCGTTTGAAATTGAAAGTTAAATCGGGAAGAATCATTGGGATTCTAGGAATTAGATTGTCTTCACCTTTGTATTTACCTTTCAAAATTCTTGCTTCTATTAAAGAACTGGTAAAACGTTTCACAACAAGTCTTGTTCCATTACAAAGTTTCGGCTGACTAATGTTACGAAGCAAAATGATAGGAAGACCAATTTTCAATATCAAATTATGTGGTATGGCCAGCCAGACAAATCAATTGAATTCAAAAACTCGGTAGGATAGTTCACGACATCATCCTCTTCAACAATACTATCGATTGATTTGTAGCGTAGGACATAAACTCACCGGGTATTTCACTTTGAATCGACCAATTCAGTGAATTCCGAAATTTGGTCGTATTTTCTCAGTGTGTTTGGACTGAGAAAATACGACCAAATTGCGGAATTTTCAAAATCCTTGAAAACCTTTTTAAACTGAGAACGATTAATTTGCTGAACAATATTCTGCAGTCACGTCAACCACCCTACCTTTATAATAAGATCCGTCATTCCCTTTCTCTTAGATAATCGTTGAATCTTCTACCAGTACGCTACGTGTATTAAGTATCTGAGCGTCAATACGCAATACGTCTGTGGAATTCTCTACCGATATCTTTAAGGATGATAAACTGTACTCGGCTATTCGGGATGAGGCTCAAGATGTACTTGGAGTCATAAGGATTGTGATGATTTGTCTTTCTTTCTTCTGCCATACCTATGACTTTTTTTCCTATTCCTTTCATACTTTTTATCTTTTTTGTTCTTTCTTTTTCCCACTTTGCTTTTCTCATTGTATACATATTTTTTTTCTTTCTATTATTAGTAAATAAATTAAAAATGAAAACTAAAATGTTTGAATTCTTGTGTTCAGCTTTTTTTGTTATTGAATCTTATAAGTTATAACACATCATGTTAATTAATCAATTAAGTTTTAAACTATTTTAAAAGAATATTGTAATCTTATTGTATAAATCTACACAAAAATATATGAATATGAATATGGACATAGTTCCTGGAACTATACATGTCCGGAACGACGCAAGTCTATGTCTTTTCGCATCCATTTTATAAATGAAAGTAAATGTATAGCAGTTGGGTCTTTGAATTGTTCGTAACTAAATAGTACAATGTTCGGAAACCCAAATTAATCATAGTTTAAAGTTCCGATGAATGATAGCTGGGGATAAACCAGCCATAAACGAGTTCTTTCGGACGCGCGCCGCCGCCGCCGTGGTAAGGTCCAACATATTTCTGCATTGCCCTGGCAAGCGGCTCTGGCGGGTTTTTAATGTATTTCGAGGTTTCATGCTTCCATTCCATAAAATAAAAACTTTGCAAAAAGATGTGAAATCAGTTCTCTTTATGAGTGAACAACACTAAGTAAAAAGTCAGCCATCAAAAGTAATGAGATCTACTAGAACGTCAAGTTCTTAACAAGTAAAAGTTGAATTGAATATTGAATATTTTAAATCATAGAAGATAATACAACAATATTAAACAAAAGTAGAAACTGAGCCCAAAGTTAGTTTGAATGAAAATTTACAAGCTCACTGTTCAAGTTTTAAAATGTCAGTAATCACGCATCAAACGAAAACTTGCTGTAGTGTCCGTAGCT
This sequence comes from Sphaerophoria rueppellii, assembly GCA_920937365.1. Taxonomy (NCBI): domain Eukaryota; kingdom Metazoa; phylum Arthropoda; class Insecta; order Diptera; family Syrphidae; genus Sphaerophoria; species Sphaerophoria rueppellii. The sequence goes on along the minus strand of CAKKXW010000002.1, from coordinate 68,366,178 downwards.
TAGTGGTTAGGTGAGTTAGCTGCTAAGCAGAACGTCGCGTCGTGCGTTCGAGTCCTACTCGTGCCCATAGTTTTTATTTCATCTTCCACGGGCACTGCCTCTCGAAGAACTGACAAAACTTCCAAGAGTACCAATCTGTCATGAAAAAGTGCTTCTCAACTTTGCCGTTCGGAATCGGCGTTAAATTGTATAGGTCCCCTCAATTCTTCACACGCACCTAGAGAGTTGTTGATATAAGAGTAAGCCACTTAAGCCTTGGCTCTTATCAAGAGCTGTCGTTATTTATGTCTTTTATTGACATTCATAGACTATTTCAGTTTAAATTTTACAAATTTCCAGAAAAAAAAAATACTATTTTTAATGGGGAGGCAACGTGGAATAAATTCTTTATTAGCAGTTTGATTCAAAAAATTGAGACCAATGGCAAAAAATAAAAATTAATGTCAGTGCATATACAGTACCATGCACCCGAAAAATGCATTTAAAAGAAAACCTACAATAGGAGCGACTGCTTACTATTTTTTTTTATTGAGTTGCATCACTGATCAAGCGAGATTGAGAAGAAAATAAAGTACCGTTATTTCCTATCCTGGTGTTTAAAAATTAAAGAACAGATTTTGATGTATTGCAAAAATATAACCGCACAATGCAAATCTCTTTGAAGCTGCAATCAGTCAAGTGCTTTCAAATAAAAAACAAATGCCACGCGGTACGCATTTAAGCGAAATTGAAAAAGGCAAAATCTTTGCTTTTCGGTCAAGCGGCTTAAGTCTCAGCGCTATTGGAAGACGAATTTCACGATTGGATCGTGTCGTTCGAAATTTTTTAAAACATCCAGAATCTTATGGAGACAAAAATAAGACCCGGGCGGGCGTCCGCAGAAGTTGACACGTCGCGACAAGAGGCGTTTAATCAATGCTGCATCCAATTCGGTGCATCTATGCCGAAATTTCGTAACGAATTGGGTTTAGGAGTTTCGGTTTCAACCGTTATCGTGCTTTAAAAAGCAGTGGAGTGATTGTTCGGGGAAAAATCGTGCCAGCTCCAAATTTAACAGCAGCCCACAAACGAAAAAGATTGAATTTTCCCGCCAAAACATAAATCGGGATTGGAAAACCGTAAGTGACTTTCTATTAATCAACACTAAAATCTCGTTATTCCAAATGGCATACTGGAATGAATGTTTTTTATTAGGTTATTTTTAATGATGAAAAAAAGTTTAATCTCGATGGACCAGATGGTTTTAGCGGATGTTGGCCACGATTTGAGGAAAAAGAAAAGGTTTTTTTTCCAAGAGGAACTTTGGTGGTGGCAGCTGTATGGTTTGGCGGGGCCTTCTGCGAGCGTGGTAAGGTTGCACTTGCCTTCACCTCTACCAGAATGAACAGTTCTGACTACCCTTCGGTCCATAGAGAATATATAATACCTAGAGTCGCGACTTCGGGTGTTCGCTCTCTTTTTGCCTACAAGCTGCAATTTGGTCGTTTTGTACTAACCCAGTGAGAATGTGTTAGTTTTCCAATGCTTTTTAAATGAGAAACTGCACCAATACATTCGCACTGAGTTAGATACAATGCTCAGGTTTGAGTCGAGGTGGGTTTCATGGGCTCAGATTTCAAAAATAAGATTCCGTTGAGCTCAAAATTTTCAAAAAAAAAACTTAAACATACAAAAAAATGCATGTAATATGAAAAATAAATACGTTATATTGTTTCTTTGCACTTTTAACATATAATTGCACTATAATTTACCATATTTGTATCAAAAATCTTAATAAATCTTTAAAAAAAAAACACAAGAGAAAATCGAAATAGTACGCATACAGTCGTGCGTTTAGTCTCGTATTTGCTGTGGTGGAAGTCTGTCACTTTGGGTTTACGCAACAGGAAAAAAATTTTGTCACGGCTGTCACCTCTTACACAGATTCACGGATCCGAAAAATAGAGAGATTGTGAGAGTTCACCTCTTACACAGATTCACGGAAACGAAAAAAAAGAAAGGATTGTGAGAGTTCACCTCAGTAAAATTTTTGAGGGTGTTTACGGCAAGGGAGAAAAGGTCGCGACTCTAGTATTATATATTCTCTATGCTTCGTCCTTGAGGAGAATTTGGTACCTATTTTAAGACGATTTCGACGAGTAGTTGAGCATACACTGAACCAAAAACGGTAGTCTAATTGACTATTTTGTGCTTTGAATTGATTATTTTGTTGTCAATTTACAACCAATGACCGACGTAGTCAATATGATAATTTAAGATTTTCAATTTAATGGCGTCATCAAGAAATTGTTGATTCGAAAACCGGGGTTGTCACATTGATGATTTGCGTTATCAAAAGGAAAACTATAGTTGTCATATTTAACATGGGAGTAGTCATCTTGAAAACCCAAGCTATCAAATTGAAAACCACGGTAATCCTATAGAAAACTACAATTATCAAATTGAAAATAGTTGTTGGAAAATGAAAATCGTTGTTGTCAACTTGAAAACAAAGGCTGTCAATATGAAAACCATGATTTTATGTGGTTTTCAATATTACAACCACTTTTAAATTGAGTTTTTTTTTATTTGATTAACATGGTTTTAAATTCTATGACTTCTGCTGCGGCTGCGAAATATATCACAGTGGTTCTACAACAATATAACAAGTCTCATTTTCCCTTATGTTTTCAATCAAGGATGTGCTCGTTTCCAGGAAACCATGAATGCACTCGCATACTTACTTCATCCAAATTTATAAGTCATTCCTTTCATTCTGAAATATAATCCTTAAAAACTATTTAAAATTAAATCAGATTTAATATTTTGGAAAGATTTTATTTATGTAAATAAATGTAAAATTTAAATTCATAACAAAAAGTTAAATATAGTTAATTATATGAACAAAAAGTAAAAAAGTTGATTGCTGATAGGCCATTGTCATTTATCCATTTTATGATATTTTTTTTCATCGCCGCCGGCCGATTTGCACATATTTCAAGAGCTGTCAATGCCAATTCTTCGTCCTGTTAATGAAAATTAAGCTAACGCTAAACGAATTCTCAATCTACATTGTTTGTATTATAAAATGCTTATTCTACATACCTTCAAATATCGGAGAGAATTGTTTTTGACTCCAACTCCTTGCAAAGACTTTTATTTCATTAAGTATACAACACACCACTTTAAAAGATAAGAAAGGTTTTCAAAAGGTAATATACACTTTTGAGCCTTTTTATTTTATATACTAAAAGTTAAAGTTTTTCAATTAATAGATCAAAGTAAAAGAAATGTAATATTTTCACCTATTTTAACTTTCTTTGAATACAAATGTAATATTAACTTTTTTTTTTGAGTTACTCTCACACTGAACTTTAAACGTCCGATTGAATTATCTGCCGACTGCTAACTCATGATATCATGTTTATTCGAAAATAACATTTGTTATCAAATTGACAACACTATTGTTGTATTTGATTACCATAGTTTTCAATGTGATAAATTTAAATTAACAAGCATCGTATTGACAACCCAAATATTCTATTTGATTATTCCGGTTGTTAAAACGGCAACTCTGATTTTTAAACTAGATGCAAGAAATTGAAAACTTCAAATTGTCGCATTTACTATCAAGTTGTAAAATTTTGAGACGACTTCTGAACATTTACATCACCTTGACATTTTTTTTCATCAATATGAGAATTTACTGTTAACAACCAGTAATTGTCAATATGACGACGGTTATTTTTTTCAGTGTATCTTCGCAGCAAGATGGTGCCCCAATTCATGTAAGTTGTTAAAGTTTGGATTGGTTCGAATCGAAAAACATTAATTTGATGGAGTGGCCATCACATTCTCCAGATTGCAACCCATCGAAAATCTTTGGGCGAATTTTAACTCGCAAAATGTATGCCCATAATAAGCAATTTGCTAGTATTGCTGAGCTGCGAGAGGCAGTTGTGACAGAATGGAACGCTTTAGATGACTCCATATTGAAAAATCTAGTTAATAGTATGCCAAAAAGAATTCTAAGATTGGTGGAAAATAGAGGCAACGAAATGGCATATTAATTTTTTGTTAAAAATGAACCTAAAACAAAGAAAAAACATAAAACAATAAATGCGGTTATATTTTTGCAATAAAAATGTGTTTTTAATTTTTTAAACACCAGGATAGGAAAATAACGGTACTTTATTTTCTTCTCAATTTGCTTGATCAGTGATGCAACTCAATAAAAAAAATAGTAAGGAGTCACTCCTACTGTAGGTTTTCTTTTAAATGCATTTTTCCGGGTGCGGTTATACTTATGCTAGGCACTATATTTGAATACTAAAAAATCATATACCTATAGACATGAATCAGTATTATTGTTACTCGAAGTCTCAATAATTCTGTAAAAAAACAGATGTTGATAATTTAAATTTAAATGAAATGAAACCTTTTACCGTAACAATAATAGAATGGAATATAAATTTCACACAAGCTTTTCTGCGACGTTTAATTCGCCTTTTCTTCTGCTATCCTTTTTTCCCTTCCCTCTTTCTTAGTGAAATTAAAAAGCATTGTGTGTTTTGGAATGCGTTACAATATAATAGCGAGTCGAAGGAATATTGGAATGCTCAAATGAGCTGGAAATGAGGTAAAAAATAGGTTTTAACACTTTCCATCCTCTCAACTACTTCCGAACGAAAAATAGTTTTATAATATTGCTCTGTTTCGACATATAAGAATAACAAACCAACAAACTGAATTTCCCAATCATAATATCTTGTATTAGTATAAGGTATATAGGAGGAGGATTTCTCAAGCAACTATTTCCCTATTTTAAAAAAATTACACTCACTCTCATGCAGCAGACGGGCTAGCCACCGAACTGTACAAAGCAGCTGGATATGATTTGGTTAGGAGCATGCACCAGCTCTACTGCAAAAGGAAGAAAGCATGCCCAATGAATGGAACTTCAGCATCGTATGCCCGATCCTCAAAAAATGAGATCCCCTGAACTGCACCAACTACAGAGGTATAAGTCTCCTTAACGTCGCCTAAAAGATCTTGTCTATTGTGCTGTGTGAACGTTTGAAGCCCTTCGTCAACAATCTGATAGGTCCTTATCAGGGTGGCTTCTTACCCGTAAAGTCCAACATCGATCAAGTACTCACTCTATTAGCAGATCTAGGAGAAGACCCAAGAACGTCAAATCGATACCTACCACCTTTTCATCAAGGCCGCGTATGACAGCGTCTATAGAGACCAATTATATAGAGCAATGTCTAGTTTTCGCATCTCAGAGAAACTTGTCCGTCTGTGTAAGATGACAATATAGAAAACTCACGCTGTTCCGTCATGGTCGGAAAAAACCTAACGGATGCATTTGATGTCAAAAAAGGTTTTAGACAAGGCGATGTGCTGTCATGCGATGTCCAAGATAATCATTCTTCAAAAGATTGTGTAAAATTTCAACTTCAACACCAGAGGCACAATCTTTCAAAAGTCTGTCCAGCTACTAGGATACGCAGACGACATTGACATAGTTGGAAGAAACAGCGTGATGTCAGTGGAGCGTTTATGAGCCTTGAGACGGCGGCCAGGAAGATGGGTCTAGCGGTTATAGAGGGCAAGACCAAGTTACTGCTGTTGACAAGAAAAGACTACCAACATCGACATCTTGAAGCAAACGTCAACAAAGACTGATTTACTTCGAGGTAGTTAAGGACTTTGTCTCATCTTTCACGGGCACTGCCTCTTGCGAAGAACTGACAAAACTTCTAAGAGTAAATTGTAGGTCCTCTCAATTCTATACACGCACCTAGAGAATTGTTGATGAGAGTAAGCCACTTAAGCCTTGGCTCTTCAAGACCTGTCACGCCACTCTATTTATTTTATTTATATATATACAGATTTTGTAACGCCATCGTTCAACAGAAACTGGCCGGCCGGTATAATAATCAATCAAAAGGCATTTCCAGGAGGCACTATCTTGTATTTTCAACCCAATGGAATGCAATGCTTTTGCTTAAATATTATTTCCTGCTTCTTAAAAATATTCCAAACCCCAATCCGATTGTTGTTCGCAAGCTTATTGCTTGAAGTAAAGAGTATTGAATAACTTTTCTGATAACCTAATTGTTTAGGAACAATCGAATTCTCCAGCTATCAATATCAATCTTTAGTGTCTAGTTGCTTAAGAAATTTCATTCTGTATTGTTTTTTTTAGTGAAATTAGAATGATCACTTTCAATTCAGCTGACTTTCAAATCTTTCGTTCTTACTGAGGTTAAAAGTTATTAAAACAATAAAATGCTATGATAGCAAGAATAACCTAAACCACAATGAACAGTCAATTACTCAAGTTGTGTCAAAATTTAAAACCTTGTCACCTAAGAATATAAAACAGATGCTTGAAAAAAAAAAAACAATATCTTATCACTAAACCACCTTACACTCATTATACAAACTAAACCGCCATAACCTACAAAAAAAAAAAAAATAAAACCAAAAACAAACAAACGATAAATTAAGGTTCGGAAACAAAGAATACAAATCTTTTCATTGACTTTTTTCCCTCATCTTTGGTTCATTTTGTTTTGTGTTTATTTTAAGTAGAAACATTTATCATCATGTAATCCAAATATGCACAGCACGATCATAGCTTCGAAAATATTTTATCTTTAAACAAAAAGTTTCAAGGTCGCACAATATTGTCCCAAAGGTGTTCTTATCTCATATTGCAGATAAAGGATTGAGACAAACCTCGTAATCTCATTTTTGACACTGAATATAGTTGAACTTTTTACTGCGGTTCAACACAACGTGACGGATTCGCTTAATCAATTGATTTCAACAATTGACTATTAATAGAATTCAATTTACCGAGAAAAAATAGTTCTAGGGCATAAGGTTTTATATTTAGAGCAAACCTACAATTTCTCATTCAAATACACTTTTTTTTGAAGAAGATTTATTTTTTTCTTACTTTTCTTTTGTACTTAAGTACTTGACTTTTAATTTTTTTTATTTTATTTTTTCATTTAATCCGCAAGGAAAAAAATTTAGTCGGCCGGCACTTCACTTTTCATAGGTAGAACCAAAAAGATATTCGATTTCAAAACAAGCTACACACAAATCAACCGTTGCGCTGCGAATCAAAAAACTTATTGAAGCGATTAAAAAAAGACCGACGAGTGACAATATAAAATTAATATTTAAAGTGCGAAGCTTTTTTTTGTTTGGTCTGTAGCTTTAGTTTTGTTCTCCCTTTTTTTGAAGGATCAGCATTGGTTTCGTAAAAAAAAAATGATGAAAGCATGAATATTTTAGTTGGAAAGGTTCTTTCATTTTTGAAGAATTCAAGTTTCTTGTATCTGTCTTTAGCATAATAATAATATTAATATTCAAATTTTAAGTCGACGCATAGACAGTGGCGGATTAAACGTTGAGGGTGCCATAGGCAAGCATCTCATCAGCGCCCCTATATAAAAATAACTCGTGGTCATAGTTTGACCGAAACTCCTGTACTGCACCTTAGAAATGCGTTGAAATGGGGGCCAAGAAAAAGAGAATAAGTTTATATGAGATCTGTAGATATTGTTCAAACGTATTACGAGTTGGGTTGAATATATTTTAATTAATGATGTGGCCGACGTAAATTTGTAAACCAAGTAAACTCAAGTTGGTCCTTACTTCTTATGCAAACCGAGTGGCCACACGGTTCGTCAAATTAGATACCCCGGGTGTCCGCCAGGAAGGAATACGTACTTACTTACTTATCGTGGCGCTACAGTTCAGGTCGGACCAGGGCCTCACCCAACAAACTTCTCCAGCCAGTTCGGTCCCTGGCTAGATGTCTCCAGTTTTCGCATGCCAAGTTGGTTTAGGTCCTCTACCACCTGTGTGCTCCACCGGATTCGCGGTCTTCCTCTTCTGCGACGTCCTTCAGGTTGGATTCGAAGACTCTACGAGCCGAGCATTATTTTCCATTCGCTCAACATGTCCCAACCATCTAAGTCGTTGGACCTTAACTTTTTTGGCTAGGTCAGTGTCGCTGAACAGCTCGTACAGTTCTTGGTTGAATCTTCGTCTCCATTCTCCATTTATGCAGACAGGACCAAAAATCACTCGAAGAATTTTTCTCTCAAAGCAGCCCAAAGTGTTTTCATCAGATGTTGTCATAGTCCATGTCTCTGCACCATACATGAGGACCGGGATGATGAGGGTTTTGTAGAGTGTCACTTTAGTTGCTCGGGAGAGGACTTTACTACTCAATTGCTTTCTAAGTTCAAAGAAGCAGCGATTGGCAAGAGTGATTCTTCGTTTGATTTCAGCGCTGGTGTTGTTGTCTGAGTTGATAGCGGATCCCAGGAGACAAAGTCCTCTAACTGTCTATGTTGAAGTTTTCTCCAAGACGTCGATGTTGGTAGTCCTTTTGTTGTCGACAGCATTACTTGGTCTTGCCATCGTTAACCGCTAGACCCATCTTCCTGGCCTCCGTCGTCAAGGCTCACAAACGCTCCAATCATCACGCTGTGTTCTTCAATTATGTCTATTCGTCTCGTGTATCCTAGTAGCTGGACGGAATGAATGATTGAAAGATTGTGCCTCTGGTGTTGACGTTGGAGCTTTGCACAATTTTTTCTTGAATGATGCTGAAGAATATCGCATGACAGCGCATCGTCTTGTCTAAAACCTTTTTTGACATCAATCAAATGCTCCGTTAGGTTTTTTCCGACTATGATGGAACAGCGTGAGTTCAGAGGCGGCATCTCTGCCATTGGTTCTCTATATTTTGTGATGGCAGCAAATGATTTCTGAGCAGATTTTTGGGAGACACGATCGGAAAGGATCTAGCAATCTTTTGCGAAATGTAGCCGTTAGACGTCGAATTTCCTCCTAGCATTTTCGCGTATTGGCCTTGATCGGGATATCCGCATTCGTACCTTGGCTGCAACAAGGTAGTGGTCCGAGTCGATGTTGGCACGTAGAACCTGTCTTTGGTGTCTTCATCCTTCTCATCTGTGAGGGCGTTGAACGCAGATGAGGCTGATATTGGTGAATTTAGCCTTTATACGTATTGTTGTGATGCGTTCATTCATTGAGTTGAAACTCAAGACTTCCTCCTGAGTCGAGTCCCAACTACAAATCCACATCCAAATAGACGCTGATTTTGTTCCGGTAGCAGTCGCAGTAGTAAATATCGCAGTTGTCCCATTCTCTTTCCATGTAATCAAAAATTATAAGCAAACAAAGTATGTATATACCTTCGCGACGGACACTCTATACTCAAAGAGCAGATAAAGGTGGATTTTAATCCGTCAATATCTTTGTCATCCGATGATGAAATTCAACCAAAATTCCAAAAAACTTACAAAAATTAGAAGGAAGCTTAATCGATTGCCGAGTTGGCAAACCGAATAAGCAAAATGAGTTGACACTGTGTAAAAGGAATTGCTCAGGACCTGATTTTTATTTTGACACTAGCTGACCTGCAGACTTCGTACTGCCTCAATCGATAATCGATAAGGATAACCCTCTACCACACTACCCATCCACTACCCCCTTGTGCTACCCAGTACGTCAACCATATCCGCTACCCGTTACGACACTACTCTGTTACCAGCTACCAATTATTTCTACACGCGTTTACACCATTAGCCAGAAACCCACTACTTATTACACGCAACCAATTTTATTTTGCATTTCAAATTATCCATTTTTCCAATTTTTTTTTTTTCTTACTTTTTCTTGCTTACCAGTTCCCCATCACAAATTTTCCAGTTTCCCTTTGAAAACCAGTGAGTTTTCCCAGTTTCATTTCGAAAACCCATTTTGAAATTTTCCAGTTTTTCCATTTGAAATTTTCCCAGTTTTCCCACTTGTAAACAATGCATCCACAATTTCATGCAATTTTCAATTTGAAAACCAATAAGTTTTCGAGTTTTACATCAAGACTTTCCATTTTTATTAGAAAACCATTTTCCATTTCAAAAAATTTCAAGCAAAAAAAATCTAATTTCTATCTGTTGGGCAATTTCGGACTCTATAAGAGACATACAAAACAAAACACATCCTTTCTATTACATTAGAGAAGAGATAAGTGAGAACTGAGGTTCAAGTCATGAACTTGATTCTTTAACAACACATAGTATGAATTCGCTGCACCCACGCGCCCCTAGGCACATGTTAGTTTGCGATACGCCACTGTGATAGAAGTTCTTATAGTTGATAACAAGAAGTAATTAAATAAATGTGCACTACGGCGTATACATATTTTTTTGTTTTTAATTTTGTATTTTTTTATTTAATGCTGGGTTTAGGAATAAGTGACAATTTAGACTAGCAGTTCAGGTCAATGCAAATATGAATTAAAAGCATTAATATATAAACATAAAGTGTTCAAAAATGCAGGCAGTTATGGCATACAAAACTCTATCCAACGTACTGTGTGAGCGTCTTAAAACCGTTCTGCAACAAATAATCGGCACGTTCTAATGTGCTTTAGGCAGGCAGAACACGATAGACAGACCTGAGTTAGATCCTAGAAATGACCAACGAATTTCAAGTCGAAACCCACCACTATTCATCGACCTTCAAAGCTGCTTATGATGCATCCACCGCCAAGAGCTTATGATGGCAATGTCTGAATTCGGTGATCCCGAATAGACTGATCCAGATGTGCCGCATGACGCTTAACAAAACGCAGTGCATTGTGCAAATGGGTAAAGCTCATCCGAGTTTATCCAAACATGCGTAGTGACATGTGACTTCTTTACATAGTCTGAGAGCAGATAGTGCGCAAGCAGGTTTGTGAGCATGGAAAAACACTATCTTCAATAAATCCACTAGCTCTTAGGCTATGCGGACGATAGACTTCATCGGTCGATAGAGAGTGAGCTTGAGGCCTTCACAGCGATTGAAGAACAGGCGAAACTCGTTGGTCTGAAGTGAATGACGACAAAACAAAGTACATGCTATCAACAAACAAAGCACATCTGACCACCCGCCTAGGACAAAACGTCAGTGTTGGTAGTAGCAATTTCGAGGTTGTTAAGGGGAACAAACATCAATCCCACAACGGACACTTAGTGGAAATCCGAAGAAGAATTACTCTAGTGAACGCTGCTGCTGCGGTGTGGCAAAACAAATGGGTTCAAAACTCCTCACTCGAAAGACAAAGTGTCTGCAAAGAAAGTCTTCTCATCCCAGTCCCCAGGTTGGAGACGGCAAGGGAGACCAAACCTACGGTATAAAGACCAAGTGACTACGGATGCCAGAGAGCTTGGTTTCGGTGACTGGGCAGTGCATGCGAGGGAACGATCACCCTGGAAGACTGCAATATCTCGAGCTGAGATCCTTCATGGATTGTGAGCTGGATAAGTAAGTAAGTATGAAATTTTATTAAGAAAATTTAAAAAAGAAAAAACACTTTATGCCAAATACGCCCTGAACTAATTTGAAAGCAAGTGCGTCCGACTTAGCGTGAGTATTCTTGTACTGTCTGTTTTTAAATATCTTAAGGAATTTATCTTTCGTTTGTCTATCGAACAAAAACAATTTACAAAATGAACAATTATACATGCAATGCTTTTTCCGAAAGCTTCTTTGCTCTTAAAATTTGTCTATCTCTTTGCTTTTCACCGGGTTCAAGGCTATGAATGTAAACAAATCCAAAAAATAACAAGTGAAATAATTGTTTACCGAGATATTAATGAGTTATTTGATGAACGTGGCGAAAATGTTGACATGTGTTTAAATGCTAACATTTTTTACGTCTTGCTTGTTTTTTTTTTTTTAATGAATGCTCATTTAAATACTTCATTAATCAAAATAAACTTTGAATTTTTCAGAGCAAGTGGATGCGCCGTTCAGGTCGCTTTTTTACTTAAGAAAACACTTGTATGCCTGTAATTTAGTTTTGCTCATCGAATATGACAATTTGAATTTTTAGTTTTGTCATTTATTTTTGTCTGAGTTATGAAAAGTGGTTCTGAATAATTTATGGTAGGTTTTTTTTTTTTGTTGTGATTTATGACAGTTTATTGGTTAATGCATGTGTACTTACTTTTGAGAGTTGGAAAAGCTGATTCCATGATGATAAGCTCCAGGTTAGTAGATCTTGTGTTAGAAAGCTTTGAAAAGTGTGAAGACCTTGGTTGCGTTTGTGAAATATCAGCTAACATCTTCCCGATAAAAAAAATATTCTCAAGAAATTCAAAGCTCTCTACCTCCTCCGCCCGATGGTTTTGAGGCAATATTAATTTTTTCTGGTTTTAGTATTTTGTGATTTGTCTGCAATGATTGAGCATGTCCGTGGGCGATTATTGTAACATCCGCGGGCTAGGATCGAATTTTCTGGAGCGAAACCCAAGTATTATTCTAATCCTTACGAATTTTTAATTCACGGGTGCCGTTATTTTCAAAAAAGGTTTTAGACAAGGCGATGCGCTGTGATGCGATATCTTCAACATCATTCTTGAAAAGATTGGGCAAAGCTCCAAACTCAACACCAGATGCACAATCTTTCAAACGTCCCACAGTGGCCCATTTAGGCGAGGAACGTGGCAATAATCATTTTTCGTGTGATTTTATTTTGAAAAAGTAAAAATCACATTTTGTTTAGAATTGCTTAAAGTGTAAGAATCCAAAAACAAAAAAATATTAGATGAACGGTTTGGCTTGAGGAGCCGATCAAAGTCAGAAAATATTAAAAAAAAAAAAAAAATATTTTTTTTTGTTTTTTGTTGCACTTCGAACTTGAATATTAGAAAAACGGTGCAAGTAAATCCATTTATTTTTTTTTTGTTGAAAAGTTTGACATTATTTTAATCAAATTTTGGAAACAAAAAAAATGCATATCTTTTTTTTAATGAAAAAAAAAAAATAATAAATCACTTTTTGCACCTATTTTTGAATTTTAACTTGGCTCATATAAAAAACGTCAAAACCCGTCAAACCAAACTAAGTGAGGGATGAATGCCCACATATTCCTTAACATGTCCTCAAAAACTCAGCTGCGTAAAGTTGCATAAAGCCGAGTTATGGCAATTTAATTGGTTCAAGTCAGTGATTATTCATTTTTTTTTAGTTTTTTTCATATGAAAATCGCAACCTTTATTTTTGATTTGCATGACTTAATTTAGGTATTTAAATAAGTGCAATGAGTGAAATAGCTAAAAAAAATGTATGGTTTGGGGATTACCTATTTCTAACAAAATAATAAAAAAACAATGATGACCTTCCGAGATCATCAAGTGGATCAAGAGGGAGACCAAAGACGCAATTTGAAGAATGTGCAGCGTATACGAAAAAGCAAAAGTTATTGCATGTCACAGAAGGGATAACAACCGAAAATCTTTCTCAAACTTTAGAATGGAGATACCGTCAGGAAAAGCACTATCAGCTGCAAGTCCAATTCGAGTACAAAGAATAAAAGAAAGTATTCCAACCCCTCAAAGTATCAGAAATTTACCATGAATCATTGGCATTGTTTATTGATTTAGGTCTATTGAAAGAAAAATATAAGATCCTGCGGACATCATTGCGAAAGCACAATGTAGATATTTTGCCTTCCTACAATAACATTACAATGGCAAAAAAGGAGGCAGTTCCCAAAAATTTGGAAATCACGGAAGTATCGGCAAAAGTTAAGCTTCAGGACATCATGGATCATACAGCAAAGAGGTTGTTACAAACCAAAACCGAGAATCAGCTTCTTGAATTACCAACAGATCTACTAAGGCAAATGGGGTTGCGATGGATCATCTTACCAAAGTGCGTACAAGCAAAAAAATAACTCAACAGGAAATGAATCGGACGAAAACATGTTATTGGCATCAGTTGTTCCACTCAGGTTAAATTGCCCAAATGGTGAAATTTGGAGAAACCCTAGCCCATCATCAGTTCATTTCTGTCGACCTATTCAATTTCAATATTCTAAGGAAACTGGCGATCATATAAATATGACAGTCAACGATATCCGGAATCAAATATTAAATATTCAACCAACAGCTTATAAAGTGAATGAAGAAGTTACATTAATAGTTAAACACGAGTTCTTTTTAACTATGATTGATGGGAAAGTTTTAAATGAACTAACGGAAAATAGATCAACACGGTCATGTCCTATTTGCAAAAAAACTCAAAAGAAGTTTAATGCACAGGATAAAGGAGATATTACGGACGAACATAACTACGAGTATGGGATTTCTCCATTGCATGCTAGAATTAGGTGCATGGAATTCATTTTGAAACTTAGCTATACGATTGCTAAGGAAGGAAAGGATAGCTCTATTGGAATCAAAGAGTTAGAAAAAAAGAGGAAGCAGGATATTCAAAAGCGTGTCCATGAAGAACTTGGACTTGATGTGGATAAACCTAAGCCTGGGTTTGGAAAAACCAATGATGGCAATACTTCTATTTTCAAGAAATAATATAAGTAAATTATTAAGAATAAAACAAGATAAAATCTAACGTTTATGCTTTATTTTTTTCCATATTCGTACTTTTAAAACACTTTTCTCTAATTTGAGGGTTGTTTTTTTCATTGAAATATTGAAATCATGGTAATTTTCAGTTTAATTGAAACACCCTGTTTGATTTTGAATGTAAATATTGATGGTTTGATTGGTTGCATATCAAAAATTTTAAAACTTAAAAACTTTAACTTAAAAATAAAAAATATTTTTTTGCTTTTATGACTATTCAATGTTATTTTTTTTCTTTTTCCTGCTATACCAAAACTAATTGTTCTCTAATCATTCACAAAAACAAATTTTTCGCCATTATGGATACATTTTTAACAATTTTTATGACATTGAAAAAACTTCCAACTTTGGGACTTAATTCTGAAACACCCTGTGAACATATTTTGTTAAAATTTTCACGAAACATAGCTTTGGAAATTCCTTGCTTTTTTGTTTAGGAGCTATGATTTTTGCAAGGTAAAAAGTGAAAACGGGCCACTGTGGCGTCCGTCCAGCTACTAGGATACGCAGACGACATTGACGTAATGGGAAGAACACAGCGTGATGTCAGTGGAGTCTTGAGATGGAGGCCAGGAAGATGAGTCTAGCGGTTAACGAAGGCAAGACCAAGTTAATGCTGGTTACATGAAAGAACCACCAACATTGACGACTTGGAGCAAACGTCAACATAGACAGTTAATGACTTTGTCTACCTGGGATCCGCTATCAACTCCGACAACAACATCAGCGATGAAATCAAATGAAAAATCACTCTTGCCAATCGCTGCTTCTTTGAACTAAGAAGGCAATTGAGTAGTAAAGTCCTCTCCCTAGCAACCAAAGTCACACTCTACAAAACCCTCATCCCAGTCCTCATGTATGGTACAGAGACATGGACCATGACAACATCTTTGGGCTGCTTTAAGAGAAAAATTATTCGAGTGATTTTTAGTCCTGTCTAATGGAGAATGGAGACGAAGTTTCAACCAAGAACTGTACGAGCTGTACAGCGATACTGACCCATTCAGAAGTCTTCGAATCCAATCCGGAAGGACGTCGCTGAAGAGGATTACCTTGAATCAGGTGGAGCACACAGGTGGTAGAGGACCTGAACCATCTCGGTGTACGGAACTGGATACAGCTATCTAGTGACCGAGCTGGCTGGAGAAGTTTGTTGGGCTGGAGAAGTTTGTTGGGTGAGGCCCTGGTCCTACCTGGACTGTAGCACCACCATAAGTAAGTAAGCCGCTTAGGCCTTGGCTCTTCAAGAGCTGTTGCACCACTCTATATTTTTATTTTAAACAAAAACAATTTGGATTGCAGTGGATGAAAAGGCGAGTAATAAAATGACAGTTGTGCCGGCGTGCGGTAGAACTTTCAGTTATGGAAATGAATACAGCGCTGATGACGTTAAGAAGAATTATTTTGCTACGCGAATCTAATGGTCGGAGTTATGAACTCTCTTAGGTTGAAGTTTTTGTAAATTTTTTTATCCGAGACGCTACCCTCAGGTCCATTTTTCGACGTTTTATGTAGCTATTCCTATATCAATTGAATTTGGCAGATAAAACAAGTTGGAGCGTTTTATTCGCACTTGAGTACACTCTGCTGGCTATAAACATAGAGCATTGAAAAAACGAGGCTAATATTAGTTCCGTTTTACTATCCTCATAAGTCATAAACCCATATAGGTTACCCCAAGATAAAAGAACGATTTGGGTTATGAACTCTTAATCTGAGACGTAACCCGCTTTTCCACAAACAAACAATTTGTTTTCATTAATTATTATTGGATTAACTGTTATCCTATGGTTTTATAAAACTATGACTTGAAGTGGATTAAACATTTCTTTCGTTTTTAAATATGGCTGATTCTTCCTTTTCTCAAAATCGCCATCTATCCGCCATAATTAAAAAGGGCAGACACAGTGCACTCAAGAGGACACAAGCGTCCACAGCAATCTCTGTCTATCAACTCCTACTCCCCACCTCTATGCAGTGAACATCGAGTGCCAAGTACCTTAACCGAAGATTGGGTTCCAAGCCCAGTGGGAAGGTGTTGGAAGCAGTAAAAAGAGAGAAAGGGAGGGGGTATGCGTCCACTAAGGCATGCCTGATTTTCAACAGGCGGCAGCAGAAGAACTCCCCAGATGGAATCAACTGTGACGTCTAAAGTTCCAGATGAACTACTTAGTGAACACCTTATATTATAGGGTTTCTACGACACATTCGCAGCCCAGACCTATAATTAGCAGTTTGGCCGGCTCCCTTTCTTTGACTCCCACATCTCGATATTTCAAAAGGGAACATGGAAATCTCCTGATCAATCAACCGTCAACCAGTTTGATCGCATTGCGATCGACGCACGACATTTCTCTAGCATGCAAGATGTCCGCACATTCCGAGGCGTCAACGTCGACTTGGACCGCTACCCTGTTGTAGCCAGATACGAATGTGGATATCCCGATCAAGGCCAACACGTGAAATTACTAGGAGAATATTCGACGTCAAACGGCTACAACCGCAAGAGATTGCTAGATCCTTTTTCGATCGTATCCCCGAAAATCTGAAAAGAGGACCAGTGGCAAAATTGCCAAGAGATGCCACCTCTCAACTGCTGGGCCTTTTTTTCTTGCTTTTATTAACGTTTTGTATAGTTTTAATTTAAAATTTTAATTTTCTTTTTTGATCCTGCTGGCAATAAGCAGTCCCAAACTCTTGTCTTCCTTATGTTCGTGTCGCCATCGTTTTCTTATTTTTAGTAATTTTAAATAATTTCTAATTAAGTGCCGATACGTCTAGCAACCGTAATTGCCGTCGTACTTGTTGGAAATGGACCCCAGCGCGTACGGTACCTGGGGGAGAAAGAAAACTAATTAAACGTGTTCCACAACGGCGCTGCAAAGGCTCGAGCTCGCGAGCTCTATTAGCCCAAACTTGTCAGAAAGGAAAAAGTAAGCATGAGAATCGTGCGATCGAAGAGATAGAAGGATGTCACAACAGGAAAGAGGTTCGAAACTTTTACAAAAAGATAAAAAAGAAAAACCACACCCCGAACCGAAGCCTGTAGAGACCTTCATGGGAACATCGTAGTGGAACCGCAGTCAGTGCTGAAATATCACTTATCCAAGCTGTACAAAGGCGATGACGAGCGAAATTCCGCCCGACATTGACGATGTGAAGATAGCGATATCTTAACTTAAGTCGAACAAAGCCGCTGCAGCAGACGGGCTAGCCGCCAAACTGTACAAAGCAGCTGGAGATGATTTGCTTAGGAGCATGCACCAGCTCATCTGCAAAATTTGGTCCGAGAAAAGCATGCCCGATGAATGGAAGCTCTGCATCGTATGCCCGATCCTCAAGAAAGAAGATTCCCTGAACTGCACTAACTATTCAGCAGTATAAGTCTTCTTAACATCGACTACTTTATCTTGTCTGTCTTGGTGTGTGAACGTTTGAAGCCTTTCGTCGACAATCTGATAGGTCCTTATCAGTGTGGCTTCTTACCCGTAAAGTCCAACATCGATCAAGTATCCACTCTATGGCAGATCTTGGAGAAGACCCCGGAGCTTCAAATCGATACCTATCACCTTTTCATCGATTTCAAGGCAACGTATGAAAGCGTCTGTAGAGACCAACTATGGAAAGCTCACGCTGTTCTATCATGGTCGGAAAAAACCTAACGGACGAAGTTGATGTCTTAGACAAGGCGATGCGCTGTCATGCGATTTCTTCAACATCATTCTTGAAAAGATTGTGCAAAACACCAATGTCAACACCAGAGGCTTCAAAAGTCCGTCCAGCTACTAGGATACGCAGAATTGACATAATTGGGAGAACACAGCGTGCGTTTGTGATTCCTTGAGACGGAGGCCAGGAAGATGGGTCTAGCGGTTAACGAGGGCAAGACCAAGTTAATGTTGTCAACCTGAAAGGACTACCAACATCGACGTCTTGGAGCAAACGACAACATAGAAAGATTTAACTTCGAGGTATAGTTAAGGACTTTGTCTACCTGGGATCCGCTATCAACTCAGACAACAACAGCTCTGAAATCAAACGAGGTATCACTCTTACCAATTGCTGCTTCTTTGGACATTCTACAAAACCCTCATCATCCCAGTCCTAATGTATGGTGCAGAGACATGCATAAATGGAGAATGGAGACGAAGATTCAACCAAGAACTGTACGAGCTGTTCAGCAACAATGACCTAGCCAGAAAAGTTAAGGTCCAACGACTTAATTGTTTGGGTCATGTTGAGTGAATAGAAATGCTCCGGCTCTTAGAGTCTTCGAATCCAACCCAGAAGGACGTCGCAGAAGAGGAAGACCGTGACTCGGGTGGAGCACACAGGTAGTAGAGGACCTGAACCAACTTGGTATGTGAAACTGCATACAGCTAGCTAGGGACCGAGCTGGCTGGAGACGCTTGTTGGATGAGGACCTGGGTGCGACCTGGACTGTAGCGGCACCATAAGTAATTAAGTAAGTAAGTTCTGGGTTACAAAATAAACCGCGATATGTATTATGGTCCCAGGTTGTTGTTGTTTTGTGTGAACAAAATAAACCCTAACCCTGATAAATCTACAATAAAACACGCCCATTATTTTTTGGGATTGAAAACGGTTATCGCTATTCCCGAAAGTATCAGACCCAAGAAAGTATAAGGATAAATAAACACAAAACTTTTTTTTGTTGTTGTTTTTATTTTTCATTATATTTTAATCTAGATAATAATTTAAATAAGTAAAAAAAAACACAAAGTCTAAAAATAATCTCATCCGATGCGGGGACATTTTGGCCCAATTTTAACCTTTTATTTTTTGAAGGTTTAAAATTCAAAACATTAAAACACTTTTTCAGTTTTTGAATTGGACATTTTGTTTGTCATTTTCTTGTTACATGTCGAAAACTTACACCTAGTTTAACTCTTAATCAGTCAAAATCTAAAAATTCTTAATTCTATTACCTTAAAAGTTTAGATAGTAAGTAGATGGCTGTACACTTAACGAGCAAAAATTCCAAACAAGTCAATGTGACACTTAACCAAAATTTAGCCCTACACCCAATATTGGTTTCGTCTTAATAGAGGATTACTGGACGGCTGATTCGATTTCACAGTCGAATATCCCACCTCGTTGCCCATGTCGCAAGAAGAACTCCAAGCATCATTGTCCGGGTATGAGTGTTGATACTGATTCGGTACCATGTGCTGGATTTCCCTCTGATCGTCTTTCAAATCATAGTCGTTGTCGTATTCATCGAAATCCGTTCCGCTAACTTTGTAACTCTCCACTCGCATAACCTTGCAATGAGGTATGTTGCTGAAACATGGCAATGGTGTCGAAGCAGCCGTAGCTGGAATTGAATCAACATCCGAGTTATTGTAGTTGTGAGTTGGACTAACTGACGTAAGGTCTGGAGGACATGGCAAAGCTGGAGGATGTTCTTTGCAGAGATTCATTTGGTTTTGTTTGAGGCAACGCAGCTTGAAAGCAAGAAGGGCTATCAGCAATATGATAAGCAGAAGAATACAAACGTACATCACGCCCATGTAGTTCAAGGAAAATTGCCCACTTTTAGTAGTTGTAACATTTGGATCCTCTTTTTCGCTGTGGTAATCGATATTCACCACACCTTGAGCTGGCTGGACAGTCTTGATAACTAAAGTGTACTCAAATAGATCCGGCAGCTTCTGCGTATTTCTTTCATAGGGCACAAAGTATATTACTCCACTTCTCAATTCTTTGTATGAAAATGTCTGGGTGCTCCGTTCATTTTGAGTCTCGAAATCTCCAGAACTCCGAATGATCTTTCTTATCTGCCCGGAACTCGGAGCCCTTGTGATGACAAACTTTGCATTCAACTTGCTCATTTTTAGAAGCAGTTGATTGTCAACCACAAGGGAAGTCTCCAAACGAACCCTATCATCACTTTCCAGAAGAATGTCATTGATCTTGATGACAGGTTCCACAAACACCAAAACATCCACCACGGTCCCGTAGTTGGTATTGGGAACGTAGGCGTACACTTGAAATGTATCATTAGACTTTGTCAAATCGGTCTGCATGTAGCTTATTTGGGAATTCTCTAGCAAATCCTGGCTAAATCGCAGAGTTGGCTGATGCTTCAGAACTATTATACCATAGAGTGGAGAGTTTGTGATGTTGTATAACAGGCGGTTCTGTTTCACATTGGTCTTGAGGGCAATATTGACAACTTGGAGTGTGGCCGTTGTTCCACCTTGTTGAACTTGCACGGGTGTTTGATTTTCCGTTGGCAGAATTGTTATCGGATCAACTTTGATGGTAAATATCTCATAGGCTGGATCAAAATGGCCATCGGATACAGTGAAACAGAATGTGGTGGATTGTGGTGTTCCAAAATGAACATACGTAATTCGATTGTTATTAATATCGGCTTGAGTGAATTGGTTTGAGTGAACGATGAGTTCTTGAGATTCTCCATTTGGAGATGTCTTTTTGAGAACTCCGAGTGTTGGTCCGCTCATAACTTCGTAGAGAATATCCTCCGGAGGGGTGTCCTTGTCTTCGGTGAGTAACATGTTGCGGGTAATGGTTCGATTCTCACTCTCGACGACTGTCATTTGTGGAGCATGAGTGACCAGTGTAAATGGTTGATCGTTGATGGGAGTTATGGTAACTGGGATCGATAGGTTGCAAAGAAAAATTATGCTGCAAAGAAAGGAAAAGCATTCGTTAAACAATTCGCTCTGAATTTCCAATGATTTTTCGGAATTCCGTGTGAAATTAATTTACTCACCCCTGAGAGAGATAAACCGACATGAATATTGTATCCTCAACTGTGTCCGTGTGATCATGTTCATAAAAGACATTCTTGCGCGCAAAATCAGCAGTGTTAATCCGCTGTACCGATTTCATATCGTTCCCAACGCCAATTCGACCATGACTTGGCTTCTGTGCTACCTCAATATACAATTCAGGATTAGTTATACCTGCCCTCGTCTTCAAGTATTCATAGATTTTGGTGAAATCTAATCTTATTGGTGCTGTACCACCCTCATCGACCGTAATTTGAGGAACTGGTAAGAATCTCAGAAGCCCACCGGACGACACCGATATCTCTATATTGAACTTTTGATTGAGCAAACGATCTGACTCCTCTGCAGCAACATCAAAGTAAAATGAATCATTGACTCGAAACTCCAAGATCACTGCTGTGTGCTCGTAGAAAATGCGCCCATTATCGATGTCTTCCTGAGTGAATTCGTTCACCTGCACTGTATGACCATTTTCCAAGGACTCGTGCAAGATTCTTCCGAGATTTGGACCCATGGTAACATTGAACTGGATTTTTCGTTCACTATCGGAACACTTGAATGCCAGATGTTCTCGCAAAATTTGCTTCTTAGTGAGGGGGAAAACATGAAGATTCGAATTGTGTTCCTCGATGATGACAACTGGCTTGATGGCAATGTTCAATATTTGCTCCGTTGTGTTGAAGACGCCATCGTTTACTATAAACGATATTTCATTTTTTCGGGCATTTATGTCATGAATGAACTGCACAGCTTCGTCGTTAATCTGCTCCTGAGTGAACTGATGAATTTTTGAACTAGCGTCAGATTTAAGTGCCAGAAACCCTCCGTAAATGTGGTTCACAATGAATGTTAGATTGCTTGGAGTTGTATCGTAATCTTGAGCCACTATAAGAATAAGAATACAGTCAAATAGTCAAAATATGTGTCGAAACTTTGTTCGTCAAACCTACTTAAGTCACTATTTTTGATGGTGTACTTTCCGCCATGCCAAACTTGTAAGCCTGTGTTGATGGCAATATATGGAACTTCATCGTTCACCGGAATGACGGAAATATTGACAACAAATGGCACACTTTCCTTACTTCTCGCCAGAGCGATCATTGTAAACGAGTCCGAAGAATTCTCATTGCCATTGTGAACATATTGAATGGTGCCCATTTCGAGTTGTTTTTGAGTGAATCGTTTGACTTTTGAATTCCCCGCCATAACAAAACCGGATGTTGGACTTTCGGTTATTTTGTATTCCAATATTTTGTTCTTGTAATATTCCGAAAATGGTTGAATGTCCGATGACAAAATCTGAACAGTTTTGCCTAAATTGAAGCCAACATTATTGTTAAAGCAAAATTTAAGGAATTTGAAGAGTGAAGTACCTTCAACAACAGAAACAGTGTTTGTTATCATGTAAAGTCGTTCGGGTATGATAATAATCTTCAGCATGAGGTTTCGTAACCAAGTTATTCCATTGGTAACATCGAAGACAAAATAATCAGTGGACTGGTTGACTCCAGCTTGGATGTAGAACATTTTGTTGGTATTGATTGCTGATTGATCGAAGACCTTGCAATTGTATTCGTCATCGAAGCTCATCGATTGCATTTCCAGATAACCGTGCATGGGCGAGGACGTTACGAGGAATGTGATATCACCAGGTGATATGTTTGGATGAGAAATCTAGAATCAAAAATTTAGCCAGCAAGTCGAGGGTTTTCTTTTAATTAAATTTACCTCTAGAATATCTCTCGATAGTAATACACTGGTAGATTCTTCAACGTAAAGAGTCTCATTCTTTTTGATGTTCAAGTTTTCCCAATAGGCTGAGGGATAGACTCGAAATATAACTTCACCCTCAGCTGATGTGTTTTTTATCAACACTCGGTACCTAAGAAATAAAATTGATAATGAGCCATAGAATTAATTTCATCGAAAAACATGGAACTGCAAGTTTAAGCTTCCGAGTAAAGATGTTCTAAAGTCACCTATGGGTATCGATTAATACAGTCATTTGTGAACAGGGGCTATGAAGCTCGTATCTGTGTATACGAGAATTTTTTTTTTGCACCCACTCAAGGGTGTAATGCGTTGTCATATGACTTCTTCAACATAGTCCTGGAGCACGGAAAACACTATCTTCAACAAGTCCATCCAGCTCCTAGGCTATGCGGACGACAAGACATCATCGGTCGATCCAAGAGAGCTGTGCCTGAGGCCTTCACAGCGATTGAACAACAGGCGAAACTCGTTGGTCTTGAAGTGAATGAGGGCAAAACAAAGTACATGTTATCAACAAACAAAGCAACATCTGTCCACCGCCAAAGACAAAACGTCACTGTTGGTAGCAGCAAGATAGTTAAAGAGTTCACCATTCACGACACCTTAGTGGAGATCCGAAGAAGAATTGCCCTATCGAACCGCTGCTGCTTCGGTTTAGCAAAACAAGTGGGTTCAAAACTCCTCACTCGAAAGACAAATTGTCTGCTATACAAAACATTGATTTTACCAGTCCTACTCTACGGCGCTGAATGCTGGACGATAAGTAAAAAAGGGGAATTGATACTGGGCACATTCGAGAGAAAAACTCTTCGACGGATATTCGGTCCCGTATGCGACGATGGCGAATGGAGAAGAAGTTTCAATTGAGAAGTATGAGCTGTACCAAGATGTGGATGTAGTCAAGAAGGCCAAGAAAAGACGCCACATCGAGCGAATGGATGACAACTGTCCAGCCAAGCAAGTCTTCTCATCCCAGTCCCCAGGTTGGAGACGGCAAGGAAGACCAAACCTACGGTACAAAGACCAAGTGACTGCGGATGCCAGAGCGCTTGGTTTCGGCGACTGGAGAGTGCATGCGAGGGACCGTTCACGATTCAAGACTGCAGTATCTCAGACTGAGATCCTTCATGGATTGTGAGCCGGATAATTCATAATTCAAATTTTATCCCAGAGACACGGTGAGGGCATTAGGAAGAAGGGAAGGGTTTGGAAAGGAGGTGTCGGTGTACATTGGTCTTAAATTCTTGAACATTGTAATGACTGGGAAAGACAGAGTGTGGAAGAGAGTTCCACATTCGCGTAGTACGGCTTAAAAATGATTCCCTATACTTGAGAGTACGTCCGAAGTTGGGCTCGAGCGTAAACTGATGGGCATTCCTAGAAGCGCGAGTATTACGGGCGAATTTTTTGAGGGGAGGAATGCAACTGGCTATTTCACTACAGCAATTACCGTAAAAGTAGCGATAAAACAGGGAGAGACACGCTACGTTACGACGATGACGCACGGTGGTCTAAAGGGCTGAATGAGTCAGTGATCTCTCTATCACCAATCATTCTTACAGCTCTTTTTTGTATTCCATCCAAGAGACTTAAGTAAAGTAGCTGTAGCACCAGCCCAAAGATTTGAATTGTACCCAAGCTTTGGACGGAAATTGGTTTTATAGATAATAGCCAGATCAGACGGGGAGACAAATTTCTTGCACCGTCTTAAGAAACCCAAACATCTTGCGGCATTTTTGGCGACATCGCATATGTGCTCGGACCACAATAGGTGGTCAGTGATGCACATACCGAGAATCTCGAGATGTTCGGTCTCATCGATGCAAAGTGCCACTCATGGACAGTGGCAGGGGGGGTATATCTCGCTTCAACGATGCAAGACAGCATTGAGTTTTCGAAACATTAAACTTAATTCGGTTTTTTATTCCCTATTGTACAATGGCGTTTAGGTCATAGTTTCATGAGCTTATCATATCTTGCCGTTGCAGTTCCACATCCGAAGATGAAGGATGTGAGTCTGGAAATGAATAAGAAAAGCTAAGGGTACTACCGTCAGCGAAACAATGAATTGAATTAGAAGTTACTGACAAGAGATCATTTATGAAAATGAGGAAGAGGATATTATAGGTTTCAGACTTTAATCCGTCCAATACAACTTGTATTATTGAACGGTTCGAAAATGGAAATAAAGTTTCTAATCCAACGAAGAAGAGATTCATCGTTTCCGAAGGCACGCATTTTCGATAAAAAAGAAAGACGCCTTTGTAATATCAAGTGCAACAATCTTATTTGCAATCGGGCGATTATTGGAGGGAGAAGACGATTTGCCTGGATTGGCTGGACAAGTGCTGTTTTCCAACTGCTCGGAACGAGCCCAGAAGAATAGGATAGATGGAAAAGCTTACGCAAGGGTTTTGCCAGCGTGGAAGAACACGTCTTCAGAACAATAGCGGGGATACCATACGGACCAGCGGATATATGGATGTTGAGATCTTTTAGGACTCTCGCCACAACAAGAGTACGAAAGAAGATTTGTCCCATGGAATCATTGACACGCTCTAGAACTGGTGGATTCATGGCACTCTCTGGCAGTGAAGAGTTGGAGGCGAACTGCCTAGCAAAAAGGTTAGCTTTCGCGAGAGGGCTAACAACAGGAGTGTTATTGTCAACGAGCAAAGAAACCGACGAATAGGGGCATTGTAAGACTTCCTGGCTTGTTTAAACTTGATCCGGTTTTCCTCAGTTGGGTTAGGTCTAAAATTTTACTTCTTTTTCCCTGATAACCTCCTTACAGCTTGAATCAAACCATGGCTTTTCGTTTTGGGTTTGATGCTTTAAACCCTATTCGGGATAAAAGTTTTCTTTCCCAAACTAATAACGTTAGTTATCATATCTGCGCTTGAGTCAACGTCACTATCGAGGAAGCATAGTGACCAGTTAAAGAGCTCTTTCTCTAACTGTCTCAGATCAGTGAGTATGTATTGGGGCTTATAACGGTGGACCAAAGTTTTACGAAATGTTCAAAGTATACACTATGCAGTCAGCACTGAAGTCCGATTTGTTTCGGTGCTATGGTCTTTTCAACAAACATTATCCTTCCTTCAGCTCTAATGCATGTACTTCGCTCTCCCCTAAGGAGCTTGATGAAAAAGAAAGGTTAAGACCTCTAAGACCAGAATAAAGGACAAGACAGCGAATTGAACATGTATCAAAAATTCAATTCCAACGGCAGAACTCACAGATATCGAAAAGTTGTTTGATAACAATGATGAACACAAACTTGTGACTGTACACAAAAATGCAGCATACAGAATGTTGCAGCCAAATGATAGATCGCAGGCACGCAGAGAAAAAAATATGAAAGTAGGTGAAAATATTGACGGCGATGACTTACCGAATCTTGTCCATTGACGCCACTTCAGTATTCCAATAGACCAATCGATCCCTTTCCACATCTAAATGCGTAAAATTAGTCAAAGACGTCAAATTCGAAGACTTAATATGAACAGAATCGTTTGTCCTTCTCCCCAAATACATGAGAATACCATAAGAAGGCGGCGCTATCACTTCATAATGAATTCCATCAAGCTTAATATCCAAATTCGTCTCCAACAAAAAATCTCTATTTCGAAGGATCACAAATTTCCCCTCCTGCACAGTGGTCGCATTGGTCGGCAACATTGACACAAACGGTTCCGATGCATGAATCTCCAATACTCCTGTAGATTCATACTGCCCATCGCTCACAATAAACGATGCAGTTCCAATATCCGGTCCGGAATGTTGAAACACTATTCGTCGATTGTTTATGTCATCCTGACTGAAGTGATCCACATAAGTTCCAGACTTGTAAAATCCACCATTCGTACTTGACACATGAATGAAGTGAATATCTGACAGATTGGTATTGACATCCGCATCCAAATATTGTAATTCGTCTTGGTTTATCGTTCGGAATGATCCACGAACAACGTGGAAAATTCTATCCACCGTTCGGTAGGGTGGATTGTCATTGGAAAGTTTGATTTGAACGTCAATTTGACACACAAATTGCATGTCTGCCTCTGGAGGTGAGAGGATTAACAAGCTGAAGGTGTCTTCTTGGGATTCTGTGTCATCGTGACAGTAGTAGACTTCGTTGAGGAACAATTGCTCCAAGGTGAAATCTGTCATTGTGTTGAGCTTGGAAGTGTTAGCGTCCTGACGGCAGAGACTTCCATGTTGTGGGGCAATGGAAATTGAGAAGTTCAGACTTTCGTACATGTTGAAGGCGATTTCAAAGTTGTTTTTGTTGATGAGAGCCCGATCGCCTTCCTGAACGCGTAGGACTTGTTTAGTTTGAACGGATAGCTTTCTCTCTAGCTCTTCGCTGGGTGTGAAGATGATTTTGAGCCTACCGATGACATTTTCACACTCCATAACGGATACCATAAAGTCGAGGTAGTCTACAAAGTACGAATATGAAGTTCGGTAGAGGGCGTATCGAATGCGATTTTTATCCACATCAAGTTGGGTAAATGAATCCATTTCCTGAAAAAAAAATATTTAGACATTTAAGGCCTGAGTAAGATTCACGCTTAAAGGAACTCACTTTAGCGAATTTTCGTGATCCCTCGACGAATATTGACCCATATTTTGTCGGTTGTATAATTTTGTAGATAATATTTCTTGGGAAGGTAGACAGCGGTACCGTTTCGAAGAGAAGAACCTCGTTGTTGAAAATGAACTCCTTGGAACCATTTATAGCGATTACGGGTTGCTTACTCGACGTTATGCGTAGACTTGTAAAGGTGATACGAAAATCGAACGTTTGTGTGGTTACCAGTCCGTGAGATGCAACAAACTATTCAGAAGTAAAATAAAAGATGATTATAAAAAAGGATATTTAAAAGACATTAAACTTGTTCAAGATCGGATTGGTAAGGTTAGGTTAGGTTAAAGTGGCTGCGGATACATAATCCGCACACTTAAGCCAAAAGAAAAGGCCCATTAAGATACCACATGAATCTAGAGAATTATTTCTTACTAGTCGAACCATTTTAAGCTTTTTATAAAGCGAAGAAGGTATTTGATATCCTTATTAGCTCGTTCTCTGGGGATTAACATAAAAGTATTATCCCAAATGTAGTTGAAGAAGGTAAGAGATTGTATCCTCTTCTTCCTCGTCCATACAGCTCCTGCAGAAGTCATTTGAGGCTACACCAAGTCGTAATCCGTGTCTGTCTATAGGTAAATAGAAATGGCTGTCCCACTTCCGTGTAGGACATAATTAGCGCTGGATGCGTCGTTTAGATACCATGCTTGACGTGTCTGCCTATAAGACAGTGTCCCATGAGGACACCTATTAGGGAGCTAATATGAAATCTTCTTTGAGATAACAAGTCTTAAAGCGGTTAAGGTGTACCACCTAGACCTTCTTATCGTGAAGGTTGTTTCTTTTAGCAAAAGTTTGCATGTAGCAAATTTTCCCCTTCAGGTGAGATAGGTATGACAGTTCCATTTTTAGCGAGTTCGTCGGCTCTACAATTTCCCGTGATGTCTCTATCGCTCGGCACCCAGCAGAGGTGAATATTAAATTGCCGACCGTTTGAGAGTTCGTTGAGACACCGTCGAGAGATTTAATAGCAGCCTGACTGTCACAGAAAATGCGGATATCAGAAGTTACTTACTTACTTACTTATAGTGGCGCTACAGTCCAGGTCGGAAGAGGGCCTCACCCATCAAACTTCTCCAGCCAGCTCGGTCCCTGGCTAGCTGTCTCCAGTTTCGAACGCAAAGTTGGTTCAGGTCCTCTACCACCTGTGTGCTCCACCTGAGTCGCGGTCTTCCTATTCTGCGACGTCTTTCCGAGTTGGATTTGAAGATTCTACGAGCCGAAGCATTATTTTCCATTCGCTCAAACTGACCCAACCATCTTATAAGTCCTTGGATCTTAACTTTTCTGGCTAGGTCAGTGTCGCTTAACTGCACGTACAGTTCTTGGTTGAATCTTCGTCTCCATTCTCAATTAATGCAGACAGGACCAAAAATCACTCGAAGAATTTTTCTCTCAAAGCAGGCCAAAGCGTTTTCATCAGATGTTGTCATAGTCCATGTCTCTGCACCATACATGAGGACCGGGATGATGAAGGTTTTGTAGTGTCACTTTAGTTGCACGGGAGAGGACTTTACTACTCAATTGCCTTCAAAGTCCAAAGAAGCAGCGATTGGCAAGAGTGATTCTTCGTTTGATTTCAGCGCTGGTGTTGTTGTCTAAGTTGATAGCGGATCCCAGGTAACAAAGTCCTTAACTACCTCGAAGTTAAATCTGTCTATGTTTACGTTTGCTCCAAGACGTTGATGTTGGTAGTCCTTTCTTGACGACAACATTAACTTGGTCTTGCCCTCGTTAACCGTTAGAACCATCTTCTTAGCCTCCGTCTCAAGGCTCACAAACGCTCCACTGACATCACGCTGTGTTCTTCCAATTATGTCAATGTCATCTGCGTATCCTAGTAGCTGGACGGACTTTTGAAAAATTGCGCCTTCTGGTGTTGACGTTAGAGCCTTGCACAAGTCAAATGACAACACATCGCCTTGTCTAAAACCTTTTTTGACATCAAAAGCGCCCGTTAGGTTTATTTCGGACCATGATGAAACAGCGTGAGTTTTCCATTGTCATCTTACACAGACGAGTTTTCTGGGATGCCAAAACTAGACATTGCTCTATATAATTGGTTTCTACAGACACTGTCATACGCGGCCTTGAAATCAATGGAAAGGTGGTAGGTATCAATTTGAAGTTCCTGGGTCTTCTCCAAGATCTGCCGTAGGGTGAATATTTGATCGATGGTGGACTTTCCGGGTCTGAAGCCACACTGATAAGGACCTACCAGGTTGTTGACGAAGGGCTTCAAACGTTCACACAGCACGGCAGACAAGATCTTATAGGCGATGTTAAGGAGACTTATACCTCTGTAGTTGGTGCAGTTCAGGAGATCTCCTTTTTTGAGGATCGGGCATACGATGCTGAGGTTCCATTCATCGGGCATGCTTTCCTCCGACCAAATTTTGCAGATGAGCTGGTGCATGCTCCTAACCAAATCATCTCCAGCTGCTTTGTACAGTTCGGCGGCTAGCCCGTCTGCTCCAGCGGCTTTGTTCGACTTTAGTTTAGATATCGCTATCTTCACTTCGTCCATGTCGGGTGGGTGGAATTGTTGGCCTGCTGCACCCAAATTGAATGGTTCTGTATTGCTGACGGAGTTTTGGTCGTCTTCGCCATTATACAGCTTGGAAAAGTGGTCTTTCCATATCCTCAGCACTGACTGCGGTTCTACTACGATGTTCCCATGATGGTCTCTACAGGCTTCAGTTCGGGGTGTATAAGCCCTGGAGGTTTGTTTCACCTTTTTGTAGAACTTTCGAACCTCGTTCCTGTTGTAACATCCCTCCATCTCCTCGATCGCGCGCTTCTCATGCTCCCTTTTTTTCTTTCTGAGAAGTTTGAACTCCTCTCTCCTTTTCTGCTCGTAGAGCTCACGAGCTGCTCGTGTCCTTCTTTGCAGCGATGCTTTGTAAGCCTCTTGTTTAGTTGCATATGCTCGCCGGCATTCATCGTCATACCAGGGGTTTCGTTTTGGTGGCCGTGTAAACCTTAGCACTTCAGAGGCGGTATCTCTGATGGCTACTTGGCAGTGTTGCCACTGGTTCTCTATATTTTGTGCTGGCAGCAAAGGAATTCTGAGGAGATTTTTGGAGACACGATCGGAAAAGGATCTAGCAATCTTTTGCGATTGTAGCCGTTTGACGTCGAATTTCCTCCTAGCACTCCTAGCATTTTCGCTGCGCGTGTTGGCCTTGATCGGGATATCCGCATTTGTACCTTGCCTACAACAAGGTAGTGGTCCGAGTCGATGTTGGCGCCTCGGAATGTGCGGACATCTTGCATGCTAGAGAAGTGTCGTGCGTCGATCGCAATGTGATCAATCTGGTTGACGGTTGATTGGTCAGGAGTTTTCCATGTTCCCTTGCAGATATCGAGATGTGGGAATCGCGTACTTGCTACCATTACGTCTGGCCCGGCAGCGAAGTCGATTAGCCTCATTCCATTATCGGAGGTGGTGTCGTGTAAGCTATGTCGTCCGATTATTCCACCAAAGATTTCTTCTCTACCCAGCTTAGCATTAAAATCTCCAAGGACGATTTTAATGTCATAGCTAGGGCATTGCTCATAGGTCTTGTCGAGGAGCTCGAAGAACCTGTCTTTGGTGTCTTCATCCTTTTCCTCTGTGGGGGCTTGAGCGCATATGAGGCTGATGTTGGTGAATTTAGCCTTGATTCGGATTGTAGTGATGCGCTCATTCACTGAGTTGAAACTCAAGACCTTCCTCCTGAGTCGAGTTCCAACTACAAATCCACATCCAAATAGACGCTGATTTTGTTCCCGGTAGCAGTCGCCGAAGTAAATGTCGCAGTTGTTCATCTTACGTAGGCCCAGACCATCCCATCGCATTTCTTGGATGGCAGTTATATATGCTTTATTAGCAGTAAAGGGCTTTCTCTAGTTTGTTTGGCTGCATGTGACCTGTTAAGGGACCTAACATTCCACGTGCAAAACCGAAATTCGTTGTCCTTAAATCGTTTGCGTGGGTCGTCATCATTAATTCCGTCCGTATCCGAGGCTTGTTGGTGGTTCGGAACTATAATTTCTTTATATCGCTGGGGAGTCACCCCGACGACGCACCGCAGAAGTTGATATCTCGATTTCTCTTAACCCGGAGAGAACCTCGTTTTGATCGCTAAAATTTCCGCTTGGAAGACGCTACAGTGATTAGGGAGGCGGAATGAGAGGCTTAGATTAAGTATTTCTGAGTACACAACACTACCAACTCCATCATTTGTCTTGGATCCATCTGGATGCTTTTGTCATCCAGGAGTTTCTTGTCTTCCCATTCATCTCTGAATGGAATGGATACCTGGAAGATTTTCCCAAATTGGGGTTTTGGAATGATGTAGTCTATGTACTTTGGTATAGAACCGAAGAAGTTCAAAATGATGGAATGTCCCACATTATTCTTGGTCCATTTAGATTAGGCGTTGAGTCTTATAGCTGTACTTGCTCCCACTTGTTTGCTGAAGATGTCGAGGGCTGTCAGATGGAGGAGAGTGTCTAACGCTGCTAGGGGTGTGGTTCTCAATGCCCCGCTTATGCAGAGACATGCAGTGCGTTTGTCGTAGTAAGTTTCTTTCTCCAGTGCAGTCCACCATACTGAAACCCCGTACACGAGTATTTGTCGGTTGACCGGTGTATATAGCCAATAGGTTATACGAGGTTGAAAACGCCATTTGCTTCCTATGACTGGGTAAAGAAGTATAATATTGAAGGAAGGAGAACACTCTAATTGAAATGTTTTCCGATATCAATGTCTCAACAAAAGAAAGTCAGAGTAGAAGTTCCCAGTTTTATGCTCAGATTGATGGTCTCCCAAATGTGTTTAAGTGGAAAAAATCTATTTTCCAAAGTAATTTGCAAGAAAATAATGGGTTAGCCCCATACTTTTGCTCGTGCCAAAATGATAAATCAAATGATACCTCGGAAAAGAAAGGTCTCGAAGAAATCTGACTGTTGAAATCAAGAATTTCATCGGACGCTTTGCTGTCATATTTGCCGAGATACAATCAATATCATTTTCTAAGAAAATAGCGTCCGTTGAAAATAATTTAGGGGAGAAAATAAAGTGCTTTCCCTGTAATGTGTGAGTTTTTATTACCTTAAAATCATCCTGCCACGGAGTGCCCACATTATGGATGTATCGAACATGATTCAGCAACAATTGACTATCCCTAAACCATTCCACATTCACCCATGACGAATCCACTTGTCTCAATCTCTGAATAGCTCCATATTGAGGCCTTTTGACAATGTCATATCTAATGTCAATATTCTCCTCTCCAGAATTCGTGGCAATAGACAAATTAAAAGGTGTCAAAAAGAGAAAAGACTTGTGAATCATTATAAGTCCCGTATTGTTAACAAGTCTCAATTCTAATGGATGAACAGAAACAGGCAAATTCACAGTATCGCTAGTCTCCACTCCATCAGAAACTTGAAGTCTGATATTGAACGAAAGGGTTTCTGTTGTCGTTGCATTGAACAAGTATGTGACTCGTCCCATGTCCACATCTGTTTGCGAAAACGTCTCAGATGGTTTTCCATCGACCAAAAAGTGTCCTTCATTTTCTCGAGGCACTTTTGTTGGCAAGATTGAATAAATCAAGACATTAGCCGGACTATCGGGATCTTCGATGCTAAACAGATCGTTGTCCAAGACTTTTTCGATTCCTTCAATCAAGCGAAGAATTTTGTTGCGGGGAATTCGGATCTGTGGAGGATCGTTGACAGGAGTAATGTTTGCGTGGAGCAGGAAACGATGTTTTCCTAAAATGTAATCTGGAACCTTATGAGCGGGACCTTCAATTTGCATATCGATTGTTGCGTGATCATTAAAATTCTCCACTCCATTGTGAACGTATTTAAGTTTATCAGTGCTCAAATCGTCTAAACCGAATGTCACCACCGGAACGAAGTTGTTTTTGTCCCTGGAGAAGTGAAGGATCTTGCCAAACTTTGGCTGTTGTATAACGATAAATTTGACTGTAATATCTGCAGCATCTTGTCTCTTTATTTCGTAGAGAAGATCAATGTTTAGAGCTGTTATGAATATTGTTCCTCCTTCGAGAAGTTGCAGAGGAGAAACATTAAGCAGTTCTGTTTCGGGACTGGATTCTGCAAAAATCTGTAGAAGCACAAGTTGAATACAATTTTTCCCAATTATGTAGAGTTAGACTTACCTTAAAAGGCCCTTGATAGTCGGCTTTGATACAGTAAGCCTGATCGCAATAACAAATGAACTCATCAACACTCCATTGGTTGCAAACCCCGCTCAACAAACATGGTCGTTCTTCAATACACGGGTACTTCCAAATACAATCCACCGACAACTTGTTGCTGGCTCTCATATGGGGAAAACCCAACCCAAAGTCATTAATCAAGAGTGACCTCATGCAACCCTTCAAACTTTGATCGTTTACTTTGAGACCTTCACTTGACAATTTCCGCCGCATCTTTTCTGGCACACCCCCAACAAAGAAACTTTTCTCCAACTGAATTGTGCTGTTCGATACGTTCGAGTGTTTTTGAATAGAACTTATTTGATCGACCATAAACTCAACTTCCATGTCGTCATACCGAACTTCAACTTGATGCCATCGTCCATCCGATACAGTGTTGTTTGAAAAGAGTTTGAGTATTGTTCCACCTTTGTTGAACACAAGTTGAAGAATGCCATCCTGGATTTCGAGGAGTAAAAAGTCATAACCGCCATTGAAGAATATTAATCCCGATGGTTCAATTGTTCGAAGTTCAAATAATATTCTGAAATCAAACAAGCCTTTAAGAACTGTCAAAAAAACACAACGAAAGGACTTACGATTCTGAAGGAAGATTCTTTTCCTTAACCAGCAATCCAAATGAATCGTCATTCAAAAAGCTTATGGACTCCTTTACGCCAGCATCGAATTCAGCACTGCAAGTCCATGAGACGCCAATACTTGTTGTATGTCCGATGTGTTCTTTTGCTCGTTTGATGATGTTAATATTGTTGTAGAAGACCTATTTTGGGGAATCAAATATTCAACGAAATGGAATTGACTGTTTCGTGAAAATTCAAAACTTACTCACATCAGATATACAACCGCGAAA
The DNA here is from genome assembly GCA_920937365.1 of Sphaerophoria rueppellii. Lineage (NCBI taxonomy): Eukaryota > Metazoa > Arthropoda > Insecta > Diptera > Syrphidae > Sphaerophoria > Sphaerophoria rueppellii. The sequence goes on along the minus strand of CAKKXW010000002.1, from coordinate 68,331,424 downwards.
ATTATTAATGTCCTTGACATATTCAGCTCTGAATTCGCCAACACCTCCCAAATACGTTCCATAGTGGACATTAAAGGCCGATAGTCCATTTTTTAAGGATTTTCGGATAATACTTGAGTCAACTTGAAGGGTTATGTTGCTGTCATACCTTTGAATAGCAATGTCATGCCATTCGAGGTCGTTTAGTTTTTGTTTCTTAGGAGAAAGTAACTGAAATGAATGGATTTCAAAAAACTAAGTAGAAAAATCGTTTTTGAAGTTGTTTGTTAAAGTACCTGAATAACATCACGATCGATTTTGAAAGTAAAATTTATAATGCCTCCATCTAGTCGAATGAGGCAGTAATCAGTTCTTCCGTCAGCTAAGAATAGGAATGCATTTTCTTGTTGAGTTCGAAATTTGATTCGAATGTTTGTGGACATTTTGGCTTCCTGCAGGGGCATCGTTATGTATCCATCTCCGTAAAAGGAAACTGTAAAAAGTTACATTTTTTAACTTTTACTTATTCTATTGAAATCAGCCTTCTTACACACTACAACATTTAACTAAGTTCAGGTGAAGAACTACATATAACTTACTGGCTCTCTTAATAGTTGGAGATTTATTCTTAACAACAATTAATGAAACCAACCAAGATGACTTTTGATTATTCCTGAAATATATGATCTTATTTGACTTAATTGTTCAAGTAAGCTTTTTGGTATGTGTAAAACACCGCCGTCAGACAGGAGCCTTTCATCGGACACGAAGATAGCCAATAATTCCGTAAACCCGATCTAGAAGAAGTAAAATCGGTAATATCATGGCTGAAATCCAACAAAGCCGCTGAAGCAGATGGACTAGCTGCTGAGTTGTTCAAAGCAGCAGGCGACGAGCTAGATAGGAGCATGCACCAAATCATCTGTAAGATATGGTCAGAGGAATGCATGCCCGATGAATGGAACCTCAGCATTGTTTGCCCGATCCTGAAAAAGGGAGATCCTCTAAACTGCGCCAACTATAGAGGAATAAATCTACTAAACATCGCATACAAGATCCTCTCTGCCGTAATATGTGAACGTCTGAAGTCTTTCGTCAACAATCTGATTGGTCCTTATCAATGTGGCTTCAGGCCAGGAAAGTCAACCATCGACCAAATTTTCACGTTGCGGCAGATCCTGGAAAAGACCTAGGAACTCCAAATCGATACCCACCACCTTTTCATCGATTTTAAAACCGCGTATGACAGAATCTACAGAGACGAACTGTATAAAGCTATGACTAGTTTTGGCATCCCTGCCAAGCTCGCTTGCGCAAAACGACGATGGAGAACTCACGCTGCTCCATCAAGGTTGGCAACGAACCTATGGAATCTTTCGACATCAAAAGGGGATTCAGACAAGGTGATGCACTGTCGTGCGATTTCTTTAACATCGTCCTTGAGAAGATAGTGCAGAACTACAACGTCAATACCAGAGGCACTATCTTCCAAAAATCTGTTCAACTTCTCGCGTACGCCGATGATATTGATATAATGGGAAGAACACAGCGTGATGTCAAAGGTACCTTTGTGAGAATTGAGACAGAAACGGCAAAAATGGGTTAAGCGGTAAATGAGGGAAAAAGGAAGTATATGCTGTCTTTGAGGAAAGACACCCAACACCGACGCACGGCTCGGACAGAACGTCACAATAGACGCATACAACTTCGAGGTAGTAGAGGAGTTTGTCTACCTAGGCTACGGGCAATAACACCAGCGCCGAGATCAGACGAAGAATAATTCTTGGTAATCGCTGTTTTCTTGGGCTAAGAAAGCAATTGAGTGGAAACGCCCTCTCTCGAGAAACTAAGGTCGAATTGTACAATCTCACCCTGCTGTATGGTGCAGAAGAATGGACTTTGAAAAAATCGGATGAAAGTGGCTTAGGCTGTTTCGAAAGGAAAGTTCTTCGGGTCATCTTTGGTCCCGTGTGCATTGAAGGGTAATGGGTAATGTCGAAGAAGATATAACAGCGAACTTAACGACGTAGTAGGAGAGGAAGACCGCGACTCAGGAGGCGCACTCAAGTGAAAGAGGACTTCAATTAAATTGGAGTGCAAAACTGAAGACAGCTAGCTAGGGACTGAGCTGGCTGGCGGAGACTGTTGATTAAAGCCCAAGTCCACAACAGACTGTATAGCACTACCCTAAGAAGAAGAAGAAGCTTTTTGGTGTGCTTAAGTTCAAATTGGCATCAATAACACATTTTTTTGTCTTAGATACACTATTCGCTAGCCTTTGTTAACAAATTTGTCCACGTCAACGATGAGTTCATGCCGCGAGCGGTTCCTATATATCTAAAATAAAGTGTCCGCCAACTAACGTTTTTTTTTTCAACTAGTGTTTATTTCGTGAATGGTAACACTTAACACATGTCTGGTTTGACAGATAATTAGTTTTATCTTTCCGCTGAACGAATATGGTTGTGTATACGCTTGAACAGCGCTGGGAAATATTGCGAAATTTCTTTGAAAATCATGGTAATGTTGCAGAATGTGTGCGAAAATTGCGAACGGATTTTGGAAGAATAGAAGCACCGGAGCTGACGGTATGTTCATTATCTTGTGAAAAAAGTGAAAGATAGTGGCATCCTCATCGATAAACCAAAGCATGAAAAGCCAAAAACAGTGCACCCGAGAATATTGCTGCTGTGGCATCAACATCGGTGACCTTGGTATTACGCCATACAAAGTCCAATTGGTTCAGGAGTTGAAGCCAACTGACCATCCAATGCGTAACGGGTATGTAAACAAGCAAAATTTTCGTCACTGTTTGGTGCGGATTTTGGTTCAGAGGCATAATTGGGCCATTTTTCTTCGAAAATGAACAAGGAGTGCTCACTACAGTCAATGGCGATCGTTATCGGGTCATGGTGAAAGAATTTTTGTTCAGAAAAATTGAAGAGGAGGATATTGCGTATTGGCAACATTTGGTTTCAACAGGACGACCGGCGCTACGTGCCACACAGCCGAAGCTACAACTTGTGCCCTGCTTTTGAAGATCGCATTATCAGCCGCAGAGCTGATGTCGTTTGGACACCTCGGAGCTGCGATTTGACACCGTTGAACTATTATTTGTGATGTGCCGTAGAAAATGAGTATAACGCCGACAAGCCAGAGATAATTGACGCTTTAAAGGACAATATTCGTGAAGGCATTGGTGAAATACAGTTGCACACAATCGATAATGTTCTTAAAAATTGGACCGACCGTGTAGGCTACTACATGGCCAGCCGAGGCAGCCATTTGAATGAAATTATTTTCCATTATTAACCGGAAGGATTGTACTTAGAAATAAGTAGGATACAAAGTATTCTATAGCTGTCTCCTGGAAGAAGGGAGATTTTAAGAACGATTGGCCAATTGCTAAACTTTCACATATTCCCTTGTAGGTCCTCAATTTTTCTGTAGAATTCGTTTGTTTCCTCTTAGTGCTCTGGAAACTGGATGTAAAGGTTGATATATGATCTGGAGCTCAACTGACTTCAGCAAAGCCTATTGACCGCATGCTCCGCTGTCCGAAATTCTCGATGTGTGCATCAACGAGCGCACCTCGTGGTAACGTTAATTATCTGTCACTTTTCTGTTGTTAATTTTGGGGTCAATGCAAAAAAGTCAGCTGTAAGTACAGAGATTCGTTTTTTAAATAAGGATATAAAAAAAACTACTGCTCAACTGCTCAATGTCAATCATGCATTTAATTTAAAACTAGAAGATGCCCACGACTTCGTCCGCCTCTCCTTCGTCCAACGGCCAAAGTATCGTCTTGACTTGTGCATCATGCCCTAGTGGGAATGTTGTTGCGACCCGCGGGATGTCGTACCCACGACCCACCGCTAAGAAATTGTAAGTGTTATATTAAAGGTTGAGTGTGCAGTTTATTCGTAGCTTTACAGAGTTCCCATATTTTAAGAAGAAGCAAGGGGTTGTACAATTTTACCAGATTCCGTTACTTTTGCTAATATTAAATTTGAGAAGAATTTTGCCAATTTCTCCTCGTTTATTTGCAATAAACCGTCTTTGTAGATGTCATCATTTTCAAAAATGGAATTTTCAAATGAAACTCTTCTTTTTTTTATATAGTTTGCACCCACTCAAGGGATTTTTTATACCCTTATTATTCCAGAGACACAGTTAGTGCATTAGGAAAAAGGGAAGGGGTTGGAAAGGAGATGTCGGTGTACATTGGTCTTGAATTCTTGAACATTGTAATGATTGGGAAGCACAGAGTGTGGAAGAGAGTTCCACAATCGCGTAGTACGGCTAAAGAATGATTCTCTGTACTTGAGAGTACGTCCGAAGTTGGGCTCGAGGGTAAACTGATGGGCATTCCTAGAAGCGCGGATATTACGGGCAAATTGTTTGAGGGGAGGAATGCAACTGGCTATTTCTCTAGAGCACATACCGTAGAATAGAAGTAACGATAGAACAGAGCAAGACAAGAAACGTTACAACGGTGATCTAACGAATGGAATGACGCAGTGATGTCTCTATCACCCATCATTTTAAAGGCTCATTTTTGAAAACCATCCAAGGGGCTTAAGTATGTGGCTGGAGCACCAGCTCAGAGATAAGAGTTGTGCTCAAGCTTTGGACGAATATAGGTCTTGTAGAAAATAGCCAGATCAGATGGGAGTTGAATTGACATCGCGTATGTGCTCGTTCCACAGAAGGTGGTCAGTGATGCACATACCGAGAATCTCGAGATGTTCGGTCTCGTTGACGCAAGTGCCACTCATGGACATTGGCAAGGAGGGTTTATCTCGCCTCAACTATACAAGACAGCATTGAGTTTTCGAAGCATTAAACTCTACGCGGTTTTTAATTCCCCCATTGTGCAATGCTGTTTAAGTCAGAGTTTACTGAACGTATCATATTTTGCCGTTGCAGTTCCACATCCGAAGAGGAGGGATGTGAGTCTGGAACTGAATATGAGAAGCTTAGGGTACTATCGTCAGCGAAACAATTAATTGGATAAGAAGTAACAGACAACAGATCATTAATGAAAATGCATTTATAGTGTGGGTTTCAGACTTGAATCCGTCCAATATAACTTGTATTGAAAGGTTCGAAAGAAAGTTTCTTATCCAACGAAGAAGGGATTCATCAATACCGAAGGCACGCATTTTCGACAAAAGAGCAAGATGCCAGACTTTATCAAATGCCTTTGAAATATCAAGTGCAACTTTCAAAGGGCACGGTAGTGCCCAGCCTTCTATGTATATGTCCAGCACTCTCCATTAGAAGGAATAACTATCTCGGTAATCCTTCTTCGATTGACACAAAATGTCTCTCGAACTTCATAAGAAGCATGAATTGGTTTGTTTGAGTTCATTTCTCTTCCATGAGTATTTTGTGGTATCACAATGGGTCCTTGAGGTCTAAGTGAGTCAACAACAACTAGACAGCCACTAAAACCTAACCTTACCTTGGCACTACACCTTTATTTACATGAAACAACTCAGGGCATTTTCCACACCCCTCTAACTTCTATACCAAAGAAGTTTCAAAATCACATAAATTGTTAAACTAGTCAAGAAGAAGCACCTCAGTAAATTTCATATTTAGCATAAGTAGTTTCTAAGATACAATGTTCCAAAAATCACGAAAACCGTAATCACTGACAGATCATCAAAATTAGGAAGCACTTCCCGTTGCCCTAGAAACTGGAAATTTGGCACAGTGATAGGTCAATTATAAATTATATGGAGCACTTTGGAGTACAGTAGAATCATGAAATTTTGCATAAAAGTACAACGTGCAATAGAACAAATAAAATATGAAATTTAACTGATGGGGCGTGGTACCCACCCATTTAAAAATAAATTTTATAAAATATATGGGGCACCTCTGATCATCGTAGAATATTGTAATTTGGCAAACTAGCAATTCTGCCAGTCAGTATAAGAAAATCTTTGCAAAAAGTAATGATATCACACCAAAAACATAAAGTTTTCCAAACTTTTTTGCTAGTAGGTTATTAAGAGAAAACCTGCCAAATAAAAAATTAACTAATTTACATCAGTTTACAAGTTTCTTTCAAAACTAATAATTGATTCGATGTAAGTCCACTTAAAACATTTGCAATGCACTTACGAGTACTTGCTGAATCTTAGAACTTGGCGTTCTTTTAGATCTCATTACTTTTCGTGGCTGATTTGTTAGGAGAACAAATTTGTACGGGAGAACTTGGCTCTTTTTTACATTTATGTTTTTAGTGTGATTACTTTATCTTAAAAGGGCATATAAAACGGGAAGGTGGTTTTTTTTCTTTTTATTTATCAAAAATATGACATAATCCTCTGAAACTTATGTCGAATTTCAATTCTCAAAACCAAAATAATCTCTCATCAATAATACTCATGGTTCATATACAACCGTTCCACCCTTAACCCAAAACAACGCATAAAATACTGCTAAATGGTTTGTTTCAAATTTCAATTCGTTTCCAATGACTTAATCCAATCCACTTTGAATGGCCTATCCAAATTTTGAACCACACGCCCGCATGTTGCTAACCTACTAAACGTTAATCAACATTTTTGCCCTCCCCTTTTTTTCTAATTAAAAAAATCAAATTCAACTAGTATAAGCCAGTTTAAAATAAATTGGACGTCAGTCATTCATTAAATCATTTTTTTATACTAAACAGCTATTTTTTCTACAAACTTGAAATCCAAAAACTGATTCTTTGTCGGCATTTTGTTTTGAAAATCTTGTGCCTCGTGGAACAAATTAAACGAGAAAAAGCAGGTGAAATTGTGCTTTAACATGGTTTTATGAACTCACCTTTCATTGCATCCATTGAACTAATAGTCATTACGATGACTAACGTTAGCCACAGCGTCAATTGATTTCCAACGTTGATGTTCATGCTGATGTCTTTTTCATATTCTTACGCACAATATTTTGGATGTGTACGAACTTTTGTTCATACAAACGTTCATAAACAGAAAAATAAATCAATTTTCATTTAGTTTGTTTTTTTTCTGTTTGTAAAGTGATGTGAATTGTGGACGTAGGAGGAGATAGTTGGCAAAGGTAATTAGTTTCAGTTTTAAGTGGAGCAGGAGTAGGTACTACACTTTAGCATGTCTGAGGTGGCACATATAGCCTCATTTTGTTGGATATTTATTCATGTCGGACAGAATAATTTATTTTTGAGAGTTTTTCGCGACAGATTTGTGTATTTTTTGTTGAATTTATTGCATACAGAAACATACTTCCGGTTTTGTAATAAGAAAATTATAGTTTTTTTTAAGGTATCGCACTTTTCACAGATTAAGTCTTTAGTTCCTGTCATACCAATTTTCCTAGCTAGAAGTTCTTGTACGAGAGTTCTTCAAAGGTTTTGATTCTAGTTTGAAGAAAAACAGGTAAAAGAAGTTTTATTCTACAATTGAACTAAGAAAAACTTATGTAAGCGAAAAGAAAACCATTTTTCAAATAAAATAAAAACGCTTGGAGTAGATCTTGCCTTAACCTTTCAATTGTCGGTGTAGTACCCACCGACATGGACGATTGACGAAGTGAATAAAGCGATATCTAAATTTTAGTCGAACAAAGCCACTGGAGCAGACGGGCTAGCCGCCGAACTGTACAAGGCAGCTGAAGATAATTTGGTTAGGAGCTTCCACCAGCTTATCTGCAAAATTTGTTTGGAGGAAAGCATTTCAGCATCGTATGCCCGATTCTCAAAAAAGGAGATCCCCTGAACTGCACCAATAACAGAGGTATAAGTCTCCTTAACATCGCCTATACGATCTTGTCTGCCGTGCTGGGTGAACGTTTGAAGCCCTTCGTCAACAACCTGAAAGATCCTTATCAGTGTGGCTTCAGACCCGGAAAGTCAACCATCAATCAAATATTTACCCTACGGCTGATCTTGGAGAAGACCGAGGAACTTCAAATCGATACCTACCACTTTTTCATCGATTTCAAGCCCGCTTATGTCAGTGTCTATAGAGACCAACTATACATATAGAGCAATGTCTAGTTTTGGCATCCCAGAAAACTCGTCCGTCTGTGTAAGATGACAAAAACCTGACGAACGCATTTGGTGTCAAAAAAGGTTTTAGACAAGGCGATGCGTTGTCATGCGATTTCTTCAACATCATTCTTGAAAAGATTGTGCAAAGCTCCAATGTCAACACCAGAGGCACAATCTTTCAAAAGTCCGTCCAGCTACTAGGATACGCAGACGACATTGAATTAATTGGAAGAACACAGCGTGATGTCTGCGGAGCGTTTGTGAGCCTTGAGACGGAGGCCAGGAAGATGGGTCTTGCGGTTAACGAGGGCAGGGCCAAGTTAATGCTGAAAGGACTACCAACATTGACGTCTTGGAGCAAACGTCAACTCGGTGAAAATGGACCCTGGAATTCGCTATCAACTCAGACAACAATACCAGCGCTCAAATCAAACGAAGAATCACTCTTGCCAATAAAGGAGGAGTAAAGTCCTCTCCTGAGCAACTAAAGTGACACTCTACTAAACCCTCATCATCCCGGTCCTCATGTATGGTGCAGAGACATGGAACATGACAACATCTGATTAAAACACTTTGGGCTGCTTTGAGAGAAAAATTCTTCTAGTGATTTTTGGTCCTGTCTGCATAATTGAAGAATGGAGACGAAGATTCAACCAAGAACTGTACGAGCTGTTAAGCGACACTGACCTAGCCAGAAAAGTAAAGGTCCAACGTCCAACGAAGGACGTCGCAGAAGAGGAAGACCGAGACTCAGGTGTAGCACACAGGTGGTAGAGGACCTGAACTGAAACTCTTACGGAAGAACGAGGTCTATTCCGAATTCCCAAACGAGGAGATTGCATAACGAATATTCATTACACTATCGTATGAAGCAACATTTTTCTTATCATCAGTTATGGCAACCATGACTCACGGCTGAATTGATCATTTTCTTCTCATCTTGTATAGGTTCGAGATTCAAGGCCGGCATTTTTAGGAGTGCCCAGGGAGGCATTTTTGCTAAATCTGTCCCTGGAAAGCTCGTTTCCGTTTGAAATGATATTCACTTATTTGGAAATCGATGGGCATACAGATGAATGCTTGTACTTTCGTGTTGTCTGAAAGATTGAAAATAGTAGTAGTAGTAGTAGTAGTAGTAGTAGTAGTAGTAGTAGCAAAACATTTGAAACTAACCATAAGAGACTATTCATAGTTTATTGTTTACTGAGCCAGTGGACTCAAATTTATCTCACATTGCGAACAGTCCAGTTTTCTCGAATTCTAAGTAGTACTTGTTGGTAGCGATGACCTACTCATTTGACTGAAATTTCTGTCCGGAGAAAATCTTATTCAAGTTTGGACAGAAATAGAAGTAAAAAAAGCCCAAATTTTTACAACAAAGTGGGTGGGATAGTAGGTAATTCGTAGTCCACTTCAAACAATGTGGTCTTGACGATGGCGGAGGTTCTAGCCGAAGAGAGACTGGTTGTTGGAAGAGCAACTATTTCTTTCTCTGTATTGTCCTATGACCCTTCTTCCATCTCCAAGCATTCAACGCGTTCGCAAGTTGAAGTCGACTTTTTGGACTGATCCTTGGTCCCTGTGTACTGTGATCTATGTACGCCTACTTAATGGATCCATTTCGTCTACTGTCACAAAACGACGATGAAACTCCTTCGGATTGCGCTTTAATAGCAGTGAACTAACGGTTGCACTTGTTGTCCGAAGGAAATAACCGTATACAACATCCAGCCAAGAATCGATTCATCGGGCGATATTGCTCTAACATCTGCAAACACTCCTGATTCTTACTTGTGGAAAACTTTGACTGTTGAAAACTCACATCGGTCATGTGGACCAAATCAAATAACCCAACACCAAATAACGTCGTTGTCCTTGATCCAAATGAAGAAGACAGAAGACAGGAGAAAGAGGACTTAAACAAACTTGTCCTTTAAAAACAGATATCATTAGCCAAGTTGGCTAGAATAGACAGAGGGTATTTTTTTTGTTTTTTTGATTTCTCTTATCAGTTGAAGTACCGATTCTAGACTCAACATCCATAAAGGTACATGGAGATCTCCTGATCAATCAACCGTCAACCAGATTGACCACATTGCGATCGACGGATGGCACTTGTCCAGCATTTTAGAACCTCGAACCTTACGAGGAGCTAACATCGACTCGGACCACTATCTCGTTGTAGCCAAGGTAGTGCTACGAATGTCCCGACAACGGCCAAAACAAGGAAATGCTGCAAGAAAATTCGACGTCGGACGGCTACAATCGCAAGTATCGAAGACCAGTGGCAACATTGCCAAAAAGCAGTTAGAGATGCCGCCTCTAATGTACTGGGTTTCACACAGCCACCAAAAGGAAACACCTGGTTTGACAAAGAATGCAGAAGGGCCAATCAGACAGGCAGGAGGCATAAAAAGCGGCGCTGCATAGAAGGACAAGAGCTGCTCGTGAGCTCTACGAGCGAAAGAGGAGAGAAAGACTCTTCTCAGGAGAAAAAAGAGAGAGCATTAGAAGCGTTAGCCTCAAATCGAGGATGTTGAGAGAACCATCTGCAGGAATGCAGTTCGGAGGTCTTATCAGAAGGTAAAACAGCTGGCTCAAGGTCATCAAGCAAGAATCGATGCCTGCAGAGATAAACAAGGGAACATCATAGTAGAATCGCAGTCAATGCTGGGGATTCGGAAAGACCACTTCTGTAGATTGTATAACGGCGAAAACGAACAAAGCACCGCCGTCAGACAGAAGCCTTTCATCGGACACGATGAAAGCCAACAATTCCGTGAACCCGACCTAGGAGAAGTGAAAATCGCAATATCACGGCTGAAATCCAACAAAGGCGCTGGGTAGATGGACTAGCTGCTGCTAGATAGGAGCATGCACCAAATCATCTGTAAGATATGGTCAGAGAAATGCATGCCCGATTAATGGAACCTCAGCATTGTTTGCCCGATCCCAAAAAAGGGAGATCCTCAATGCGCACTAGAGGAATTACGCCTCTCTCGAATATGAACTCTGACCTTTCGTCAACAATCTTGGTCCTTATCAATGTGGATTCAGGCCAGGAAAGTCAACCATCGACCAAATTTTCACGTTGCGGCATATCCTGGAGAAGACTTATGAACTCCAAATCAATACCCACCACCTTTTCATCGATTTTAAGGCCGCGTATGACAGCATCTACAGAGACGAACTGTGTAAAGCTATGTTTAGTTTTGGCATCACTGTCAAGCTCGTTCGCTTGTGCAAAATGACGATGGAGAACTCACGCTGCTCCATAAAAGTTGGCAACGAGCTTTCGACGTCAATAAAGGATTCAGCGAAGAAGATATAACAGCGAACTTTACGGGTTGTACAACGACATGGACCTAGCCAGAAGGGTCAAGGTCCAGAGACGCAGAAAGCCTTCGACACTATTCCCGAAGGACGTAGGAGGAGAGGATGACCGCGACTCAGGTGGCGTACTCAAGGGGAAGAGGACCTCAATCAACTTGGAGTGCAAAACTGGAGACGACTAGCTAAGGACCGAGTCCACAACGGACTGTAGCGCCTTAAGTAAGTAAGTAAGTAGTCTATGTACTTTGGTATAGAACCGAAGAAGTTCAAAATGATGGAATAAACAGAGTTTTTTTTTGTTTTTTTGACATCTCTAATCAGTCGAAGTAGCTATACAAGTAAAAATCTCCACTACTTCATTAACGTCATCTAAATATTTAACTCATCAATCTGCATGGACATTTCTCAACTCAACGACGTCAAATTTATCAAAGAAAATCATATTGCTGAAACACTTCGATCACTCAGAGAGACACATTTCAATTAGCGCGGGGTGTCTTATATTTTCGTTGACCCCTATTGTTTGGCCATATGTTTCACGATTCACTTCACTTAAACATAAAATGTATCCCATTTTGGGTCAATGGAAATAAAAATTACTTCATTGCCGGAGATAGAACGAGTACAAGTACACCTCTTACATTTTATCCGAACTAAAACGAACGCAATGAAGCGGTAATGAATTCAAATAAGACTTAGATCACGTTTGAAGATTGTTTCGCTGATGTATGTTTTTCGTCACACGAAAATATATCAAAGATGTGACTCTGGAAACAAAATTATAAAATTATTTTTACACTCAAGTGTGTTTTTCTTTTACTTTTCGATTTTAAAAATAGATCCCCTCATTAAGGGCTACCGATCGAGAGCCGCCGCGCCGCAAACACAAAGAGCACTCTTTCCGACATATGTATTTTTGTCACTTGGTTTTCCGAGAAAATTATGAACCATTTGGAAAATTCATTTTTCAAAAATATTAAAGCCGTTTTCATTATTCAAACATTTTCGGTGAAATCTAATTTTAACGATTTTTAAAGAAACAACAGTTTCATTTGAAAATTGTATTTTTCACAAGCAATTAATGAGTACATTTGTCGATGAAAAAAAAGTCCAGGAAAAAAATGATACTGATCCAGAAAGGTGGCGCACTCGAGATTCAAACCAAACGAAGATTCCTGAAGTACTGATGATCATATGCCGATCGCCATCAATGCAGAGGCAGACGCACCCAACCCAGAGGAATACGGAAGAAATCATAGCCAGAGGGAGGCTTGCCATTGCCACTGGCGAGTCATCCTCATTATTCCTATCCAAAGAGCATAAATATTGTGTGCACATGCGCACTTCCGTAATTTTATTTCAGAGAGAAAATTCGTCTGTTTTGTTTTTATTCATGTGTCCATGTCCATGCCACACCACGTTTGTGCGATGCCGAACGCAGTTTTTGTATGTTGAGGGAATCACTTTTTTGGGGGAAGATGATGATGATTCATTTGGCTACTTAATGGTTTTGAGTTAAGACGAGGAGCATTGCTTGTTTTGTGAATTGTTTGATTTGATCAACAACAACAGTGCATTGGGGTGGAGAGAGTATTTTGAATTTAATTGGAGAGCTAACGAATAGAATCTGTTGAAATAGGCGCCAACGGCAAACTTGCCATTTGAGAGATGAACATTATTCTCTTTGAATTAATTACTGTCCGGATAAGATTCCCTTTGGGTTTTTAGATTTAGCTTCAATTTCAGTGCAATTTTGTTTTCGTTTTATTTTGTTATTTAATTTGATGATGGAGTTTCCCAACAAAAAAAAGGGTCGCGCCATTCGGTCTGTTTGCATTCGACCGGATGTGTTTTTCGGCGCTGAAACTATCATTCAAACACTATTTTATAAGCATAGAGAACGTTTTATCTGATTTTTACTAAAACGAAGAATTTGGTGATGATTTTGTGCATCCCTCAGTCTTCTGACAGTTTTTTTAATTTCTGAAACGGTCCATATCAATAGATAGATGAGTACAATGGCCTTAACACCTTCCATCAGCCATTGAAAACCAACCGGCGATTTCTGGTTGCAATAAGCCTTCAAATGACCCTGCGAAGGAAGAAAAAGCGCATCCGCAGTTTCTCAGCTCAGAGCCTCGGGCCAAAAACAAAACACCCGGCGTTTCTTTAAGAGGTCGAAGCAATTAGCTTCTGGTTTCAGAACCGTGACACAGGTTCTTCGAAACAGTGAAGGAAACCTTGTCAGCGAAGCAAAGGGAATTGTAAATGTTTTCAAGCAGCACTTCCAACAGCTGCTGAATGCGCAAAATTTCGAGCGAGCTAATGACGAAAGAGAAGCAAGACCAGTCAATGAAGACCCGGTGCCAGCTTCCAGCGCAGAACGGCAGAAGAAGAAGCAGAAAAAGCCATACAAAAGCTTAAAAAAAAAAAAACAAGTCCGTCGGATTGGATGGCATACCTGGGAACTTTTTCAAAAACTAACGCGGCATATCCTGCTTAATGTTGCATACGAAATCCTATCCAACGTACTGAGTGATTGTCTTAAACCGCTCTTACTTATGGTGTCCAGTCCAGGTTGGACCAGGGCCTCACCCAACAAACTTCTCCAGCCAGCTCGGTCCCTGGCAAGCTGTCTCCAGTTTCGCACGCCAAGTTGGTTCAGGTCCTCTACCACCTGTGTGCTCCACCGGAGTCGCGGTCTTCCTCTTCTGCGACACGTCCTTCCGTTTTGGATACGAAGACTTTACGAGCCGTTCTGTAACACAAAAATCGGCGCGTACTAGGTTGGCTTTAGGTTAGGCAGAGCAACGATAGACCTAATCTTCACACTGAGGCAGATCCTGGAAAAGACCAACGAATTTCAAGTTGAAACTCATCATCTTTTGATCGACTTCAAAGCTGCTTATGATAGCATCCACCGCCAAGAGCTTATGATGGCGATGTCTAAATTCGAGATCCCGGAACAAACTGATACAGCTGTGCCACATGAAGCTTAACAATACCCAGAGCAGTGTGCAAATGGGTAACAGCTCATCCGTGTTGTTTCAAACATGCGCAGGGTTTAGACAAGGAGATGCGTTTTCATGTGACTTCTTCAACATAGTCCTTGAGCAGTTAGTGCGCAAGGCAGGTGTGAGCACGGAAAACACTATCTTCAATAAATCCACCCAGCTCCAAGGCTATGCGACATTGACATAATCGGTCGATCCAAGAGAGCTGTGCTTGAGACCTTCACAGCGATTGAAGAACAGACGAAACTCGTTGGTCTTGAAGTGAATGACAACAAAACAAAGTACATGCTATCAACAAACAAAGCAACATCTGTCCACCGCCTAGGACAAAACGTCACTATGTTGGTAGCAGCAATTTCGGGTTAGTTAAGGAGTTCACCTATCTAGGAACAAACATCAATCCCACCCGTTCTTAGCTATCTATGGCTCGATTACTTAGTGGAGATCCAAAGAAGAATCACCCTAGCGAACTGCTGCTGCTTCGGTTTGGCAAAACAACTGGGTTCAAAACTCCCCACTCGAAAGACGAAGTGTCTGCTATACAAGACTTTGATTTTACCAGTCCTACTCTACGGCACCGAGTGCTAGACAATAAGTGAAAAAAGGGGAATTGATACTGGGCACTTTCGAAAGAAAAATTCTTTAACGGATTTTCGGTCCCGTATGCGGCGATGGCGAATGTAGAAGAAGGTTCAACCGAGAACTGTATGAGCTGTACCAAGATGTGGATGTAGTCCAGAAGGCCAAGAACAGACGACTACATTGGCTCGGCCACATCGAGCGAATAGACGACAACGCTTCTTCTCATTCCAGCCCCCAGGTTCGAGACGGCAAGGAAGACCGAAACTACGGTGCAAAGACCAAGTGACTGCGTATGTCAGAGTGCTTGGTTTCTGCGACTGAAGAGCGCATGCGAGGGACCAATGAGACCCTAAGATCAAAGGCAGTTTTAAACTGTAGGAAAGAATTAAATAGAATCTGCCACACTAACCAGGTTAAGCTTTGCTGGGTGTCTGGACACAGCAATATAGAAGGGAACGAAATAATAGATGAACTAGCCAGGAAAGGGTCAGAAGCAGAAACAAGTTGTAGCGACCATTCAGATAGTGGACCACTCGTCCCCATTGGGGTACTCAAGAGGAAGATATAGACCTTAAATCAAAAGAGATAATCAATAACTCCTGGAAATCCAAGGACAATTGCGTAATCTCTAGAAGTTTATGGCCTGACATTAATGAAAAGGAAACTCGATATATTTTATCGCTGAGTAGGGGGAACATTGAAATCCTGATGGGTGTACTAACGGGTCATTGTGCCATTGGCACAATGGCCAACAAGATAGGGGCTTTTGCAACCGATTTCTGTAGGAGCTGTCAGGATGAGGGGTAAATAGAAACCATTAAACACTTGCTCTGTGACTGTCCGAACCTCCAAACTAACCGACTCCGTCATTTCGGGAACAGGTTTGTTGGGGAACTGGATGATCTAGCATAAGTCTCAATGGCAAAAATGATGAAATTTATAGATAGCACAGGCTGGTTCATTACATTAACAAGCCAGTCTACGTTAATCGGCAACTTTGAAGAGCATCGATGCTAACTTTTATTTTTATAGAGGATCACAATGGCCCATAAGGCCCCCGTGTATGCAACAGTTCACGCTGTGTACACCCCTTATCACCTAAACTAACCTAACCTAAGTTCTAAAAGAGATATTTGCAATCCTGGTTTTATTTTGCGCAATGCATGCTAACGCTTTATCATTATGTTGTATTTTGCCTTTGGTATTGCAACTCCATTCTTTTAAATTTCAAAGTACGTTACAATTGAAGAATCTTAAGATGTGACAACGCCGGCGTATAGTCTATTCCCACGTCGGTTGCAGTAAGTAAGTGGGGTTGTATAGGAGTAGGAGCTGTACCAAGATGTCGATGTAGTCCAGAAGGCCAAGAAAAGACGACTACATTGGCTCGGCCACATCGAGCCAATGGACGACAACGCTCCAGCCCCGAGATTTGAGACGCCAAGGAACACTGAACCTACGGTACAAGGTTTCAGCGACTGGAGAGTGCATGCGAGGGACCGTTCACGATGGAAGGCTGCAGTATCTCAGGCTGAGATCCAGATCCTTCATGGATTGTGGGCCGGATAAGTAAGTATAGGAGTAGGAGCAAAACACACCGAAGGTAACAAAGGTGTAGGTGGAAATGGCTGTCCTTTGGCTGATACCATACCTCGTGAGATTCTAAATAGATTTAAAAATGGGTTATGGATGATGTATGTATGGATGATTTATGAATTATTCTCCTACCCTACGGCCTATTAACTCATAGTGCAATTTAGTGATGGAGTGATAAGAGGAGGGGGCGGTAAAGCCCTTTGGGTTATTGGGGTATGAGATCAAATCTTTCATGTTGAATTCTGAGACTTCCTCAACACCGTTGAAGAAATCTTTACCTAAGTAGAGTTGCCACGGCCGGGTGATGTCAGAGAAAGTGTGGGATCGTTTCCTTTTCATCCTGGCCAGCTACGGCAGGAGTTATGTAGTAAACCCAATTTTTTCCGCATGCTCCCCTACAGGCCAATGCTCTGTGCAGGTAGTAACAATCCTGGTTATGTCATGCCTTGGTTTGGAAATCAAATCCATTGATTTTGGTTTGTTATAGGCGAGCCAGATTTTCCTAGATATAACGCAACTAAGTTTAACTATTCCACCTTTGATTTGCTTCTGATGTGTATTTGGTCAGGATATAGCCCTTCACAAGTCTAAGAGGAGCATATACTCTCACTGCAAATAAGTTGTGAAGGGCTGATCCTTGCTTACCTAGCTCATCTGCCTTCTTATTTTCCTCATAGCCTCTATGGCCCGGTATCCAGATTACAGTGACGCTCAAATCAAGTTCCTTGAGCGCCTCTTTGCATTGCTGGATCAGTTTAGAGGATGAGAGCTGAGTCAATGGCTTTAATAGCTGCCTGACTGTCTGTTCTATCGGATATCTTTAAGGGCTACACAAGCTTCCCTTATCGCTAACAATTTTGCCTGGAATACACTGGCAAAATCGGGAAGTCAATAGGATTTTTAATCTTAAGAGATTCACAGAAGGCACCTGCACCAACACCGCATTCCATTCGTCAAATCGCTTCCTCCCAGTCGATTCTTGACGGTAACAGGACTCAACTTCTTGAGGTGAGGGAGGATGCAGATCGGTGGTTGTGGATTGAATGTCTGATGGTATCAGGCTTGTTTGGTTGCAGTGCAAAATTCTGCAGGACACCTGATATTTAATAAAGAGGTCAATCGGAAGCAGGTCTAGGATAATGTTAAGTGCATCCGGTGGACAGGACCTGATTGTTCCTGATATCCCTACGCAAGTATTTCTCTGCACATTTGTAAGCTTGTTAGCTATGTTAGCTTTGCTGGCCACCAAATAATGGAATCATAAACAAGTATCGGTCTTACAACCGCTGTATATGTCCATTCTATCATTTTTGACTGGAGGCCCAACTTTTGCCGAAAGTTTTAATGCATTTGCAGGCGTAGAAGGTGACACACGCCTTTCTCACCCGGTCTTCAATGTTAAGCTTCTAGTTTAATTTGGTGTCTAGTATTACGACCAGATATTTAGCACTGGAAGACAATGATAGTGTTTGTCCG
Organism: Sphaerophoria rueppellii; assembly: GCA_920937365.1. Classification (NCBI taxonomy): domain Eukaryota; kingdom Metazoa; phylum Arthropoda; class Insecta; order Diptera; family Syrphidae; genus Sphaerophoria; species Sphaerophoria rueppellii. The sequence continues at coordinate 68,313,415 of CAKKXW010000002.1, read as the reverse complement.
TTTAACCTAGGTAGAGTGAAAGGTGGTACTTTGGTTTTGGTGGTGAAAAACATCAACTCGGTTTTGTTACTGTTAACACCTAGTCCACAGCTCGCAGCCCAGGTGCTTACTTTCTTCAAAGCCATATTAGTGATATCACTGATCACGCTTGGAAATTTTCCTGAAAGAAGGTAACAAAACATTCGAAACAAAATGTCAGCACCTAAAATTATTACATCGTCTTATGAAGACACACCGCGATGAACAAAATGAAAAAAACAAAAGAAATTTGATTTTAAGGCGATGTGCGAATTGTGTTAAAATATTGTTAAATGTTACCAATGGGGACATACACACGAACCCTATGAGCAAACCATAATGTTCTTAAGCTACGATCGTTAAATTTTCGTTCAACATGTATTAGTGCAGTTGCATTCGCTCATTGCTCAAGTGAATTTGACAGCGTAAAGATGAGAAGGCATAGCCTTTTCTTTGCTCACTTCAGGAAATGTCAAAATTTAACCAAACGTCAAGTTTTAATGCACATTTTAACGCAATTCGCACACGACCTAAGCAACTAATGAAGAAGTCGAAATGTATCGAACAAGAAGAACGAAACCACTGATCACTTATACCAAGATTGGAAACCTTGCTGTCAAAATGACATTTGCCTACAAGCTAGGGGAGCAGGTTAGCTGTAACAGTATGCGTGTAATGCAAACTTAAAGACACAGGTTAGCTGTAAGAGTATGCGTTTTATTTTAATAATGATACAATTGCCTACATAATAAAGCAAGTTTGCTGTAAGAGTATGTGTGTATGAAAAAAAATAACTTTTGCGGTATTTGGAGGGTAAAACGTAGGTAGGTTTCCAATCTTGTTATAAAGTGATCACTGAACGAAACAAAGCAAGCAATCCGAATGCATCCAATTCCGAAAACGCTTCTGGACGCTTCCATTTTTTCGTGCAGTTTATTTTACTGCCACCATGAACGCTGGAATTTCGGAGTTGTCAATTTGACAACTCCTTTTGTTTTCTCGTCTCTTCTTTTTTTATTTGCGTCAGTTCTCAGTTGAGAAACAAAGAAATTGTTGTCTTTTTTGTGTATTTATTATTTTTTATTATTCTCTGAAAGTGGACAGCACAGATTATTCTTGGGAAGGGTGTCGTACGGAAAGCAGAACTCGAAGAATTCGCTGGACAAAGTGAAATAATTATTATAATACACACAAACAAAAATAGCACCTGCATTAGCTTCCATTTCCGTTTTTCATTGCAATTGCAACATAAATTTGTGCGCATTTTTTCCAGTTTGTGAATTTATCAAGTGAATTGCGTAGAGAAGCCGTGCAACAAAATGTTAAAAGCCATTTTTTGACCAATATTCATGGGAAAACTATAAAACAAGAACACGGTGTAATGAGTGGGTCAAAAACTGATGCATTGCCCAAAAGAGGCCACGTCAATGAAGGTAAGTTATCCTAGAAAAAATCCATATTTTTGCTATTCAAAATTAATATCTTGTTAAAGTGATTATTAAAAGATAAAAAAAACTTTCACTTTGGATAAACAACGGGTATTTTAATTAAGTCTAGATTGAGGAGAAAGTCCGTGTCTATAGAGATGGAGAACAGCTACATCAAGCATGGTGTAATTTTATTTTTATCCACAAATCTATTGTTAAAGTGCAATGATCTATCTCCATTGAAAAGGTTGTTACTTTCAGAAATATTCATGTTATGTTGTGTCGGTGTTGGACGATATGAGAATTCATGTGGAGCGAACCAACAGGTAGAGTTTATGTAATTCATGGCCGGCAGGGTAATCTTGTTAACATAGAGCATTGTCTTTGAATTTGAAAAAAATGATATTCCGGCAAATATGTAGAAGCGTTATTTTTGTATAAATATCATATCCGCCCTTTGCACGTTTTTGTGAAAAGGTTTTATTTTAAATGTAGTCGCCAAACGACGTCATCTATCGATCACGCCCAGAGAGTACAAACAATATGATTACCTCTCAAAACGGTTGCTTAACGCCCATCGCAGTGAACACCATTGAGTTTAATAAGTTTTAATTTCTTTCGATTAGCATTTCGTTGCTGATCGTTCAATGGAAGTCAGGGGTAAAAGACTTGCAAGGTAATAGAACAATACTGAACCCTTTTTTTAATGAATTGCCATTGAAAAGACTACTGACGACTTTCTAGTGAGAGTAAAATTATTGCACACCTTGATGAGGGAAATTTTCTCGAGAAACCAGACAAAAGCGATGTTGAGAAGTCGATTAAACGTCTTTGAAAGTCTTAGGATGAATGATACACTTACTTGAAACTTTGTTGGATTTTTGCTTCAGCCTATCTGAATGTTGAACCATTTATCAACCGAGCCAGTGTGGTTTACATTTTTTTCCTAATCAGTCTTCACTGTCGTGTATCGTGTTCGCATGAAGTTACTTACTTACTTAAGGTGGCGCTACAGTCCGTGGTGGATTTGGGCCTCAATCAACAGTCTCAGCCTACCAGCTCGGTCCCTAGCTAGCTGTCTCCAGTTTTGCACTCCGAGTTGATTGAGGTCCTCTTCCACTTGAGTGCGCCACCTGAGTCGCGGTCATTCTCTCCTTCTACGTCTTTCGGGAATAATGTCGAAGGCTTTTCCGGCTGGAGAATTGGAATCCATCCGCTTTAAATAACCGAACCATCTGAGTCTCTGGACCTTAACTCTTCTGTCTAGGTCCATATCGTTGTAATCGTAAAGTTTGCTGTTATATCTTCTTCTCCATTCCCCATCAATGTTCACGGGGCCAAAGATGAGCATGAGGCACATTCATCCGATTTTATCAAGGTTCATGCTTCTGCAAAATACAGCAAAACTGGGATGATAAGGGTGTTGTACAATTTTACCTTAGTTGCTCGAGAGAGGGCTTTTCCACTCAATTGCTTTCTTAGCCCAAAGAAACAGCGATTAGCAAGAGTCATTCTTCGTCTGATCTCGGCGCTGGTGTTATTCCCCGTGTTTATAGCGGAGCCTAGGTAGACAAACTCCTCCTCGAAGTTGTATGCGTCTATTGTGACGTTCTGCCCGAGCCGTCGGTGTTGGGTGTCCTTCCTCGAAGACAGCATATACTTCGTCTTTCCCTCATTTACCGCTAAACCCATTTTTGCCGCTTCTGTCTCAATTCTCACAAAGGTGCCATTGACATCACGCTGTGTTCTTCCCATTATATCAACATCATAGCCGTACGCGAGAATATGAACAGATTTTTGGAAGATAGTGCCTCAGTGTTGACGTGGAGTCTGCACTATCTCCAAGAACGCAGTGCATCGCCTTGTCTGAATCCTTTTTTGATCGTCGAAAGATTCCGTTAGCTCGTTGCCAACCTTGATGGAGCAGCGTGAGTTCTCCATCGTCATTTTGCACAAGCGAACGAGCTTGGCAGGGATGCCAAAACTAGACATAGCTTTATACAGTTCGTCTCTGTAGATGCTGTCATACGGGGCCTTAAAATCGATGAAAAGTTGGTGGGTATCGATTTGGAGTTCTTAGGTCTTTTCCAGGATCTGCCGCAACGTGAAAATTTCGTCGATGGTTGACTTTCCTGAAGCCACATATATAAGGACCAATCAGATTGTTGACGAAAGGTTTCAGACGTTCTCATATTACGGCAAAGAGGATCTTGTAGGCGATGTTATGTAGTTGGCGCAATTTAGAGGATCTCCCTTATTCAGGATCGGACAAACAATGCTGATGTTCCATTCATCGGGCATGCATTCCTCTGACCATATCTTACAGATGATTTGGTGCATGTTCCTATCTAGCTCGCCGCCTGCTGCCTTGATCAGCTCAGCAGCTAGACCATCTGCCCCAGCGGCTTTGTTTAATTTCAGCCGCGATATTGCCGTTTTTACTTCTTCACGGTCGGGTTCACGAAATTGTCGGCTATGATCGTGTCTGATGAAAGGCTCCTGTCTGACGGCGGTGTTTTGTTCTTCGTCGCCGTAATAAAGTCTACAGAGGTTGTCTTCCTAAATCCCCAGCTTTGACTGCGATTCTACTATGATATTCCCTTATTTATCTTTGCAGTCATCGGTTCTTGCTCGATGACCTTGAGCCAGCTGTTTAACCTTTCGATAAAACCTCCAAACTTCATTCCTGCTGTTGGCTCTCTCAACATCCTCGATCTGACCCTTCTCATTCTCTCTCAGTTTTCTCCTGAGAGCCGGTGTTTCTCTCTCCTCTTTTGCTCGTTGAGCGCACGAGCAGCTCCTGTCCTTTTACGCAGCGTCGCTTTGTATGCCTCCTGCTTGGCCTGACTTCTTCGTCAAACCATGGGTTTTGTTTTGGTGGCTGTGTGAAACCCAGCACATTAGAGGCGGCATCTCTAACTGCTTTCTGGCAATGTTTCCACTGGCGGCATAGAACTCCTTAAGAGGTTACTTGACACTCGATCAGAGAAGTATCTGGCGATCTCTTGCGATTGTAGCCGTCCGACGTCAAATTTTCTTGCAACATTTCATTGTTTTGGCCGTTGTCGGGATATTTGTAGAACTACTTTGGTTACGACGAGTTAGAGGTCCGAGTCGATGTTAGCTCCTCGGAAAGTTTAAACATCTAAAATGATGGACAAGTGCCTTCCGTCGATCGCATTGTGATCAATCTGATTGACGGTTGGTTGATCAGGAGATCTCCATGTTCCTTAATGGGTGTTGAGATGTGGAAACCAGGTGCTTGCTACCACAACCTTTCACCCCGCAGCAAAATCGATCAGCCTGAATCCGTTATCGGAAGTGGTGTCGTGCTGGCTGTGCTTTCAGACTGTTCCACCAAATATGTCCTCTTTTCTCAGCTTTGCGTTAAAATCGCCGAGGACAATTTTAATGTCATAGCTAGGACATTGCTCAAACGTTTTGTCAAGGAGCTCGTAGAACTCGCCTTTGGTGTCGTATTTCTTCTCTTCTGTGGGGGCATGCGCACATATTAGGCTAATGTTGCCGAATTTAGCATAGATTCGGATTATCGTGATTGCGTTTGCTTAAACATTTGAAGCTCAAGGCTTGTTGCCTGAGTCTGCTTCCCACGACGAATCCGCATACAAAGAGTCGCTGTTGTTGCTCTCGGTAACAATCACCATAGTAGATGTCACAGTTGTTCGGCAGCACGCGGTCTATTAACGGACCTTACATTCCACGTGCATAGCCGAAATTCGTTGTCCTTCAAACATTTTCTTAGGTCTTCATCAGTGTATCCGTCCGTTCCCGAGGCCTGTTGTTGCTTTGCAACTAAATGCTTTTCTACGTAGTCGGGAACTCACCCCGACGTACAACCCCCAACCTGGAGTACCAGGCTCTTGATGTAACTCCAAGAACACGACGCCAAAAAAGAAATTAATTTGCTGCCGTCCCTCGAGGGAGTTCCTTGGTGGGAACACTCCTTCGTTGCGGGGTAATAAGTAGTAACAGCCTACTCCGCTTCGACCTGTTGACCATGGGAGGCCCTTCTGCGAAAACAAGTTTCGTGATCGCATAGCTCTAAGCTTCATAGTAGTAGTTACCGTAAGCCGCTCCGACACGTCAAGGCTTACCCCACGGAGGGTGGCACCCAATATCTCTATGTCCTCTTGTGATTTTCTCGAGTTTTACTGCCGTGAATTGCTTAAAAGTATTTTTGGCTATCGGCTGCCGACAGTTAATTGAAATAAACACCAGTATGCCTCCAACAAGAACTTTCAGAGATCGGACTCTGTAAGATTTACTTTTGCTGCAAGCAAACACCCAATTGACAAATGGTGAAAATATCACGACAATATTTGATAACAACTGTTCTGGGGTAAACATCAATACCAAACCACGTTTAATTAAAATATTCTGAGTCCAAACCAATGCGCCAAACTGACTGTCAAGAGCTGCAAGCATGCAATGTCAGAAAGTTCAGCGGTTGGCAAAAGTCACTCTATGTTTTCCACACTGTTGTTACTGTTTACGATGTTAGCACAGCCACCTTGACGCGATACTTAACTACCTGAAAGTTGTTGCTACCAATTGTGACGGTCTACTAAAGCTCCGGCGTTAGTTCTCATTTTCGGATGACGTCCTCATTGTTCGCCTCATTGACCTAAATATCTATATTCGCTTCTTCCGTCCGAATGTTCTCAAACAAGTGACTGATTTCAGGCAGTCGGCAATCAATGAAAAATTCGCATGACGTTGAGTAACATTGTCAAACCTTTTTTCATATCAAATCTATTGGTAAAGTCCATCCTCTGTGCGAACGAATTTGTTTAGCAGGAATATCGAAATCGAACTTCATTCTGCCTTGAAAGGCACGTGAAGCTGGTGGGTATCAATTTGGTGCTCATCTCATCTTTCGCTCGATCTGATGAAGAGAGGATAAATTGAATATCAACGCCTGATCGTCTTTGTTGTCGCTCCACGGCTTGACTGATTTACAGATTTCTCGAGTCTTTGAATTACGAATTTTCTCAATTCCTAGGACACGTAAATATAAATTGTTTTCTTTTTTTCAGTTTGTAAGGAATGGTTAGTACGGGAAGATGGTGCCTTGGCGTATAAACTACAATCTCAAGAAAGTAAGCTTCTAACATCTCGAAATAAAACTCGTACAAAACAACAATCTTCTTTTGCAGTAAACGATTTCTATAAAGGCAACAGATATCGCAATGAAGTTGTTCGCACCGATTTTCCACAAGCCCTCGAAGAGCAAATCAAAGAAAAAGAAAATGCCGAAAAGCAGAAAGAATGTTACATGAAATATTTATCCGAACAGTAATTTGTTTATCTTAGATGCTTAATTCGTCTTACAAATGTTTCCTTATGTTTAGAGAGCAACATGACAAGCGAGTAGCCATGGAAATTGCGGAAAAATTGGAAAGAGATCTGTTGGAACAACGACAGAGGGAGTTGGAAGAAAGCGAGAAGGTAGCCGATGAACTGCAGGTACTTGCAAAATCAGTTGGATTCATTAATTAACGCATTTTAGAAGTTAACGTCCCCACAACTTTCTTCTTTCTTTTTATTTTAGAGCATCTATGTCAACTTACCAGTGCCGACAACCTCACTAAGCTTCCCCTGCAGTCCGTTTCACGAAAATGCAAGTATTCCACATAGTAGTCGTGATTTCACCCAAGCTCACAATTCACAAGAAATTGGCCTTCCTTTGAGTTTCAATTCATCAAGCTCTCATCCAAATGATTTCCATCCACCAACGGACAATCATCCCAAAAGCAATCGACCAAAATTGACTCACAACTCCATAAATGATGTCCACGATGCTGCCCATCGTGTTGCTAACAACATTTCATCATCAAGGAACTCAAAACTCAGCCGTCCCAAACACAATTCACAGCACTCCTTACAACCACTCGAAAACATTGCTCAATATAGCGATCATCCTGAGTCATTTACAACTGAATCAAGCATAAGAAAAATTCCACACAATCATCCATTCTCGAAAACAAAGCGTTCACCATCATCAGATATCACTGGCGATGTAAGAACCGATTCGAATTTTCAGAACAATTTCGATCAGCAGCTGCTAGTGGAGAGCAACTCTCGCAATAGACATCAGCTTGCCCAGCAGCATATCGATGAAATTGAGTTGTATGTGGACCCAAATCTGCAGGAATTGGGTTCTGCCAATGGAGGAAATTAAGGAAATCAATAAGAAAATGAAACAAGAGAAGAAAGATGAGGTAAGTTCGGACATCGAGTGATTTTATTTGAAAGAAATTAAATTTGTTTCCTTGTGTCCTCACAGTGAAAACGTTGTTACGGGCGATTTCAATGTACACAATTCTTCTTGGCTTCTCCATTCGAGTAAGACAACACCCGAAGGAGTGTGTGCTGAGATCTTTGCTGAGTTTAACCATCTTGCTCAGCTGGTCATCGAGCCCACTCGTATACCGCACATTGACGGCCAAGCAGAAAATACTCTTGACTTGCTCCCTATCTCCGACCATGATAAATATACAATAAGTGTATTATCGCCTCTAGGCCGAACTGACCATTGTGTCATATGCGCAAATTGCTTGGACGGTCTCAATTACTTTCTTAGGATCTTTAAATGGTCACTATGCTTCCTCGATAGTGACGTAGATTCCAGTGCGGATATGCTCACAAGTTTAATTCTTCTGGGAATGAGAATTTTTATCCCGAACAGGGTTAAAAGCATCAGACCCAAAGAGAGCGCATGGTTTGAAATGAGCTGTAGAGAGGTCATCAGGGAAAAAGAAGTAAAGTTCCGGTGTTTTAGAGCCAACCCTACTGAGGAAAACCGAAACAAGTTTAAACAAGCCAGGAAGGCCTGCAATGTCCATATTCGTCGAACCAAATTTTTACATGACCAAAAATTAAGGCAAAAAATACTGCAATGTCCCAAAGGCAGTAAGAATTTTTGGTCATTTGTAAAAAATATTAAGAATTCTTCTTCTTCCTCGGTCAATACGCTCGTTGACAATGACACTCCAGTTGTTAGCTCGCTCGTGAAAGCGAGCCATTTTGCTAGGCAGTTCGCCGCCAACTCTTCGCTGCCAGAAAGTGTCATGACTCCTCCAGTTCTTGAGCGCGTCAATGATTCCATGGAACAAATCTTCTTCATCACTCGTGCTGTGGCGAGAGTCTTAAAGGATCTCAACATCCATAATCCGCTGGTCCGGATGGTATCCGCTATTGTTCTGAAGAGGTGTTCTTCCACGCTGGCAAAACCCATGCGTAAGCTTTTCCATCTATCCTATTCTTCTGGGCTCGTTCCGAGCAGTTGGAAAACAGCATTTGTACAGCCAATCCCAAAAAAGGCAAATCTTCTCTCTGAAATTATCGTCCAATGGCACTCATATCCATTCTTTCTAAGGTCATGGAAACACTGATAAACTATCAGCCCAAGAAATATTTTGAAGACCCAAAGCTTCTCAATGACCGGCAGTACGGCTCTCGCAGCAACAGGTCCACAGGTGATCTGATGGTTTATCTCACCGAACAGTGGAACAAATCTTTGTATCGTTTTGGAGAAAGTAAGATTGTTGCACTTGATATTTCAGAGGCATTTGATAAGGTCTGGGCATCCTGCTCTTTTATCGAAAATGCGTGCTTTCGGTATCGATGAATCCCTTCTTCGTTGAATTAGAAACTTCCTTTCGAACCGTGCAATACAAGTTGTATTGGACGGATTCAAGTCTGAAACCCACAAAATAAATGCTGGTGTGCCCCAGGGCTCCGTTTTGTGTCCGACCCTGTTTCTCATTTTCATCAATTTTTTCTCCCCTTCTGATCTGGCTACAATTATAAAACATATACGTCCAAAGCTTGAGTACAACTCCCACGTTTGGGCTGGTGCTCCAGTAAGTCTTTTGGACAGTGATTGGTGACCATACCATCATTGGGACATTTACGTCACTCGAACATCGACGTAGCCTCACCCTCTTCTACTGTTACTTCAACGGTATATGCTCTAGTGTAATAACTAGCTGCATTCCTCCCCTTTAGTTATTCAATCGTAATATCCGCGCCTCCAGAATGCCCATCAGTTTACCCTCGAGTCCAACTTCAGACGTACGGTTATGTTCAGAGAATCGTTCTTTAGCCGTACTACGCTAATGTGGAACTCTCTTCCACACTGTCTTCCCCAGGCACTGCACAATTCAAGACCAATGTTAACCGACACCACATCCTTTACCCTCTCCGTTTATCCCACTTTCCCTAACGCTCGCACTGTGCTTTGGCATAAAAAGGGAACAAAAACCCCTTGAGTGCGCGCATATTATAAAAAAAAATAACAAAAATTGTGTATTATAGGAACTAGCTCGAAAACTTCAAGAAATGGAAAAACTCAGTGGACTGACCCTTGAAGACCGTGACCGTCTTCTGGCTATCGAAGCCCAGGACAAGGAGCTTGCAAAGATGTTACAAGAAAGGGTAAATTATTATTCGGTTTTCTCGATGAGATCTTGATAATTTTCTTTCAAATAGGAGAAAGCAAAAGCTAAGAGAGCAAAAGAGAAAGCTCGCCTTCGAAAACAAAAAGAAACAAACAACATTCACAATGGTCCTCTCCTACCACTGCCACAAGACACCCAAGTGCCGTCGTTGAGCTCTAAGCCTGATGAAATCGACCAAATCGATTTGGAAGCATATTCAAATCCCAAGGATTTAATTTCAAACCAAAGAATCCAAAATGACAGCTTCGCCGGAAGTAGTTTAAATTCACTAAGCGACACATCCGGCAATATCAAAGACGATGACATCTATACACTGCCCATTGACAGTTGTGGTTCTTCTTCTGGTGTAGCTTCAAACGGACAATCTCCGATGAACGGATCCAATCACTCGTTTACCAGATCCGAACAGTATTCTATGTCGGACTTGCAAAATGATTCGCACGATTCTCTGCGAATGAATCAGTCCATATCCAGTTCTTATGGTTTGATTTCTTTAACAAATAGACAAATAGAAAGCTTAATTGTTTCCAATTTCTCTTAGAACTCAATTCTGGCCCAGCTCCACCTTATATGCCAATTCAAGGGACTCGCAGATCTAATTCGAATGATGAACGCAAAAAGAGGTCCAAGGACAAATGCACTCATCAATAAAACAATTTTCCTTTTTTTTTCTTTATTTGTGTCTCGAATAAATTTGAATATTTATTTTAAAGCGAATAGTTTAAGAACTAATTTAATCGTTCTTTTACAAAAAATAGCTCATGTCATAGCAATTGAAAAAAACAAAATTTTGAAAAGTATTAACGTTAAGATCAAACATTTTGCAGAGCAAAACAAATTAATTGAATCAGTATTAAACTGTACTTACCAATCAAAAATCTGGTGCAGCTAAAATCTAATCATTTATCAATACATGACAGTTTTTTTTTATATAAAAGGGCGATTAATCGGCACTGTAGTTACTAATAACACTTTTTTCGAATATTTTATACACTGGTTTCAAATGTATATAGTTGTTAAAGAATATACCATAGTTAGCCATAAAGTTGTTTCTTTTTACTTATATTGGGTTGGAATTCTTCAGCAAGCGAGTTGGACTCATATCAGCTGATACATTAGATACATACACGCCTAAACAGCACCAATAATAAAGGAATAAAATAATGAAATAGCTATAGCTCCAGCCAAAGCAAAGGAATTGACGGGAAAAGCCATTGGTCCTGGTACGGGACTACAATAAGCTGATGACAAAAACCAAAATGAAATATTTGTTTGATCATAACTCGGTAACCAGACCTCGTAGATAGTTTTGGTTTTCGGTGACTGATAGAGTGCGACTAGACCATTTGTTTTCGTATATCATTTGATATAACATCCCTAACGCGGGAAAAACTGAAATGGGCCGTAGATAGCTTTGATCCATATAAATCTCCAGGACCAGACGGAATCATTCCGGTCGAACTACAAAAATGCTCAGACATGATCATTCCACCATTGAAAATCATTCTGACAAGCTGTTTAAGGTTGAGATATATTCCCAAAGCCTGGAGAATGGCAAAAGTAGTCTTCATTCCTTAGGCAGGGAAACCCTCTCACCCTAACCCTTAAGATCTACGACCAATCAAATCAGGGGCCTGGGATTCGTGGCGAATCGTTTTGCTAGCGAGTTTGACATTTTTCAATTATTGCTTTCGCTTTCGCCTTCTTCGTTTTGAATTCGACCAATTAACAAATTCGAAGGCGAATTTGAAATGCCATAAAGTTTGATGGCAAGTTGAAATCCGACAGCTTTTTATTGGCGGATTCACAGGCGAAAGAGTGTTTATTTTTTTTAACTGCAATATTGGAAGAAATAGTTAAACCAAGTGTTAAATCGCTGGAATATTGGAATAATTTGTTTCGCTCCGCCGCGAATTCGTTAATAAGGAAATACGAAGCCAGTCGAATTTGAAAGGTCGAATTGAAAACGATCCGACGCGAATCCCATAATCAGGGCCCAGCCTATCATCCTTCCTCCTTAAAACATTGGAAAGATTGATTGAAATTTACATCAGACTAACTTAAAATCATGTCTCATTGCAACAGCTCAAGGGAAATCAGTAGAAAAAGCACTTCATTCGCTGGTACGTAGTATTGAATATTCCCTCAAATACAAAGAATATAAACTAGTAGCTTGCCTAGATATTGGAAGGAGCTTTCAACAATGTCAGCTACCAGGCGATCACAACAGCAATGGACAAGCTCAAATTAGAGAAAACAATCATAGATCTTATAAGTCTCATGCTCAAAAGCAGGACAATAACTTCTAGCATGAGAAGTTTTACTACCACCAGATCGGTGAATCGAGGTACCCCCCAAGGTGGGGTCCTTTCGCCTTTCTTATGGAACATGGTAGTAAACGACCTACTAACATCATTGGAAGCAGAGAGTTTCAATATCTGTATCTGGGAAACATCCCCAAGTTCTCTCGGAACTCCTATAAAATTCTTTAAATAGGCTACCATTCCACATAAAACAGAACTAGTACTCTTTTCGAGAAGGTACAAAATTCCTCAGATTAGCCCACCCAAGATTAAAGGAATGCCATTAAGCTTTTCCGACCAAGCTAAATACTTGGGCCTCATTTTAGACAAAAAACTTAATTTGAAGGCAAATATTGATGAAAGAGTAAAAAAGGCTACCGTAGCGCTTTTTACTTGTAAAAAGGCCATAGGGCTTCTCCACAAAAATAACCCACTGGCTATACACTTCGGTAATCAGACCCATACTAATTTACGGAGTTGTCGTATGGTGGACCGTGGACCCAACTGGACAAGATGGTAAATCTAAATAAGCTCATCAAAGTCCAGCGATCAGCAGGTATGTGCATCACATGAGCACTTCGCTCAACACCAACCGCAGCCCTGGAAGTGCTTTTAAACCTAACACCTCTTGACATCTTCTCCAAAATGGTGGCAGCCAACTCATGTGTAAGGCTTAGAGCCACCTCTCAATGGAACAGTAACAATATTGGTCATACTACTATTCTAGACAATTTCAGATCTATCCCAGATCGCTTAGACTATACCACCCCAAAAATGGTATTCGATAAAAGCTTCCATGTCTCCATCCCTTCAAGATCATCCTGGGAAGAAGAGAGACCCCTGGAAGACAATGCGGTACACTTCTATACAGACGGTTCAAAGACCGATTACGGAGTTTGAAGTGGTATCTATTCGGAACAACTGAATCTCATTCTATAATACAGACTTCCCAATCAATGTAGTGTGTTCCAGGCAGAAGTAATGGCGATTAAAGAGGCACTATCCTGGTTCAAAGAAAACGTTCTATCTTGAAAGGATACACGTATCATATCGGACAGCCGAGTCGCTCTCAAATCGCTTACGTCTGTCTTCAAAAACCCTCAAATAGTCCACGACTGTCGATCATCTCTGAATGAGATGACGGAGCTGTTTAACATTCACTGTGGACCTACAATTTTACGCCGATTCCGAACGGCAAAGTTGAGAAGCACTTTTTCATGACAGATGATACTCTTGGAAGTTTTGTCAGTTCTTCGCAAGAGGCAGTGTCCGTGAAAGATGAAATAAAAACTTTGGGCCCGAGTAGGATTCGAACCCACGACGTTCTGCTTAGCAGCCAACATACCTAACCACTAAGCTACGCACACTACTACGAACACCACTTGCTACATGCAAATATCTTCTCAAACAATATGCTCTAGAATCAACAAATGATAGATGGTCACAGGGTACCACCTGCCTAGCAACCAAGCAAATATGGCCAAGCATAGACCTAAAACGGTCTAAAGGCATGATATCCCTGAGCAGACAAAATATAAGCTCTACAATTGGAGTCATAATAGGACACTGACTCATAGGTAGACTTGAGTAGAAGCTGCATTGACGAGGAGGAAGAGGAAACAGTCCAACACCTTCTATGTACATGTCTAGCACTCTCCATTAGAAGGAATAACTATCTCGGTAATCCCTTCTTCGATAATATCACAATGGATCCTTGAGGTCTAAGTGAGTCAACAACAACAAGACAGCCACTACAACCTAACCTAACCTAACATCCCTATTCTGCTATTCATCGGGATGAATTCTTCTTCAATTTTCATTTCACACTATTCTGCTATCAGTTCGAATCGAATCTGGATTCACCTCATTAACGTTGGTAATATTGCGCGGTATTCTGAAGTGTCCGTAGCTTAGTGGATAGGTGCGTTGGTTGCTAAGCAGAACTTCGTGGGTTCGAGTCCTACTCGTGCCCATAGTTTCTTTCACGGGCACTGCCTTTGGCGAAGAACTGACAAAACTTCCAAGAATACATCTATCATGAAAAAGTGCTTCTCAACTTTGCCGTTCGGTGTTAAATTGTAGGTCCCCTCAATTCTTCAGACGGATCTAGAGAATTGTTGATGAGGGTAAGCAACTCTGTTTTATTCTGTTATCCACGCGAACCCATTCATTCAATACAATTCAAATCTGCATATTAAATGTTGCGGATTTTTCATAAAACAAATTCTATCTGGTTGGTGGTCAATAAAATGTAATTCATTGATTGATTATTTGTTTAAATTAAAGATTATTAACATAGTTTGGGGCAGAGCAACGAACAACATTTGTTACTCGCAAAGTGCGCACGTTCAGGATGTTAGATACAGTGCCTTGCATAAGTACAGTCCGTAACATTTGAATAGCCTCACACGTGCCTGTTTTTAAGATCAGCAGTTTTTTGTTGCTTTTTGATGTGGACATATGAAATTATATGATGTGTTGAAAGGTAGAGATTAGTTCCTCAGATTGAGAGATATTTCAAATAATTTTGAATAGCTAACAGAAAATGTCTGAGACTATTTCGTTTGGATGCACTAAAATGTTACTTTTTTTGGAACATTAGAATACAATCACTTTGTGTATCTTAGTTAAAATAAAAAGAGTATTATTTTCATACACCTTTCGTGTCAACCAACCCCACACCTTTTCAATGATGTTCAAATCTGGTAGAAGGGTGGCCAGGAAAGTTGTTCTATATTTTGGCCCTGTAACCAAGCTTTAATTATTCCATCGGTGTGAATTGGCACGTTGTCTTGCTGGAAAATATTCGGTACCGGTCCAAAAATATTAAAAATATCCTGAAATTGAAGTAAAGCCATTTCCAGTACAGTTTTATAATAAGATGCAGTCATTCTGCAGTTCACAAAAACCAAATCAATGGTTCCATAACATGATATGCCTCCAACACCATAACGCCTCCCTCTCGACTGTGTTGACGGTCTAAAAACAGCTTTTCCTTCCTCAAATCATGAAAATAATAACTGTATCCGTTCGGCCCATCAAGGTTAAATTTCTTTTCATCCGAAAATATCACTTTTCTTCAATCGTTTGAGTGACTACTTCCATCAGTATTCCAAGCCATGTGCGATCTTGCAAAATTTCGCCGCTGTTGTTTTCGCACTTTGTTAAGTGGTGGCTTTTTTCTTAATTATTTGGCACTTAAGGTGTCCGGCACTCTTATAACTCTACTAATCGTCATTCGGCTCACTTCTACATCAGCTTGGTACCTGATCTTACTAAGAGAATCGGTTGAATTCGATGCTAACCTTATAATCTTCCGTTTATCACGACTTGAAAGTAAAGTTGAGGTACGGCCTTTGTAATTTTTTCCATAAGACAATGGATCTCTAAAATAGCTGTTCACAACTTTTGTACTTCGATTAATTTTCTTGGCTATAGCGCGATTAGAAAAGTTTTATTCATGATAGACCTGTATTTTAGCAATTTCCATTGCACTTAAACATTTTTTTCTACCCATTTTAAAAGAAAACAATGTCATTTCCACAAAAAATAAACCGATTTTCTTTCCCGATAGCTTTCCGATGATCGCGCCACTTGTTTTCGCTTTAAATAACTAAGAATGTAAGATGAGGCTATTTTATTGTTACAAAAATAAATTCATTTTTAAACGGACGCATACAAAACAAGCTTAAAAGCTCCCGTAAGCTTAACAAATGACGAACGCTCTCTTGATCTCAGAAACTCTCGCTCTCGCCATGAAAGCTTATGCATAATTTTTTGGATTAAAATCAAAGAGCTCTCAAAACAGATTCTCAACAAGAAAAAACAATACATGAGGCTATCCAAATGTTACGGACTGTATAACCCCACCCGGAAAAATGTATTTAAAAGAAAACCTACAATAGTGACTCCTTACTATTTTTTTTATTGAGTTGCATCACTGATGAAGCAAATTGAGAAGAAAATAAAGTACCGTTATTTCCTCTCCTGGTGTTTAAAAATAAAAAACAGATTTTGATGTATTGCAAAAATATAACCGCACTTATTGTTTTTTGTTTTTTCTTTGTTTTAAGTTCATTTTTAACAAAAAATTAATATGCAATTTTGTTGCCTGTATTTTCCACCAATCTTAGAATTCTTTTTGGCATACTATTAACTAGATTTTTCAATACAGAGTCGTCTGAAGCGTTCCATTCTGTCACAACTGCCTCTCGCAGCTCAGCAACACTAGCAAATTGCTTATTATGGGCATAAATTTTGCGAGTTAAAATTCGCCAAAGATTTTCAAAAGATTTACCAAAGTTCCTCTTGGAAAAAAACTTTTTCTCTTTCCTGAAATCGTGCCAATATCCGCTAAAACCATCTGGTCCATCGAGATTAAACTTGTTTTCCTCACTAAAAATAACCTAACAAAAAACATTCATTCCAGTATGCCATCTGGAATAACGAGAATTTAGTGTAGATTAATAGAAAGTCATTTACGGGTTTCCAATCCCGATTTATGTTTTGGCGGGCAAATTCCAATCTTTTTTGTTTGTGGGCTGCTGTTAAATTTGGAGCTGGCACGATTTTTTCCGAACAATCACTCCACTGCTTTTTAAAGCACGAGAAACGGTTGAAACCGAAACTCCTAAACCCAATTCGTTACGAAATTTCGGCAAAGAATGCACCGAATTGGATGCAGCATTGATTAAACGCCTCTTGTCGCGACGTGTCAGCTTCTGCGGACGCCCGGGTCTTATTTTTGTCCCATAAGATTCTGGATGTTTTAAAAAATTTCGAACGACACGATCCGATCGTGAAATTCGTCTTCCAATAGCCCTAAGACCTAGGCCGCTTGACCGAAAAGCCAAGATTTTGCCTTTTTCAATTTCGCTTAAATGCGTACCGTGTGGCATTGTTGTTTTTTATTTGAAAGCAGTTGACTGAATGCAGCTTCAAAGAGATTTGCATTGTGCGGTTATATTTTTGCAATACATCAAAATCTGTTTTTTATTTTTAAACACCAGGAGAGGAAATAACGGTACTTTATTTTCTTCTCAATTTGCTTCATCAGTGATGCAACTCAATACAAAAATATTAAGGAGTCACTCCTATTGTAGGTTTTCTTTTAAATGCATTTTTTCGGGTGCGGTTATACTTATGCAAGGCACTGTACGTGTTAGATACGCATATTAGCACATGGTCGATTTGGTTGGTGGTTTGACTATCCGGAGATCACAAGATCTTTCGTCTTGGAAACCTATAGTACTACTTATCATCGTATTACGAGCTGCAGCAAAGTCGATTAGTCGGAAACCGTTATCTGCTGTAACTTCGTGGAGGCTGTGCTTTCCAACTAATCCGCAAAGATGTCGTACAAATTCTCCTTGCTAGACACCTCAGCATCATCGGTAGGGGCGTGTGCACATATTATACTGATGTTTTGTAGTGTGGCCTTGATGCGGATTACAGCCAGGTGATTATTAATTGGCTTGAACTCCATGACTTTAGATCTAAGTCACGACGAATCCGCATCCAAATCTGTGCATTCTTTGATGACAGCTGTAATAAATATCGCAATTTCTTTTCATTGTCCCTGATCCTATCTATCGCATTTCCTGGATCGCAGTTATGTCTGCCTTATGTCGTTTTCCATTGGTCTTTTTTTGACGTTTCTTCTTCTACCTCCAATGGAACGGGTTATGGTGTATGTGTCATTTTTCGGACGCAGAAGAGATCTGCTCTTTTCAGAAGCATTCCGTCTGTCAAAGTCAGTCCAATGTAATGGTTTCAGAAGACTTCTGGACTCTTCCGAAAGCTTCTGGACGACCAATGAAAAACGACATTATACTGCGCGAGGAAAGATTCAAGTTTCTGAGTTGCACCTAGAGTGTAGAGTGTTCTTACATTCCAGGCACAAACTCTCAATGCATAGTTCTTATTCATGATGCGTTAAAAAAAAAAAACCGCTTTTTCAAACTTCTATGTAAAAGTAATTGATTATATCGTAGGTACAAATTATTCAGCATATAAAATAACAACAATGAAAATAAATTATTATTGTTATGTACAGCCAATCATTGTAGTATTACTCCCTTGACATTTAATTTTACACCAATTTCTTTTCTTCTTGTTAGGAAAGGTCAAATGCATCTACAAAAAAAAAAAAAAACATCAAAAACCTTGACCACAACTTAAAGACACTTAACGTAACACTTTCGCCACAACGGAAACTGTCTATAAACATCCACATTTAAAACCACAAAGAAAACAATGAAAATCAATGGAAATACTAGAAGGAAAAGAGCCAAGGCAAATAAACAAATCAATTATACGGCAACTTATTTGAGGGGATAAAAATTCTTAATCTAATTATTGGATTTAGTTAAATGTCACTGTTTTTGTTTTTTTGGTATAAAATTGAATACCATTTAGAGAATACCTTTTAGTTTGCCTTTGTTGCGGCCTGATAAACTTGTCTGTGGGAAATCACATATTTTGGATATTAATCGGTGCGTTTTATATTTTTAAACAAATAAATACAAAACCTGAGCTAGTTGTCTTGATAAACAATTTTAAAGACTTGTCACTTGTCCGATTGGTATCGCCAGATATAATCAGTGAGAACAAAGAATATTCAGGGTTTCAAGTTTCAGTCACATAAATTTGTTAAAATTTTGTGATCGGGTTTCAAGGCCTTGATACTTCTTCAAACACAGTACTAGTGTTAATTAAGAATCACGTAATTGAAGGCTTGAGAAAAACGTACTTAAAATACATATTACAATGCTAAGCTCGGCAGGTATTTTCGAGTGAGTCGCAATTTCTTAAAAGAACGTAGTTTCAAATACATAACAACTCAGGTCTGTTCTAACGAGCAAAAAATGCTTAGATGTCGCTCTCCAGTTAAGTAAGTTGTGTTTAAAAACTACTAGTTGGTACTTTTGATTTTGGAACACCAGTTCTAAGATTTTCCCAATGAAAATGATTATCGATTATTATTTCCGAGGCCTGTTGTTGCTTCGAAACTAAACTCTTTTCTACGTAGTCGGGAAGTAACCCCGACGTTCAACCTCCAACCTTGAGTACAAGGCACTTCATGTGACTCCAGGTGCAAGAGCCGGAAAAACCGCTCTCTTTACGGCCTGAGCTTCAAATAAGTCGAAGTAGCCCGTAAAGGTGTTCACCAAGTAGTTCGACCTAACTGAAACTGAAGACGCCACCGTTGATTCCAAAAAGGAAATTCATTTGCTGCCGTCCCTCGATGGGCGTGCCTTGGTGGGAACACTCCTTCGTTGTGGGGTAAATAGTAGTAACAGCCTACTCCGCTTCGACCTGTCGACCATGGGAGGCCCTTCTGCGAAAACAAGTTTCGCGATCGCATAGCTCTAAGCTTCATAATAGTAGTAACTGTAAGCCGCTCCGACACGTCAAGGCTTACCACATGAATGATCGCTTCTTATTAAATACTTTTAACTTCCTTAAAAACCAAAATGTGATGTAAGCCTTGTCCATAATTGAGTGTTTAGTTGATTTGAAATCGTTTCTCTGACGAAAACATCTTGAATATTTATTTTTTTTTATTCCAGCTTTGATCAAACATATCAACAGTATTTAAAATGGTACAAGGATTCTGTGTTCGTGGTCAAAAATGGGTATGCAGCGAGGTCGAGCGCATATCACAAAGACTCGAAAAATACAAAACAGGCTACAACGGCTATAATCGCATCCAGCCAATTCTCATTTCAAAAAGTGTTACTTCAATGCTTAACAATTCAATGCCACCACCACCGAATAAAACTAGACCAATACAAGAGCCAACATCAGACGAGGCTGAATATCAAACGACACGGTTTCGTCGTCACTGTTCAACACGCATTACATAATCAATGCAAAGTATTTACTTCCTTTTTACATACATTTACATATTTTTAAAGATTGTATAGTTAAGAAGTATTGTTGTTTTTTATATATCTATACTACTGTATAACATCTGTGAGATATGGTCAGAGGAATGCATGCCCGATGAATGGAACCTCAGCATTGTTTGCCCGATCCTGAAAAAGGGAGATGCGCCAACTACAGAGGAATCAGTCTACTAAACATCGCCTACAAGATCCTCTCTGCCGTAATCTGTGAACGTCTGAAGCCCT
Source organism: Sphaerophoria rueppellii (assembly GCA_920937365.1). Classification (NCBI taxonomy): domain Eukaryota; kingdom Metazoa; phylum Arthropoda; class Insecta; order Diptera; family Syrphidae; genus Sphaerophoria; species Sphaerophoria rueppellii. Next base: position 68,293,049 of record CAKKXW010000002.1, on the reverse strand, counting down.
TCGTCAACAATCTGATTGTTCCTTATCAATGTATCTTCAGGCCAGAAAAGTCAACCATCGACCAAATTTTCACGTTGCGGCAGGTCCTGGAAAAGACCTATGAATTCCAAGTCGATACCCACCACCTTTTCATCCATTTTAAGGCCGTGTATGACAGCATCTACAGAGACGAACTGTATAAAGCTATGTCTAGTTTTGGCATTCCTGCCAAGCTCGTTCGCTTGTGCAAAATGACGATGGAGAACTCACGCTGCTCCATCAAGGTTGGCAACGAGCTTACGGAATCTTTCGACGTCAAAAAGGATTCAGACAAGGCGATGCACTGTCGTGCGATTTCTTTAACATCGTTCTTGAGAAGATAGTGCAGAACTTCACCGTCAACACCAAAGGGCACTATCATCCAAAAATCTGTTCAACTTCTCGCGTACGCCGATGATATTGATATAATGGGAAGAACACAGCGTGATGTCAATGGCGCCTTTGTGAGAACTGAGACAGAAGCGGCAAAAATGGGTTTAGCGGTAAATGAGGGAAAAACGAAGTATATGCTGTCTTCGAGGAAGGACACCCAACAGCGACGCGACGGCTTGGACTGAACGTCACAATAGACGCATACAACTTTGAAGTAGTAGAGGAGTTTGTCTACCTAGACTCCGCTATAACACGGGCAATAACACCAGCGCCGAGATCAGACGAAGAATAACTCCTGCTAATCGCTGTTTCTTTGGGCTAAGAAAGCAATTGAGCCCTCTCTCGAGCAACTAAGGTAAAACTGTACAACACACTCATCATCCCAGTCCTGCTGTATGGTGCGGAAGCATGGACCCTGACAAAATCGGATGAAAGTGCCTTAGGCTGTATCCAGAGGAAAGTTCTTCGGGTCATCTTTGGCCCCGTGTGCATTGGGGAATGGCGAAGAAGATACAACAGCGAACTTTACGGGTTGTACAACGACATGAACCTAACCAGAAGGGTCACGGTCCAGAGACTCAGATGCCTCGGTCATTTAGACCAGATGGACACGAATACTCCGGCCTGGAAAGCGTTCGCCACTATTCCCGAGGGACGTAGGAGGAGAGGAAGACCGCGAATCAGGTGTCGCACTCTACTTGGAGTGCAAAACTGGGACCGAGATGGCTGGCGGAGACACTTGATTGAGGCTCAAGTCCACAACGGAATGTAGCCGCCACCTTAAGTAAATAAATAAGTAACTAATATATACAGCTGAAGAGCTTGTTCGTTTGATCTCCGATTTCCTCCGAATTTTGCTTCGAGGTAGTTCTCCGACAGGCAAAATGTCTCCGATTCGGAGGAAATCGGAGAAATTTCCGCTCCGACGGTTACATCGATTGGGCTGATTCATTTTTTGAAGGCTTCTGCTGTCTGCTTGAACGTGCTGATCTCAGGAACTACTAAATCAAATCGAACAATTCTTTTTGTGTTGAATAGTCCATTTATCGGGGAAGGGTTTAAGCTATACAGCGATACGCTTATAAGTTACGAATAATAAGAACAAAGCATCAGTGAAAAGTGTACATATATGAAGGTTTCGAGTTAAGAACAATTTCGATTAAGAGAGAGTCCACTGTTTAAAAATAACTTCTCAACGATATTCATCTGCGGGCATGATGCACAAGTCGAAGACGCGCCTCTAGGCGCCCTAAGTCGCGGACAACTGCTAGTGAGAATATATAAGAAAAAAAATATAAGAACAAACTTAAAATAATAAAAATTAGAAGACAACAAAAATTATGTTAAATGAATTTTTTATTATTATTATTCGGTTTTGTAAGTTTTTATTTATATAATTTTAGTACATTTATATATTATATCCAAAAAATACAAACGATTTGTTCCTCTTAAATTTAAAAACAAATAATTTATTTGCGATTTTATTTCATTGTAAAAATGGGTCTCTGATTTTTTTTCTTGCGGATAAAATTATTTGTTGTTTTTTCTTTAGTATACAAATCCATACAAAGCATTCGGCTTGAATTTTTTAAGGTTATTCTTATATTTTATATTGTTTTTAAATTGTTTTTTAAATTGATTAAATTAATAAAAGTAATTGCAAGCAATAAATTATATAAAATTGCACACAATTCCACTGACACTGTAGGTATGTATTTGTTTTTTATATAAAAATAAAATTAATTCCTTTGAAAACGCACTGAACAGGAAATGTTGATAAAAAACAAATCTTTCAACAACAGACATGCATATAAATTGGTTAATGTTAATTGATTTAATGCAAAAATATTTATTTTCTTTTTACAGTAAAAAATAAATTATTATTGAGACATTTTTACTCGAGAGTCAATTGGTAGGTACAACTAAAAATAAAAACAAAAAATATTAAACACTAATATGTTAAAAAGTTCACTAAATTAAAACCTAGACGCTGGCTGTATGGATTTTTTTCACGTGGAAGTGACTTTACAACGGAGATTAAAACGGGGTTGTTTTAAGTGTCGGTGCACATAATTTAAAACAAGGTTTGGGGAAAAAATAGACACCGGAAACTAGCATTACGTAAACGGAAATCGAAAACTGTAAATCGCAAGCCTTTAAGTAGTAATTTTAAATGAAACACTTTTTTGAACCACACATGAGAATTTAGAAAAACGAATCCGAATATAAAGTCGGAATCAAAACTAGTATCACGCATATATGCACACATTTGCAGATACGTACTCGCCGCCATGTTTACAAATAAAAAAAATGTCATGTCATCTGTAGTAGTAAGTAGCTTTTATTAATTTTATATCGTGGTAGTGGTGACTCAGATTTTGGTTGTAGTTGCAATTTATACTTTAAATTTTACACGGAAGACAAGAACAAACGAATACTGAGTAGACATAAGTGAGTAATTGAACTCAGTAAGTTGCTCATGATAAAGTTTCGGCGATCCGACACTTGAGTTTTTTCGTTGTTTTTTTTTTTTTTTTGTGTCTTGGCTGGTATTACCAAATGTCAAAACCTTTCGGAGTGAATAAAGTGTGGCGCCATCTTGAGACCTTTCCGAAAGCTTTCTTCTAGGTATGTATCAAGATGACGCTGCTTTTCATCTTTGAAATGCTTTGAAATTTGATTCCAGTGTAAGAAACTCAGTTTAATACCTAGCACAGCGTTTTATTGGAATTCTAATTATTAAGTTCCCAATAAACCATAGCTTGTATGTATCTTTAATTCAAATTAGATATGGTATTTTGTGCCATTAACCAATTTTGGGCGTTTGGGACTAGTTTTCCTGGTGCACTGGTGTGGAACAGGGTGGATGCAAAATATAACCATATAATTCAGTGCAAAACATTTTTTTAGTTTTCGGATAATAACGGATATCGATACTCTTCGCGATGGATTAGCAAATTTTCAATATTAATTTATATATTCACACCTATTGCGAATTTCATGTGAACAGCATTCCACCCGAAAAAAAAATCAATTTTTCCGTTTCAGGCGGAAAAATGTTCATGTTCGAAAGATATTCCTTATTGCGACCATTCAGATCAGGCATTGTTAACTTTTATTTTTTTAAGCGAACAGAAGAACAAGAAAAAGATTTGATAAGAAACCTAAGGATTATAGATAGAGATTTGTTTTTGAAATGACATGAAAAAAAAGTGATATCTATTGAATTAGCCATTTGGAGTGCAAGTAAGGAAAAATATAAAAAATGTTGAGTAATTTGAAAGGGAAATATGAATCGCATATTTTCATTTCCTGAAAACTGGTGTTTTTCTGCAAGCGTTCCATCACTGTTTGTTTTATTCGAACTGTCAGTCCTTTTTCGAAGTCAAATATTCTATTCGGGCGAAACTCACAATAGTCGTGTTTTTTTCTTCACTACTCAATAGCCAGCACAGTAATCAAGTTCAAATAAAACGCCAATTAATCTGTCAAATTCAATTCGTATGGCAATTGTTACATAAAACGTCGCAAAATGGACCTGAGGGTTGCACCTCGGATTAAATTTTTTTTAGCAAATACTTCAACCTAAGAAAGTTCATAACTCAGATAAGCTCATATCATTAGATTTGCGTATCAAAATAATTCTTCTTAACACCATTAGCGCTGTCTTCAATTCGATAATTGAAAATTCTATCGCCGGCACAACTGTCATTTTTGTACTAGCCTTTTTATGGACTGAAATCCAAATTGTTATTGTTTTCCAAGGAACATTTTTCTGTGCTGGCTACTGAGTAGTAGTAGTGAAAAAAACACGGCTAATAGCTTTTGTCGTAAAGACCTCTCCCGAGCAACTAAAGCGACACTCTACAAAACCCTCATCATCCCGGTCCCCATGTATGGTGCAGAGACATGGACCATGGCAACATCTGATGAAGACGCTTTGAACTGCTTTGATAACAAATTCTTCGAGTGATTTTTGGTCCTGTCTGCATAATTGAAGAATGGAGACGAAGATTCAACCAAGAACGGTACGACCTGTACAGCGACACTGATCTAGCCAAAAAAGTTAAGGTCCAACGACTTTAATGGTTGGGACATGAAGAGCGAATGGAAAACAATGCTCCGGCTCGTAGAGACTTCGAATCCAACCCGGAAGGACGTCGTAGAAGAGGAAGACCGCGACTCAGGTGGAACACACAGGTGGTAGATGACGTCAACCAACTTGGCGTTCGAAGCTGGAGACAGCTAGCTAAGGACCGAGCTGGCTGGAGAAGTTTGTTCGGTGAGGCCCTGGTCCGACCTGGACTGTAGCACCACCATAAGTATAAGTAAGTAAAAGCTTTTGTAATTCCGGGCGAACGAAAATATTCCGGGGGAATGATTTTTCGGACGGAACCCACAATAGGGCTGATTTATAGGAGTTGGAATTGGGTTTTCAAAGCGCTTGTTTCGATTTGCGTGTTCGCTTATCAGAATCCACTATTTTCTGCTTGCCCTAATTGGAATTAAAAGCCGTGAAAAGTAATGTGATTTTTTGTTAGTTAAGTTTATCCTATATTAAAAAAAATATATGTAAGAATGTGAACACAAAAAACGGACGGTAAGCTACAAGGTATTGCATGCATTCTTTTAAAACTATGAACTATGAGATAAATAATTAATAAAGAGAAATCTACTATTAAAGTTCCAAGTTATTCACTTCCACTTAAATTTAAAAAGTATTTTACCAGACCCCATAGAAACATCAAACGTTTCTCCTTTTAACGCCGTAGTTATCTTTTATTAAGTAAAGAAGATTATTTGTGCGGAAACCGATTATAATTATTGATATTCTCGACAATTCAAAGGCACTCAACTCAGCAATTCCATAAATTTTCATTTCTCTCTCTTTTGATTAAAGAAACACAACCAGGGGCCCTACTCTGTAATTCGTTTCGAAAGCCAATCCTATTCGAATCCGATTCGTTTATGAATTCGAACTCTGTAAAATGTTCGAATCGAACAAAAAGATCCATCTTGTACTATTTCTATTCATAGAACAGATTTTCCGAGTCTCGAAGTATTTCTCATGAGATCTGTCAATTCAAAAACCAAACAAAAATTCAAAACAAATTAAAAACAAGACAAAAAAGTTCAAATCAATTCAGGCCAGGAAAGTCAAAGATCGACCAAATTTTCACGTTGCGGTAGATCCTGGAAATGACCTTTGAAATCCAAAACGATACCCACCACCTTTTCATCGATTTTAGGGCCGAGTATGACAGCATCTACAGAGACGAATTGTGTAAAGTTATGTCTAGTTTTAGCATCCGTGCCAAGCTCGTTCCCTTGTGCAAAATGACGCTGGAGAACTCATCCTGCTCCATCAAGGTTGGTAACGAGCTTACGGAATCTTTCGACCTCAAAAAAGGATTCAGACAAGGCGATGCACTGTCGTGCTATTTCTTTAACATCGTTCTTGAGAAGATAGTGCAGAACTTCACTATCAACACCAGAGGCACTATCTTCCAACAATCTGTTCAACTTCTGGCGTACGCCGATGATATTGATATAATGGGAAGAACACAGCGTGATGTCAATGGCGCCTTTGTAAGAATTGAGACACTAGTGGCAAAAATGGGTTTAGCGGAAATTACGGAAAAACGAAGAATATGCCGTCTTCTAGGAAGGACACCCAATACCGACGGCTCGGACAGAGCGCCACAATAGACTTGGAGGTAGTAGAGGAGTTTGTCTACTTAAGCTCCGCTATTACCACGGGCAATGATACCAGCGGCGAGATCAGACGAAGAATAACTCTTGCTAATCGCTGTTTCTTTGGGCTTAGAAGGCAATTGAGTGGAAAAGCCATCTCTCGAGCAAATAAAGTAAAACTGTACAACACCCTCATCATACCAGTCCTGCTGTATGGTGCAGAAGCATGGACCTTGACAAAATCGGATGAAAGTGCCTTAGGCTGTTTCGAGAGGAAAGTTCTTCGGGTCATCTTTGGCACCGTGTGTATTGAAGGGGAATAGCGAATAACAGCTAACTTTACAGGTTTTACAACGACATGGACCTAGCCAGAAGGGACAAGGTCCAGATACCTAGATGGCTCGATCATTTAGAGCGGATGGACACCCATGCTCCGGCGCGGAAAGCCTTCGACACTATTCCCTAGGAACGTAGGAGGAAAGTAAGACCGTGACTCAGGTGGCGCACTCAAGTGGAAGAGGACCTCAATTAACTCGGAGTCCAAAACTGGAGACAGCTAGCTAGGGACCGAGCTGGCGGGCGGAGACTGTTGATTGACGCCCAAGTCCACAACGGACTGTAGCGCCACCTTAAGTAAGTAAGTAAGTTTCTGACGACCGATGCATTCAAACGTTCGGTCCCTTGGCCAATTAGGGATGAGCACACATGAACTTCACCATAATTTCAAATTGGTTTTGTTTTGTGTACACATTTTTTCCTTGTAATGAAATTTATTTGCTTAAATTTTGAATAAAATTATAATTTCTTTACTTAAATTTTATGTATTTCACACAACACAATCGAATTTCTGCTCTTATGTCCTTTCAAAACGACATTCGAATTGCAATCCGTTTCCTTTCTTGGTGTAGAAACAAAATGTCCGTTTTCGAAAGTTAATGTTCCGAAAGTACTAGATTTCTAATCCGCATTAGGAATAGAGAGTACAAAATATTCGTTATCGAAAGTGTAGTTTCTTTCGAAACGAATTACAGAGTAGGGCCCCATTTTTTTGTGATGTCACTTTTCATTTACTGCATTCACAATCTCATTGTTTTTTTCTTTTTTTTTCAATAAATTATTATTATGCAACTCGTAAACATAAGCTACAATATTATTTTAATAATTAATAAGTTTATATTACTATCGTAAATACATATACATAGATATAAGCAAATGAGTTAATGTTTTCAAAGGTTAACGGAACGGTAACTTTCTCTCTCAATCAAATAAAATAGCCACAAAACTACACTACTATAAAAAATGTCAAAAATAGAACCCACCATATTGTATTATTTAAGTGAACAAATAAAATGCTAAGAATCCCTGAACTTTTTTTTTGGTAAAGAGTGTTTTGTTTTCATATCTACCGTTTGGAGTATTTTTTTTTTTTTTTTAGCTTTTAATGAAAATAAAAAAATTATTGTGATCGACGTTGACTGCTTGGAGCACTTTCAGTGTCCGTTTCGTCTTCGATGGGTTCTTCTTTGGGTCGAGTCCATTTGATCATTGTCTCCGGCGAACGGTAAAGGAACAGCAATTTGGCGAATAGATCTTCTTCAAGAGCCAGCTCTAGAGCTTCTCTTACCTGTAGGAATACAAGCAAACATTATTAACAATTATTATTTGTTTAATGTATAATAGGTGAGAATACGAACCAAGTAGATATCAAGGCACAATTGGAGAACTCTGTCAACGTACGGTAGATCTTCGTACATAATTCGTCTACTTTGTCCGCTGATTGACGACTTGAGAAATCGTGACGCCAATAACACAAAGGTAGTGTAGAGTCCAATGATTCTAAAATACAATCAGATTAATGTCAAGCATAGTTTTTTGTCACTAAAAATGTTAAACTGGTGGTTGGGTGTTGTAGGATCTGGGGGCATATGCTGGATCTTTTCCTGAAAACCAAGTGCTTGCAACGGCCCTACACATTTGGAGGTTAGTGCGAGCGGCTAACAATCCCTCCACTGTAAAAAACTAATAATTTATGAGAGAGACATCTTATGGTAACCAGGCCCGGAACGACAACGGACTATGCATTGCATGGAGATTTTGTACGTGGAATGTAAGAACACTCTACACTCCAGGTGCAACTCAAAAACTTGAATCTGCCCTCACGCAGCATAAGGCAGACATTACTGCAATCCATGAAATACGATGGATAGGATCAGGGACAATGAAAAGAAAAAATGTGCACGACTGGGTCGTACGAACTTGCTCCTGTATGCTAAAACTAAATATTTATGATTACTTAAATTGCAAAAAGTAGTGTTAAAATAAGAGATATACTTTAAGCAATTCTGATTACACTCTTACTAACAGCTTACACTTAACTCACAATTCACAAAAAAAAAAAAACTCAATATATAAAAATAATTAGAATTCATTAAGAAAGTTAAAATTTGAAAATGTAATTCGTAAAAACATTTCATTCCAAAAATTAAATGCCAAACAAATTCAAACCTTATTCTTGATTTATTGAATTTTTTTTTTGAAAATCGTCGGAGCCGTTTTTTTTTAAAATTCATTTTTTATATATAAAATTTTTCAAAAATGTCTTAAAATTAATTTGGGTATGTAGTTTTCAAGACCATGTATATTATACTCCAATTTGGATTGTTAAAATTGATCCGTTTTTGAGATACAGAATTTTGAAAAAAAAAAAATTTGAAATTTTTTTGAAAACAAAATATTATTTGAACAATATATACGTACTTTCGAAAAAGAACTTACGCTGATCGGACTTTCAGTTTTCGAGAAAATCTATTAACAAAAAAAACGGTAATATGGGAGGTACCGTTTTGGAGCAATACAAACATTTTTTTTTTACATAAAATACATGAATGTTTAAAAAAATAAAACTCGAGGAAGTTTAAAAAAATCGTAGGAGCCGTTTTGGAGAAAAAAAAAGTTTTGGTTTTTGGCCAAAAAAATCGTATGGTGGCTACCCTAAATTTTGATCTTAAAACAAAAATAAAAAAAATGGCATATGAGTTTTTGCTCAAACCTCTAATTTTCAAATTTGAAGTCAATCGGGCCAGTAGTTAAGGCTGTAGATGCCTGTGAACTTTCCGACAGACAGACTTCTTCGACTTCTCTATCATCGTAATGTCATATCTCATCCTCATCTCAAAATTTTTTTGTTACGAATACAATACTTGCCATATATTCTATATGTCGCAAGTAAAAATTGCGACATTTATTACAGCTGTCATCAAACAATCCATATATTTAGATGCGGATTCGACGTGGAAAATCGGCTTGTCATGGATTTCAAGCCAATTAGTTATCGCCTGGCTGTAATCCGCATCAAGACCACACTACAAAACATCAGTATAATATGTGCCCACGTCAAAACCGATGATGCTGAGGAGTCTAGCAAGGAGGAGTTTTACGGCCTCCTGCATAGAGTCTAGAGGAGCAAATATCGACTCTGACCACTTTCTAGCAGTGGCTAAGTTTAGAGCTCGACTATCAAACGACAAAAAAATCACGTGCGGACCCAAGAAAGAAGTTCAACATCGGTTGCCTTGGAACTCTGGATAAAACCAGGGACAACCGTGAGCGCCTGAGTGAGCGACACTCCGCCGTCCTCCCTTATACCACAGATGTCAACACCTTGTGGAACCAATATCGCGAAATAATAAAATATGCGGCCGAGACCACCATAGGTTACCAGCTACCCCCGAAAAAGAACCCGTGGTATGATGATGAGTGCGCGATATTGAAAAGAGAGATGGAAAATGCACGAAAACAAGAGCAGCAAGAGAAGAGTACCGAAAAAAAAGGAAAAATGAGAAAAAGACCCTGCGAAGGAAGAAATAGAATCCGCAATTTCTCAGCTCAAATATCTAGAAGAGTCTCGGGGCAATGAACAACACCCGGCGTTTCTTTAAAAGGTCGAAGCAATTAGCTTTTGGTTTCAGAACCGGGACATGCTCTGCAAAACAGTGAAGGAAACCTGGTCATCGAAGCGCACGGAATAGTAGATGTTTTCAAGCAGCACTTCCAACAGCTGCTGAATTCGCAAAATGTCATGCGAAGTAATGACGACTAGACCAGTCAATGAAGACCCAGTCCCAGCCATCGGCACGAGAAGAGGTAGAAAGAACCATCCAAAAGCTAAAAATAACAAATCCACCGGTCGGATGGAGGAAGTGTTTTGATGTGTGGGAGGAAGAATGCATTCCCACTGACTGATCGATAAGCTCCATATGCCCCATCTACAAAAAAGGCGATCCGATATCATGCAAAAACTACCGTGGCATATTCCTGCTTAATGTTGCATACAAAATCCTATCCAACGTACTGTGTGAGCGTCTGAGCGTCACACTGAGGTAGATCCTGGAAAAGACCAACGAATTTCAAGTCGATACCCACCATCTTTTCATCGACTTCAAAGCTGCTTATGATAGATCCACCGCGAATAGCTTATGATGGCGATGTCTGTATTTGGGATCCCGAACCAACTGATCCAGCTATGCCATATGACGAACAATACGCAGTGAAGTAACCTATGTATGTTCAAGCATGTGCAGAGTTTAGACAAGGAGATGCGCTGTCATGTGACTTCTTCAACATAGTCCTGGAGCAGATAGTGTGCAATTCAGGTGCGAGCACTGAAAACACTATCTTCAACAAATCCACCCAGCTCCTAGGCTTTGCGGACGTCATTGACATCATTGGTCGATCTTGTCGAGCTGTGCTTGAGGCCTTCACAGCGATTGAAGAACAGGCAAAACTCGTTAGTCTTGAAGTGAATGAGCACAAAACAAAGTACATGCTATCAACAAACAATGCAACATCTGTCCACCGCCTAGGACAAAACGTCACTGTTGGTAGCAGCAATTTCGACGTAGTTAAGGAGTTCACCTTCCTTGGAACAATCATCGATCCCACAAACAAAACCGTAGTGGAGATCCGAAGAAGAATTACCCTAGCGAACCGCTGCTGCTTCGGTTTGGCAAAACAACTGGGTTCAAAACTCCTCACTCGAAAGACAAAGTGCCTGCTTTACAAAACTTAGATTTTACCAGTCCTACTCTACGGCGCCGAGTGCTGGACGATAAGTAAAAAATGGGGATTGATACTGGGCACTTTCGAGAGAAAATTTCTTCGACGGATTTTCGGTCCCGTATGCGACGATGGCGAATGGAAAAAAGGCTCAACCGAGAACTGTATGAGCTGTACCACGATGTGGATGTAGTCCAGAAGGCCAAGAAAAGACAAATAAATTGGCTTGGCCACATCGAGCGAATGGACGACAACGCTTCTTTTTTTATGTTGTTATTATCAACCCACTTTTCTTTTCTTCAGAATATTGACATTGACATTTCACAGTACTTCGCACATGAATGTAACGAACTACGGACGCATAGCAGCACTGGCCACTGAGGCCATCGCTTCTTTTCATTCCAGCCCTCAGGTTCGAGACGACAAGGAAGACCGAACCTACGGTACAAGGCCCAAGTGACTGCGGATGCCAGAGCGCTTGGTTTCGGCGACTGGAGAGTATATGCAAGGGACCGATCACGATGATGGAAGGCTGCAATATCTCAGGCTGAGATCCTTCAAGGATTGTGAGCCGGATAAGTAAGTAAGTAAGTAAAATTTTAAACTAAATATTGAACTTACCCTCCAGCAGTTAGAAAACTGAATGTTGTAGGGAATTTCTTGTCGTTGAATGTATACATAACGACCTCGTCACAGGTTGCATAAGGAAGTTTTTCTAGAACATTTTTATAAAAACTGTCATCACAGTCCTCTTGTACTTCCCACCATACAGAGAGGGTACTACTGTCGGCTAGCAATCTTATGACCAATGAACGATAATCTGGAATGAAACAAAAGAACCGAGATTATGGTGAGTTTCGAAGGTGAATTACAAAAAAAAAAAAAATCAGTTTTACTTTGGTTCTCTGGCATTAGTTGATTAACGACGGTTAGTTCTCCCGAATTGTGGACCTATGAAGGAAAAAAAAATAAAACATAAAAGATTCTTGTAATTTTTAAAAACCGTAATGATACCTTTATGAACTTTGGAATAATATTTGGAATCACTACAAAAGCATCGCTGCTGGCATTGCCCAGAAGCATTGCTATCATATCTTCACGTCTCGAAAAATTCCCACTCAAGTTAACCGTTATCTCATCGCTCACCGTTCCTATGCCTCCTTTTATAGGCGGGTCACGGGATAACGAGTATGTAAAACTGCACGGTAACGATTTACCTACAAATGAAACATGAATATAGGAGAAACAACAGAGATAACCCTCAGCTGGCTTACGTTTTACCAAGGCCTTCAAGAGTCGTGCCTTATCCGGTGGTGTTATTGACCAACTCGATGGAGCATTAGCTTGCATAGTGATCGCTGCTATGTCAGACGTATCGTAATTAGCCAAGAACCTCATAGCATTTCTTTTCTTTTTGTAGGTATCTTTAAGTGTTTGAAACATCGAATCATCAAACGGATATATATTCTCTCTGTTAATTGTGTCATAGATCGGATCAAAATGTCCAATACGTATCGAGGTCTGCACTTCGTAGGCAATATTCGGCTGTCCAACAGCATTGCCCAAGGCAAACAAACAAAGGGGGCCCCAAATCGCTATCACAATAAGCAATATTGCAGTTCCGCCAAGAGCGATCTTCGTTAACATGGGCTTTTTCACAGCTCGCATTGCAGGGAAATCGGATTCCATTTGTCGACTGCATTTGATGAAATAAATTTCTGAGAATATGTCTTCCATCTTCAGCCAATCGAACAGTGTCATTGTTGTATCGGTGCACACCCAATCGAGAACCGTACGCAACTCGAACAAGAATGGAACTTGCATGTAGCTGAAAAACGAAGAATTTTTTTGATTTTTTTTTTGGGTTAAATTCGATTTTCAATTCAACAAAACCAAAGTAATTACAATTTAAATGATATCATGTTGACCAATGAGAATCCCTTTGTAAGGAAATTGCCCAAAATTCTCTTGGGATAACCACATTTGATTTGGTATGATGAGAACAGAAGGTAGAAACATTTGATTATGTAGAACATTATTGGTGGGGTTAATGAATTGAAACTGCGTTCGGTAACGGCTGGAATAATGAAGAACATCCAAACGTGTATGCCGATAACGGAGAAGAAGTGGAAACATATTTTCTCGAATAGGGCCTTTCGTAAATAGAGGGCTCTGTCAATGACAATCAAGATGAATTGAACGAGTAACATGATGAGGAATGGTACAGGCACTTTGTTTTCCATAAGGTAGGTTTGGACATCGTCATCGCCTTGTTGAGACTGTAAGTAAACAGAAAAATTATTTATAGTTTAACCTCAAAAAACACCCCAACCAAGTGAATTTAATTAGCTACAAGAAATCAAAGGCTGTTTTCCGTCGGCGAGCTTAAATAGGCTTCAATGCTTTAACTCCATCAATTAACAGTAACACTCCCAGAGGAAAAAATATGGCACAGCATTCGTTGTCTAAGTGGTAACCACTCTACCAAAATTATAAAATGTATAGTTGCACCACGGCGACAACGAACAAAACACCGCCGTGAGACAGGACACTTTCATCGGACTGAAATCCAACAAATCCGCTAGAACAGATGGTCGTGTGGACCACAGGGGTCGCACTCATATTTTTTCCGCTTAAACGGGGGAAGATATTCGAAGGGTAGACACGTGCATTCAAGTGGACACAAGCGTCCACTAAAACCTCTGTCTATCAACTCCTACTCTCCACTTCCCCGTGGTGAACATCGGGTGCCCAGTACCTCGAAGATTGGGTTCCAACCCCAGTGTGCGTCTACTAAGACATGCCTCCTTTTCAACAGGCGGCAGCGGAAGAACTCCCAAGATGGAATCAACGGTGGCGTCTACAGTTCCAGTCAGGATGAACTATTTAATGAACAATTTATAGGGCTACTACGACATATTCGCAGCCCAGGCTTACGAGGAGCGGTTTGGCCTGCTCTTCGTCATAGAGTTAAACTAAAGTTCGGCCCTCTAGGTTGGGGGTCGTGCGTCGGGGTGACTGCCCGGCCACATAATGAAACTATAGTTCCGAAACACCAACAAGCCTCGGATACGGACGGAATTAATGATGACGACCCACGCAAACGATTTAAGGACAATGAATTTCGGCTTTGCACTTCTAATGTTAGGTCCCTCAACAAACCACGTGAAGCAGAACAACTAGCGGAAGCCCTTGACTACTATAAAGCAGATATAACTGCCATCCAAGAAATGCGATGGGATGGTCCGGGCCTACGTAAAATGAACAACTGCGATATTTACTACGGCGACTGCTACCGGGAATAAAATCAGCGTCTATTTGGATGTGGACTTGTAGTTGGGACTCGACTCAAGAGGAAGGTCTTGAGTTTCAACTCAGTGAATGACCGCATCACTACAATCCGTATCAAGGCTTAATTCACCAACATCAGCCTCATCTGCGCTCACAACCCCACTGAGGAAAAGGATGAAAACACCAAAGACAGGTGCTACGAGCTCCTCGACAAGACCTATGAGCAATGCCCTAGCTATGACATTAAAACCGTCCTTCGAGATTTCAATGCTAAGCTGGGTAGAGGAGAAATCTTTGGTGGAATAATCAGACGATATAGCATACACGACACCACCAAGTACGCGATTCCTACACCTACATATCCACAAAGGAACATGGAAATCTCCTGACCAATCAACCGTCAACCAGATTGATCACATTGCGATCGATGTACGACACTTCTCTAGTATGCAAGATGTCCGCACATTCCGAGGTGCCAACATCGACCTTGTTGTAGCCAAGGTACGAATGCGGATATCCTGATCAAGGCCAATACGCGAAAATGCTAGAAGGAAATTCGACGTCAAACGGCTCCAATCGCAAGAGATTGCTAGATCCTTTTAAGATCATGTCTCCGAAAATCTCCTCAGAAGTCCTTTACTGCCAGCACAAAATATAGAGAACCAGTGGCAACACTGCCAAGCAGCCATCAGAGATGCCGCCTCTGAAGTGCTAGGGCTTACACGTCCACCACAACGCAACCCTTGGTTTGACGATGAGTGCCGGCGAGCACATGCACAGGAACAAGAGGCATACAAAGCGGCGCTGCAAACAAGGACACGAGCAGCTCGTGAGCTCTACGAGCAGAAAAGGAGAGAGGAGCATAAATTACTCAGAAAGAAAAAAAGGGAGCATGAGAAGCGCGCGATCGAGGAGATAGAGGGATGTCACAACAGAAACGAGGTTCGAAAGTTCTACAAAAAAGTGAAACAAACCTCCAGGGCTTATACTGCCTGTAGAGACCATCATGGGAACATCGTAGTAGAACCGCAGTCAGTGCTGGGTATGGAAAGACCACTTTCCCAAACTGTAAAATGGCAATGACGAGCAAAACTCTCCGCCAGCAATACAGAACCATTCAATTTGGGTGTAGTAGGCCAACAACTCCACCCATCCGACCTTGACGAAGTGAAGATATCTTTACTTAAGTCGAATAAGGCCGCTGGAGCAGACGGGCTAGCCGCCGAACTGTACAAAACAGCTGGAGATGATTTGGTTAGGAACATGCAAGAACTCATCTGCAAAATTTGGTCGGAGGAAAGCATGCACGATGAATGGAACCTCAGCATCGTATGCCCGATCCTCAAAAAAAGGAGATCCCTTGAACTGCACCAACTACAGAGGTATAAGTCTCCTTAACATCGCCTATAAGATCTTGTCTGCCGTGCTGTGTGAACGTTTGAAGCCCTTCGTCAACAACCTGGTAGGTCCTTATCAGTGTGGCTTCAGACCCGGAAAGTCCACCATCGATCAAATATTCACCCTACGGCAGATCTTGGAGAAGACCCAGGAACTTCAAATCGATACCTACCACCTTTTCATCGATTTCAAGGCCGCGTATGACAGCGTCTATAGAGACCAACTATATAGAGCAATGTCTAGTTTTGGCATCCCAGAAAAACTCATCCGCCTGTGTAAGATGACAATGGAAAACTCACGCTGTTCCATCATGGTCGGAAAAAACCTAACGGACGCTTTTGATGTCAAAAAAGTTTTAGACAAGGCGATGCGTTGTCATGCGATTTCTTCAACATCATTCTTGAAAAATTGTGCAAAGCTCCACGTAACACCAGAGGCACAATCTTTAACATTCGTCCAGCTACTAGGATACGCAGACGACATTGACATAATTGAAGAACACAGCGTGTGTCAGTGGACGTTGTGTCTTGAGACGGAGGCCAGGACGATAGTCTAGCGGTTAACAAGGGTAAGACCAAGTTCATGCTGTCGACAGGAAAGGACTAACAACATCGACGTCTTGGAGCAAACGTCAACAAAGACAGATTTAACTTCGACGTAGTTAAGGACTGTGTCTACCTGGGATCTGCTATCAACTCAGACAACAACATCAGGGCTTGTTTCGATATTCCCGTGGATGCCGAGTATCAACAATCACTTGCACTTCCATCATTGAATTGGCAACATCATTCGAACGATTTGACATCTTTGTACAACACTGGTCCCGCAATGTACATTGAAATGCCAACGGATGTTTATTCAGTAACAAAAATAAGGAGTTAAAAGTATTTTTCTTAAGACTTACCCCAAAAGCTGTGAAACCAAACAGAAGAACGAAGAAATTAACAAAGTCACACAAGAACATCAATGCATAGACATCGGTAGGTAATCGCGTCTTTTTGATCAAATCAATGAAGAATTGTCGACCGCACGATTTATATTGCTCCTTCCTGGAAAAATTTAAAATAAATTACAATTTTAATACCGAGTTTTTCTTTTTTTAATTTGAAAAAAAAAACTAACATTTCAGAAATACTATGAACAACGACCACCGAATTTTTTTCGCTTCGGGGAGCTGGATCTTCATTTTTAGTTTCATTGAATTCATGACTGCAAATAATAATCGAATAACTTAACGACCCGAATTATAAAAAACAAAATTTTTCAAACATACTGAAAGCGCCTGGTCTTGTTCTCTTTGAAAACCATAGTATTTTCCTCCACTACTATCAGGTACTGGGATTTCCACAAGCCCTGTATTTTCAAAATAAATCTAAAAGAAAATTACTTGAGTAATTATGTTGATTTTCGTAAACTGATTTTTGTACCTATGGAAAAATAGAACTAACAAAAGTAACAGATCGTATGTGGCAATATGGTCACCTGTCGCAATTCCAAGAATACTTGCGGCCGCCAATGGCTGATTTGGCAGAGGTGTGTTTGTATAGTTTGTCCAAAGCAATTTGAAATCACAGAAAGTTTTGATAAAAACTAACGCTTGACTGTAAGCAATCAGTGTGACCCAGAAATTTTTTGTTGGGCGAGGCAGTGAAAGTGATCCCCAGAGGAACACCATTAGGGGTAGTGGAAGCGAGATTATACTAGCATTGACGACCTAACAAATAGATAATTAAAATATTCCGTTACATTTATTAATTAATCATCAAACTTATTGATTTTTACCTGATTGATGAAAACAACAATGTAACAAACAACATCAGTGTTTGCGACAATTGCATACCAAGCTGATATAAGGGCTTCGATAATGATGTGGTGGTCTTGGCTGGCGAAGTCATCTTCATATGTTAGTGCTCCAGATCTGAAAGGCAAACAGTTTCATAGGAATTTAGCATTTGTTGTTTGTCGCGCACGGAAAACGTCAAAAGTGCATTTTATTAAAATTATTTAGTCATACCATAATTTTTTATTTACAAATTGCGATTGACGTGCATTTGAATGTGTTTTGCTTTGTCAAACTTTATTAAAAAAGTTAACCAACAGTTAAATGGCTTTTTTTCGAATATATGAATGCAGCTATTTATTTGTTTATAATTTATATTAATGGAGTGCAAAATAACAATAATATAAAGAACATTTTCCCATATTTTTTTTAAATCTTCATAACATGTGTAGGTACATTCATAATATGGTGATCTTATACTTAAGAAAGTCCTGCTTTATTTATTTTTTATAATTTGCCTTTATACCCTTTTTATGCCAGAGACACAGTAGTTCATTAGGAAGAAAGGAAGAGGAAGGAGAGAAGGTGTCGGTGTACATTGGTCATGAATTCTCGAACATTGTAAAGACTGGGAAAGACAGAGTGTAGATGAGAGTTTCACATTCGCAGAGTACGGCTAAAAAATGATTCTCTATAGAGGAGAGTACGTCCGAAAATGGGCTCGAGTAAACAGATGGGCATTCCTGGAAGCGCGGGTAATACGGTTGAATTGTTTATGGGGAGGAATGCAACTGGCTATTTCCCTAGAGCACTTACCGTAGAAGTAGCAATAGAACAGGAAGAGACACGCTACGTTACGACGGTGAACTAAAAGGTTGGATGAGTCAGTGATCTCTCTATCACCAATCATTCTTACAGCTCTTTTTGTATCCCATCCAAGAGGCTCATATTTTGACGTTGCAGTTCCACATCCGAAGATGAGGGATGTGAGTCTGGAAACGAATATGAGAAGCTAAGGGTACTATCGTCAGCGAAACAATTTATTGAATAAGAAGTTACAGACAAGAGATCATTAACAAAAATGAGAAAGAGGGTCGGAGATAAAACGGAGCCTCGAGGCACACCAGCATTTATATTGTGCTATTCACAATTGAATCCGTCCAATACAACTTGTATTGCACGGTTCGAAAGGAAGTTTCTAATTCAACGAAAAAGGGATTCATCGATACCGAAAGCACGCATTTTCGATAAAAGAGCAGGATGCCAGACCTTATCAAATGCCTCTGAAATATCAAGTGCAACAATCTTACTTTCTCCAAAACGATACAAAGATTTGTTCCACTGTTCGGTGAGATAAACCATCAGATCACCTGTGGACCTGTTGCTGCGAGAGCCGTACTGCCGGTCATTGAGAAGCTGTCGGTCTTCAAGATATTTCTTAAACTGATAGTTTATCAGCGTTTCCATGACCTTCGAAAGAAGGGCCGAAAGTGCAATCGGGCGATAATTGGAGAGAGAAAAAGATTCGCTTATTGCTTTATTTGTTTTGTTTGTTTGTTTGTTTATTCATCTTCTGATTATGAAAATCTAACAGATTACATACTAATAATTTCTTGGCTTAATGTCTAAATTTAATAAATATATGACGTAGACGCAATTGTCTTTCCGGAACATATAAAACAAAATAGGTAAGAACTTGTGGACACCTTATACGATAAAAAAAAAAAAAAAAAACACACAAACAGAACGCACTGAACAAACCGTCTTTTTTCTAAAGATTCAAGTCCGATCAAATTACACCTAGATACATAAGAAAGGGAATCAATTCTCCACCTTAACTGCTTAACTACAAATCTTGTGAAAACTGTTTGAACTCTTTCGATTCGAGTTATACAAATGGACGCTGATGGACACCATACAATTAAACAATATTCCAGAATTTGACGAACTAGGGACATGTAAACAGATTTTAATGCATAAGGGTTATAGAATTCGTTGCAGTAACGCTTATTGAAGCCAAGCATTGAATTTGCCTTTGCAATGATAAATAGTCAACATGCAACGAAAACGACAACTTTGGATCGAAAATGACACCAAGATCACGAATCTCCAATTTGTAATGTACAAATGTACGGTGTGCAGTAAAAACATTACATTTACGTATATTCAACGGAAGAAAATTTTGTTCACACCAAACGGATAAAATACCCAAATCATTTTGAAGTTTTTGCGGATCATCACTGTTTTTAATACATAAATATATTTTTATGTCGTCAGCGTACATCAAACATAAAGAATTTTGAAAAAGAGACGGGATATCATTGACAAAAATGTCAAACAAAAGTGGTCCTAAGTGGCTTCCTTGAGGAACTCCAGATGAAACTTTTATTACACTAGATACAAAAATTCCCAATTTCACACTATGTGTTCTATCAGTTAGGTAGCTAGATAACCATTTCATAAGCAAACCATCAATACCAAACACTTTAAGTTTAGCTACAAGAACTTTGTGGCAAATTGAGTCGAAAGCCTTTATAAAATCTGTGTAGATGGTATCCACTTGATAACCGGATTCAAAAGAATCGGTGATATACTTGCAAAAAAGCATGACATTAGTAGCAGTAGATCGTCCCGATATAAAACCATGCTGCTCTTCACAAATATGTTCCTTAATATTAAAAAGTAGATGATCTCTTACTATAAGCTCAAATAACTTTGAAATTGCAGAGATTTAAGAAATTGCTCGATAATTTACTACCAAATTTTTTGCTCCTGTTTCGTTTGCTGTTTCCCAACTGCTCGGAACGAGCCCAGAAGAATAGGATAGATGGAAAAGCTTACGCAAGGGTTTTGCCAGCATGGAAGACCACCGAACACCTCTTCAGAATAATAGGGGAATACCATCCAGACGCCACAACACGAGTGCGAAAGAAGATTTGTCCCATGGTTTCATTGAAGCGCTCAAGAACAGGCGGAGTCATGACACCCTCTGGCAGCGAAGAGTTGGCGGCGAACAGCCTAGCAAAAATCTTTTGAAATGTCTACTGTCTCAGGTATGAGGTATCTCGCGCACAAGATCACGGTTTTTTGTCAAGTTAAAACTCCGTGCTAAGACAACAAGTCCGATTCGGCTCGGATTTTGACAGTAGCCGTCTACGGGAATGTACTACACAATAGAAGTTAGTCTTGCGATACTGCCACCATCAGACGGTGAGGCTAAGTACTTGTCATCAGACTTCCCTGGTAAACCTATATTTTAGACAAATTATGAGATTATGACACAAAATTTATTAGAATACAAGACACAGAAACCATTTTGTTGCTGGATAAAAACCTTGTTTCTATTTTTCAAGCATGAATCTTGCTCGAACGTGAAGATTTTGAATAACATTATGTGCAGGAAAAAAAGTAAAATTGATTATTAAAAAAATGATCAATGATTAATGCCATTGGACATGGACAATATTTATAAGTGTTAGATATGGATTATGGGTAAACAGTTACCTTTGCGAGTATTTTTTAAAAGTGAATATAAAATTTAAAGAAACAAAATGCGATCGTGCATGAAACTATCAATTTTCTAGTTTTGTTTTAGGTGTACCTGTCTGATTTTTCACACGACCATTCGTCGCTAAGAGTGCCTGTCTCATCAAGACCCATATCAACTGAGGGCGGCATCACTCTTATGTCAGGCACTCCGCTTGATTTTCGCCTAAAAACATATTTCACCATTAAAAGTGATGGTTAGTTTATTTCATACTTTTTTTAATCATTCAACTTTCGAAACACACATTTTTCGGCAAGCTGAATATTACACGTTTCTAGCTTCTACATCAGCTAATAAATCAACCAGTTCTAGCACACACGAGCCACTAATATTTTATACTTAATTTTTCTAACATCGAAAATATATTAAAAATGTCATTAATTAATTTTTAACAAATCGATGTTGTATTGTCCCAAAAAAAATAAAACTAAAAACAATACAAAAGTTGAAAAATAAACCAATCAAATCGAAATGGTACAACGAAGAGCTATGAAAATGTTAACACATTCTAAGATAGTGGCTGCACTTTTTTTGATTACACTGTTTGCAATGGCCGAGCTACAATTACCCCAGTTAAAGAACGGTATGATATGGTTTATAGGCTGGTTGATATTCATTGGTCCTTATTTCTTACAAATGTTGCAAATCACAATGCTTCAATGTTAACATCTTTATAGAGCCATGTCAATGGAAAATGTGCTCCTTTTGATACAAATAGATCGTGGGATATCATACATTTGGACTTTTTTTTCTCTGGGGATATGCATAGTCCCAGGTCTTCAGGAAAAAGCCACCTCGTTTTACCGTGAGAAACCGCAGCCGCTATACTCGAACGAATCGACCAAATGAAGACTATCAGATTTCACTGCCACATGATATTGTACATCTTTTGAATGTGGTCAGGAAGCAGATTGTGTCTATTTTGTCTTTTCAAGAGCCTTCGAACACACGATTTCAACGTTTAAGTTTTTTTTTTCATTAATTGGATATCAATATATGTATCTTGAAGACAGGTCTTATCAGTTGACATTAGTGAATCATTAATTGTTGAATTTATACTTGATCAACAACAAACGTGTTTAATTAACAATTCAACTTAATTTTATGAAAACTGACAATGATAAACAACGTATCATATTCAAGTATCACTTAAAATGTTTGATCAACAATGAAAGTATTTAACCAACCACAAGAATTTTTGAAGCTACACAAAGGTCTTTAATGAATTATCAAGGATATGCTCGATCAACAATGTTCATATTTAATCAATCACGATAATTGTTGAGGCAACACAAACATTGTTAAAGTGTCGCAATCATTTTGAATTAGAATACTTTTGGAACTTGAAGTATCACGTGTATGTTCAATAGAATATTTGTATTGTTTGGCCTGCAATAAGCTTGCATATTTAAGTTTAAATGCATTCGTTCGTTGTTCATTAGTTTAGCTTTATTTGGTGAACAAGACGTGTGTATAAAGTGAACAAGAGTGTGTTTATTGATTGCTAACAAATAAAATCGAAATAACACCAGCACCAGAAGTTTAATTTCTAAGGTAAGTTTTTGTTCTATTATATTATTAAACTATATATTTACTCGACACTCTGAAACTCTGAAACAATTTTGTTAAAATTCATAAAATGAAAGAAAGAAGTCTATATCTAGTCCGACATAATTATGTTTTACGTGCAGGACTTAAATTATGGTGTTCTCAGAGTTCGTGCTAATTTCCGTCGATATGCTAATCGTTTCGAATATGAAAAGTATAAGAAAACAAAGGTTATGAATCTACTACATTTCTTAACTATATTTCCTTAACAGAAAAGTATTTGTTCCATCTCCAAGAGGATCAAAAGTGAATTCATCAGAAGGTAGCGGGTTCTTCAATTCTTAGAGAAGGTGCAGAATAATAAGCATTGATATCTTTTACAAGAAGAAGAAGTTTTTAAAATTTCAAACATTTGAAGGTAAGCGGTTTCTAATACTGTAGTTTCTTGTTTTTTATTTTTTGCTTATCGGCTCATCAACATTTTGTTTATGTCAACAAAGGTCTCTTGCTGAAAATAACGGCTTCAACCGCAGAACGAGGTTATACTGAGGAGTAAGAACATTTCTATGACCTAAGAAGTGAAGTTGTTAATTTATTGGCTGCTTTTTAAACGCTCTACCGATAAAACAATGGTAAATTTTGCATTCCTTATTTGTAAAAAAGTAGTTTTTCCCTTAAATATTTCATCATTATATTACGCTTTAAAAAGTATCGCATGTATCGCATATCATCATCAAATTAATACACATTTTTCCGAAACATATTATTCAAAGTATTTAATAAAACTGATGAATTTATAAGTACAGATATCTATTTGAAACACAAACATTAAACGCGTTAAATTTTGTTATATTATTTCAGTTTTTTGGTAAATTATTTCAATAAAATATGTTTTAGAAAAATTGATTGTGATGGTTTTTCATTTCCTTGGATTTCTCAGGTGAAAAAAAAAACTGTAAGTATTCTTATATCGACAAAGAAAATGTTTTTCTAACCACTTTCATTGAAGACTTAATTGTTTTCTAATATCACAAACGGTATCTTTCAACATAAATCACCCTATTTCTCTTTTTAATTTAAGCAGAATAATATTCAATCAACTATAAACGTTTTTGATCAACAACGAGCTGGACCAAATTCGTATTAATTCAAGCACAAAGATTGTAACACTATAATATCTCATAGTTAAAGAAACACTAAATCGTTGTTGATCAACAACGATATTGATTATTTGCGCACCATGATTGTCAGTCAAGTATGCTTATAATATTTAAGTGAACACCATTTTCATGTTTGTTTTACTACAAACGTGATTGGTTAACAATGAAATTGACAATGACGTTATTGTTTTGAACAATGAACATTGTATCATTTAAATATAAAAAATAACAATGCCAGCATGTTCAAATTAAACATATTCGTGCTTGACGCAAAAACAAACAAGATTATTGTTTGATTTTACCAAGGTTTTTTTTTTTCGGTGTTCACGGGCACTGTCTCTTGCGAAGAATTGACAAAACTTCCAAGAGTATCATCTCTCATGAAAAAGTGCTTCTCAACTTTGCCGTTCGAAATCGGCGTTAAATTGTAGGTCCCCTCAATTCTTCACACGCACCTTGAGACTTGTAGATGAGAGTAAGCCACATGGGCCTTGGCTCTTCAAGAGCTGTCGCGCAACTCTATTTATTTTTTTATTAACGATGGCCCGCTGTGTTCAAGACAGCGAAAAATGGATGACAGAATATACAATCTCACAACACATTTTAAATCGTCCCGAAACTGTTTAAGATCTTTGAGTTTAATTGACATCTGAGCATATTAAGTCAATGCAATGTTGAGATTAATAAAGTGTTGACCAAAGGAATTCCGTCATCACTTGTTCTCTATGTAATTGTTTTGTTCGTCCTCACATTTAATACGCTTCCCAGGACACCCCTTTACTTACGTATGTGTTCAATAGAATTTTACCTTGTTTGCCTTCAAAGTTTTTCAACATTCCTCCTTATGATTCGTCAATTACTATGGGTGTTCAGTTCATGTTACTGGCGCTCCGGACTTATTAGGCCTTATTTCCTTTATCATTGGGGATGAGGTTAACATTTTCATGGTAGGGTCATGATTAAAGAACCTAGGCTTCGAACAAACAATGCAGTGCATGAGCCTGTGATAAGAATGTGCAGACTTTCAAATTGAGCCAGTGTTCCACGCACAATGTTTATGTTGTATTCTTGTATTCTCTTAGTTTATGTTATTTTTATTCTCTTGTTTCGCTATTAACAACATACACGAGCCGGTGGTATTATAGCATTGGCAAACTATGAACTATCGGTTGGTAGAATTTGCTATAAGTTCTCTTCAACCACTTAGAATAATGTATGGAAAAAAAATTAAAGATAATAAAAAAAAAATACCTTCAATTTTCAAAGGGACTTGACAATTTGAGATATTTCGAAATCTCTATTATCGGCTTGATGCTCTAAGCTCTTACAACTTCGTCGGCTTGTTGTCATAAACCAATGATTAAATGAACCCCAAAGAAAACGTCTAGAGCCGTTAAAGCGCACGAGCACGGCGGGCAAGTGGCTGGCCCATTTCATGAGATTCAATAAATCGATTGTAAGTAGTGATGGGTGCATTCGAATGATATAAACGATTCTATTCGATTCAGGCAATCATTCGGATCCTTTCTCAAACCTTGAAAAATCATTCGAATGCAAATAATCGATTATTAGTATTCGAATGAAAATAATCGATTATTATCATTCGAATGATGATTCGATTATTCAAATCAATCGAATACCATTTTCTCGATTATAGAAATCATTCGATTATGCCCTTACTAATTGTAAAGCTTGCTGTGTGGCTTTTAGCACCTGTTGACACCATATTTTGTCCGAGTCCATATTCGGGACAAAAATAACCGGTAATCGTCCAAATTCTTGAGAACGCCGTGAAATTGACTGATTAGGATCGTTTGCTACAGACTGGACGCCTAAATAACAGCGATATTTTGGACACTTCGAACAACCCGCTGTCTCATTGACACGGCAACATCATACAACGAATATGAAGATTAAAATTTTTGCGCAAACTTTTTATTGGCTGTCTACTAGAATTACGGTCGGAAATTGCAGTTCACGCTCTTAAAGTTACTGTTAGCGAGTCCATATTTCGGTAGACATTTTTTTAATTTTTGCAGATGTTTATCGTCCCTGAGAAAGGGAGATCCTCTAAACTGCGCCAACTATAGAGGTATAAGTCTACTTAACATCGCCTACAAGATCCTCTCTGCCGTAATATGTGAACGTCTGAATCCTTTCGTCAACAATCTGATTTGTCCATATCAATGTGGCTTCAGGTCAGGAAAGTCAACCATCGACCAAATTTTCACATATCGGCAGATCCTGGAAAAGACCTATGAACTCCAAATCGATACCCACCACCTTTGTACCGACTTAAAGGCCGCGTATGACAGCATCTACAGAGACGAACTGTATAAAGCTGTGTCTAGTTTTGGCATCCCTGCCAAGCTCGTTCGCTTGTGCAAAATGACGATGGAGAACTCACGCTGCTCCAGCAAGGTTGGCAACAAACTTACGGAATCTTTCGACGTCAAAAAAGGATTCAGGCGATGCACTATCGTTCGATTTCTTTAACATCGTTCTTGAGAAGATAGTGCAGAACTCCACCGTCAACACCAGAGGCACTATCTTCCAAAAATCTGTTCAACTTCTCGCGTACGCCGATGATATTGATATAATGGGAAGAACACAGCGTAATGTCAATGGTTCCTCTGTGAGAATTCAGACAGAAGCGGTCAAAAATGAGTTTAGCGGTAAATGAGGGAAAAACGAAGTATATGCTGTCTTCGTGGAAGGACATACCGACGGCTCAACGTCACAATGGACGCATACAACTTCGAGTGGTAGAGGAGTTTGTCTACCTAGGCTCCGCTTTAAACACGGCCAATAACACCAGCGCCGAGATCAGACGAAGAATAACTCTTGCTAATCGCTGTTTCTTTGGGCTAAGAAAGCAATTGAGTGGAAAAGCCCTCTCTCGAGCAACTAAGGTAAAACTGTACAACACACTCATCATCCCAGTCCTGCTGTATGGTGTGGAAGCATGGACCCTGACAAAATCGGATGAAAGTGCCTTAGGCTGTTTCGAGAGGAAAGTTCTTCGGGTCATCTTTGGCCCCGTGTGCATTGAAGGGGAATGGCGAAGAAGATACAACAGCAAACTTTACGGGTTGTACAACGACATGGACCTAGCCAGAAGGGTCAAGGTCCAGAGACTCAGATGGCTGGGTCATTTAGAGCGGATGAACACCAATGCTCCGGCTCGGTAAGCCTTCGACACTATTCCCGAGGGACGTCAGAGGAGAGGAAGACCGCGAATCAGGTGGCGCACTCAAGTGGAATAGGACTTCAGTCAACTTGGAGTGCAAAACTGGAGACAGCTAGCTAGGGACCGAGCTGGCTGGCGGAGACTGTTGATTGAAGCCCAAGTCCACAACGGAGTGTAGCGCCACCTTAAGTAAGTAAGTATGTAAGATATTGCTCGTTTGTGTACTTCACCATGATGAAAGTATTGAGTTCACTGAATAAATTGACAGTTTGAAAGGGTGCGTTTCACAAATATTCAAAGTGTTCAAGTCCCTATGGAAAATGTGTGTTTTAAAGGGTTTTCCAATAAGAGGTGTTATTTCGGTAGGTGTCACTTTTGAAGCTGTCAGTTTTTGACATTTGACAAGTAGAAACTACGCGATTAATAGAACTGGAACGATACACGCTTGAACAAGTTAAGGTGGCGCTACAGACACGCTTCAACAACGCATTGAATTTTCAACGAGGCGGCGCTACGTGCCACACAAGCAATGAAACCATCGATCTTTTACGGGAAAAGTTTCCGGACCGTATATTATCTCTCGAAGAGGTGATCAAAATTGGCCACCGAGATCTTGTGATTCTACACCTTGCGACTTCTTCCTTTGGGGTCACGTGAAAGATAAGGTAAACGCCAATAGCCCAGCGTCGATTCAAGACCTCAAGGATGGAATTCATGAGGCCATCGAGGACATAGGGCAGCCACTTTGCGATTTGGTTATGGGAAATTTCATGAAAAGGATATGGTCCTTTAAGCGTAGTCGTGGCCTCCATTTGACTGATGTTGTATTCCATTATTAATGGCATACCTTCCTCTTTATAATGATATAAAAATTCGATCATTTATATCCATTTTTCTTTGAATAAAATCACAACTCTAATTGGAAAACCCTATATTTTACTTTAACACCTCTAATTGGAAAACCCTATATTTTACTTTACAAGTCAAACCTCAAGAAGAGCCACCCTTTACATTTCTCAATTTGCACAATGAATAACTTTTAATGTACATCTATATGAATTTATCTACGGGATCATTCTATGCACGAAAAAAAAATGCAACCAGATTTAACTTGATCATTTCCTCAGCTAAATGAAAATGAAAAACAAAATATTTTCCAATCAATGACTTACATATACACTGACAATAATGCACAATCACGATATAATAACAAAAGTAACTCCAGGTTCAAGATAAAACCTATGATTATGTATTTGATTGTTGTTTGTCTTCAACTATGCAATAATGCAATGCGGAGATGTCTACATAGTAGAAAAAAAAATTAAAATCTTAAACACTTACTTCTGAGCCCCTGAGCTTGAATCTGTTGATAATTTTCTGTAAAACGAGAAAAAAGAAAAAAAAAACAAAATCAATTTTAAAAATTGGAGTGTAAATTATTTAAGAATTGAAAAAAATTAGCAAGAAGCAAGGAAATATTATTTTTTTACCAATTACTTTAACAAAATAAAAGAGAAAAAGAATGTGAGAAGGTAGCAGATTTAATTTAAACAAGAAAATACGTAAAAATAAAGCAAAATATTTGTATTACCCATCAACGGTATCTGTTTCAATTGCGTTGATATCAATGAGTGGTTCATGTAATGCAGCAGTGGTTGTTGCGGTGTTGGTATCGTGTAATTCTGTATCTGTATCTGATTGAGTTACATGTGCAATTGGTTTGGAAGCATCTTCATCGCTAAAAAGCATTTTATTTTCAATTAAGAACAAAAACAAAACATAAAAATGAACAAGAATAAAACGAAAATATCAAAACTTAAGAATAAAGTAAAATACATCTACAATAACATTACTGGGTCGCATAAATTTGCCCTTACACATAACGGATTTCTAAATAAAAACAATGGGTTGGGGTCGAAATCCTGTTTACAAAATGCTGTTAGTCAAAATCCTGTATTTAAAAATACTGCTTAGTCGAAATCCGGGTGGAATCGTGGAAGGTGTTTCTTGACTATCAAATTAATGTGATCACATTTTATTTTGCTTCTGTGTAAGGTGATCACTTGATCAAAGTGGGGCTTCTACTGGCTATACACTTCGGTAATCAGACCGATACTCATTTATGGAGTTGTCGTATGGTGGACCGCACTGGACAAGATGGTAAATCTAAATAAGCTCGTCAAAGTCCAGGGGTCAGGCACATACCTCATCATACACGGAGTTGGAAGTGGTATCTATTCGGAACAACTGAATCTCAGTCTATCATACGGACTTCGCAATCAATGTAGTGTTTTCCAGGCAGAAGTAATGGCGATTAAAGAGGCACTATCCTGGCTCAAAGAAAACTTTATATCTTGCAAGGATATACGAATCTTCTCGGACAGCCAAGCCGCTCTCAAATCTCTCGCGTCTGTCTCCACAAACTCTCAAATAGTCCATGATTGTCGATCATCTCTGAATGAGATGACGGAGCAGTTGAACAATCACCTCATTTGGGTGCCGGGCCACAGAGCTTTGGACGACAGCGAGGAGAAAAATAGCGGTTCATTTAAAAGTGTTCTTTTTGATTTGTTTTCTCAACGTAATAAGGAAACAGTTAGAAAAAAATGTACAGCAAATTTCAGAATAATTGTGTGCTTATTCAGTTGAAGCGCAGTGTTTATAGGATGCACCTACATGATTTTGTAAAGCAGGGTTTTGGATTACAGTATTTTAGTCATACAGGATTTTGTTTGAACCGAATTTTGATTTACAGGATTTAGGTCATACAGTATTTGGCCATACGGGATTTAAGAAAAAATAGAATATTTCGTTTGTACAGGATTTTGAAACACAGTATTTCGACCCGCTCCCAAAAACAATAAACAAAAACAAACAGAAAAAAAATACCTATTTTTTAAATATTGAGACATTTGTGTGAGAAGCACATATTTCCTGAAAAATTTTAGTGTTAATAAATTTCAATTTCTATATTCATTGATTTTTTTAAATCAATCGTGCTTGTGTAAAAGTTTTCAAAAATGTTTATTTCCTGGATTAATAAAGAAATAACCTGAAATAACCTTTAAAGAGATTTCCTAAACACTCAATAACAATTTCAGAAGGGCCTTGACAGGTCGAAACGGAGTAGGCTGTTGCTACTAATTACCCCACAACGAAGGACCGTTCCCACCAAGGCACTCCCATCGAGGGACGGCAGCGAATTAATTTCTTTTTTGGAATCAACAGTGGCGTCAGTTAGGCCGAACTACTTGGTGAACACCTTTACGGGCTACGTCGGCTTATTTGAAGCCAAGCCGTAAAAGGAGCGGTTTTTCCGGCTCTTGCACTTGGAGTCACATCAGTGCCTGGTACTCCAGGTTGGGGGTTGTACGTCGGGGTGACTTCCCGACTACGTAGAAAAACGTTTAGTTGCAAAGCAACAACAGGCCTCGGAAACGGACGGATACACTGATGACGACCCAAGCAAATGTTTTAAGGACAACGAATTTCGGATATGCAGGTGGAACATCCATAAAGGAACATGGAATTCTCCTGATCAATCTTTAACCAGATTGATCACATTGCGATCGACGGAAGGCACTTGTCCAGCATTTTAGATGTTCGAACTTTCCGAGGAGCCAACATAGACTCGGGCCTATACCTCGTCGTAGCCAAAATAGTTCTACGAATATCCCAACAACGGCCAAAACAAGGAAATGCTGCAAGAAAATTCGACGTCGGACAAACGCAAGAGAGTTAGTGATGCCGCCTCTAATATGTTGGGTTTCACACAGCCACCAAAACGAAACGCTGGTTTGACGAAGAACGCAGGCAGGCCCATGCAGCCAAGCAGGAGGCATACAAAGCGGCACTGCATAGAAGGACAAGAGCTGCTCGTGAGCTCTACGAGCGAAAGAGGAGAGAGGAACGCCGGCTTCTCAGGAAAAAAAAGAGAACTTGAAAAGCGTCAGATCGAGGACGTTGTGAGAGCCAACAGCAGGAATGAAGTTCGGAGGGGGATTTGGAATGACCACTTCTGTAGACTGTATAATGGCGACGACGAACAAAATACCTCCACCGTCACAGGAGGACAGCTAATCGCTGTTTCTTTGGGCTAAGAAAGCAATTGAGTGGAAAAGCTCTCTCTCGAGCAACTAAGGTAAAATTGTACAACACCCTCATCATCCCAGTTCTGCTGTATGGTGCAGAAGCATGGACCTTGACATAATCGGATGAATGTGTCTTAGGCTGTTTCGAGAGGAAAGTTCTTCGGGTCAACATTAGCCTCGTGTGCATTGAAGGGGAATGGCGAAGAAGATATAACAGTGAATTTTACGGGTTGTACAACGACATGGACCAAGCCAGAAAGGGTCAAGGTCAAGATACTCAGATGGCTCGGCCTTCGAAACTATTCTCGAGAGACGTAGGAGGATAGGACAGCCTACTAGGGACCGAGCTAGCTGGCGGAGACTGTTGATTGAGGTCCAAGTCCACAAGGCACTGTAGCGCCATCTTAAGTAAGTAAGTAATTTCAGAAAAAATCTGAAAAGCGGTTCCATTTTCATTGTTATAAAAGCAGTTTTTGAAATAAATTTAACTTTTGATGTTGAAAACTATTTCAAAACACAACGCCAAGCACAAATTCCCTAAAGCACCAAGTTCAAAATTTGAAGTCAATCGACCAAGTAGTTGCGGCTGTTTAGATGTAAACACAAAGTGATGGGCGGAATCGCCGGACCCACCTTTTTCGAATTCTCTTTCATATAGATTAATATTATGTTATTAAGTACCAAAAGAAGGGGGATCATGAGTGCCTGATAAAGGACAAGGTAGCGATTACATTTATGTAACACTTTTGCCCATAATTCAACAATGACTGCATCATCCTCTATTAATAGTGATAGCTTCATCGCCACATGAAAACCATCAACTTAAATGTTATTATAATTTTTATTTCGTTCTAATGTAAACTACACCTCAATATTCGAAACGTCAAACATCATCCACTCATGTTCGAAGAGTAAAACGTCATCGATGCTGTTTGACATTTGCGACAGAGTTTTTTTTTTCGAAATATAAATCAGTCTTATTCTTTCTTTTTTACCGGCAAGAACCATTGTTAAAATAATACTTAACTAATCCTGATAGGATTTCGATCATTTTGTTATTCCACGCTATCAACTTAACATAACTTCCAACTAGCCTATTTTGTATGTACAGTGAAATACGTGATTCTTTAAACGAAATTGTAAATTAAAAAAAAATCATTAAGTGAAACCACACAGAAAAAAGATGAAAGTTGACAACTTTGTTGACGAATTATCAAATGAAAATGAAATTTTGACACAAAACGAATGATTTAAAATTTAAAAAATATTAAATTCATTCGATAGTAAAAAAAACAACGATTTTAAAAATGCAAAATTAATAAATTGTTGTTTTTTGTTTTTTTGAATTTCAATTAGTGGAAATTTTGGAATTCTCTTAAGCCACTCCATGGGATACACAAATTTTACTCGAATAAATAAATACCTTAAATTAAACGTTTGCGGTTGCGTTTCCGTTTTTGATTGCGTTTCCGTTTTCGGTTGCGTTTCCGTTTTGGGTGTCGTTTCCGTTTGCGCTTGTAAAACATTCAAAGTACTTCCAAGTACCTCAAAAGGTTTGGTCTCCTTGAAGAAAAGTTTGAATTCAATACAATTTTATTTTTATTTAATTTTTCAAAAAATTCCACTTACTTTAAGAGCTTTTTTTTCGGCGCGTAAGATTTTCATAACGTATCTGTAGTTTCTCGAAAATCTGTTCAAACGGATCACTACTGAAATCATAAATGCTTCGAGAAGTCGAATTATTGGATTGGGTCCTTCCATATCTACAAATCGAAATGAAAAATACATTAAACAATTTAGAAAACTAGCCAAGTCTCGATGGAGCTGCTTGTTCATATCTAAAAAGTAATGATGTCTCTTAGAAAGTCGTATCAAGTCTAAGGTTCCTTACTGCGATTTCTTCATTATTATAGTTAATATTATGTGACTGATAGTTTGGGTTGTGTTTTTTAATCAGGGTCACAAGGTACTCCATATCTTCGATTATCCTCGTACATTCAAGAGGACACAAGCGTTCACAGCAACCTCTGTCTATTAACTCCAACTCTCCACCTTCCCGCGGTGAACATCGGGTGCCCAGTACCTTAACCGAAGATTAGGATTAAACCCCAGTGGGAAGTTGTTGAGGACAGCAAAGAGAGAAAGGGGAGGAGGTATGCGTCCACTAAGGCATGCCTACTTTTCAACAGCCGGCAGCGGAAGAACTCTCAAGAACTAACTAATCAACGGTGGCGTTTACAGTTTCCAGTCAGGATGAACTACTTAGTGAACACCTTAAAAGGCTACTATGACATATTTGCAGCCCAGGCCTATAAGGAGCGGTTTGGCCGGCTCTTCGTCTTAGAGTTAAACTAAAGACCTGGCCCTCCAGGTTGGGGGTCGTGCGTCGGGGTGACTGCCCGGCCACATAATGAAACTATAGTTCCGAAACACCAACAAGCCTCGGATACGGACGGAATTAATGATGACGACCCACGCAAACGATTTAAGGACAACGAATTTCGGTTTTGCACGTGGAATGTTAGGTCCCTTAACAGGCCACGTGCAGCCGAACAACTAGCGGAAGCCCTTGACTGCTATAAAGCAGATATAACTGCCATCCAAGAAATGCGATGGGATGGTCCGGGCCTGCGTAAGATGAACAACTGCGACATTTACTACGGCGACTGCTACCGGGAACAAAATCAGCGTCTATTTGGATGTGGATTTGTAGTTGGGACTCGACTCAAGAGGAAGGTCTTGAGTTTCAACTCAGTGAATGAGCGCATCACTACAATCCGTATCAAGGCTTAATTCACCAACATCAGCCTCATCTGCGCTCACGCCCCACTGAGGAAAAGGATGAAAACACCAAAGACAGGTTCTGTAGCTCCTCGACAAGACCTATGAGCAATGCCCTAGCTATGACATTAAAATCGTCCTCGGAGATTTTAATGCTTAGCTGGGTAGAGAAGAAATATTTGGTGGAATAATCGGACGACATAGCATACACGACACCACCTCCGATAACGGATTAAGGCTAATCGACTTCGCTGCGGGGCGAGACGTAATGGTAGCAAGTACGCGTTTCCCACACCTTGATATCCACAAGGGAACATGGAAATCTACTGACCAATCAACCGTCAACCAGATTGATCACATTGCGATCGACGCACGACACTTTTCTAGCATGCAAGATGTCCGCACATTCCGAGGTGCCAACATCGACCTTGTTGTAGCCAAGGTACGAATGCGGATATCCCGATCAAGGCCAACACGCGAAAATGCTAGAAGGAAATTCGACGTCAAACGGCTACAATCGCAAGAGATTGCTAGATCCTTTTCCGATCGTGTCTCCGAAAATCTCCTCAGAAGTCCTTTGCTGCCAGCACAAATATAGAGAACCAGTGGCAACACTACCATCCACTGAAACCATCAGAGATGCTGCCTCTGAAGTGCAAGGGTTTACACGGCCACCACAACGCAACCCCTGGTTTGATGATGAGTGCCGGCGAGCACATACAGCAAGACGCATACAAAGCGGCGCTGCAAAGAAGGACACGAGCAGCTCGTGAGTACTTCGAGCAGAAAAGGAAAGAGGAGCACAAACTTCTCAGAAAGAGTAAAAGGGAGCATGAGAAGCGTTCGAGGTGATAGAGGATGTCACAACAGGAACGAGGTTCGAAAGTTATAAAAAAAGGTAAAACAAACCTCCAGGACTTATACACCCCGAACAGAAACCTATAGAGACCATCATGGGAACATACTAGTGGAACCACAGTCAGTGCTGAGAATATGGAAAGACCACTTCTCCAAGCTGTAAAATGGCAATGACGAGCAAAACTGTCCGCCAGCAATACAGAACCATTCAATTTGGGTGCAGCAGGCCAACAACTCCACCAATCCGACCTTGACGAAGTGAAGATATCTAAACTTAAGTCGAATAAAGCCGCTGGAGCAGACGGGCTAGCCGCCGAACTGTACAAAGCAGCTGAAGATGATTTGGTTAGGAGCATGCACCAGCTCATCTGCAAAATTTGGTCGGAGGAAAGCATGCCCGATGAATGGAACCTCAGCATCGTATGCCCTGAACTACACCAACTACAGAGATTTTGTCTGCAGTGCTGTGTGAACGTCAACAACCTGATAAGTCCTTATCAGTGTCCACCATCGATCAAATGTTCACTGCAGATATTGGAGAAGACCCAGAAACTTCAAATCGATACTTACCGCCTTTTTATCGATTTCGAGGCCGCGTATGACAGCGTCTGTAGATACCAACTATATAGAACAATGTCTAGTTTAGGCATTCCAGAAAAACTCGTCCGCCTGTGTAAGATGACAAACGGAAAACTCACGCTGTTCCATTATGGTCGGAAAAAACCTAACGGACACTTTTGATGTCAAAAAAGGTTTTAGACAAGGCGAGGCTTTGTCATGCGATTTCTTCAACATCATTCTTGAACAGATTATGCAAGCTCCAATGTCAACGCCAGAGGCACAATCTTTCAAAAGTCCGTCCAGCTACTAGGATACGCAGACGACATTGACATAATTGGAAGAACACAGCGTGATGTGATTGGAGCGTTACTGAGCCTTGAGACGGAGGCCAGGAAGATGGGTCTAGTGGGTAACGAGGACAAGACCAAGTTAATGCTGTCGACAAGAAAGGACTACCAACATCGACGTCTTGGAGCAAACGTCAACATAGACAGATTTAACTTCGAGGTAGTTAAGGAATCCTCCAAGCCAGGAGGGAGATCCCTGAATGCACCAATACAGACTGTATAAGTCTCTTAACATCGCCTATAGAATCTGTCGGCGTGCTGTGTGCACGTTTTTTGACGCTTCGTCAACCACCTTGATAGTCCTTATCAGTGAGGTAGACAAGGCAAGAAGACCACATCGCTCCAATATTCACTCCGGCAGCTCTTGGAGCACGACAGGAACTTCAAATCGATATCCTACCATCTTTTCATCGATTTCAAGGCGCGTATGACAGCGTCTATTAGAGACAAATATATAGAGCAATGTCTAGTTTTGGCACTCCCAGAAAAACTATCCGTTGTGTAAGATGACAATGGAAAATTCACGTCTTTCATCATGTCGGAAAAAACCTAACGGACGCTTTGATGTCAAAAAAGTTTTAGACAAGGCAGCGTGCATGCGATTTCTTCAACCTTCTTGAAAAGATTGTGCAAACTCAATGTCAACACAGAGACAGTTTTCAAAAGTCGTCCGAGTACTAGGATACGCAGACGACATTGACATCATTGGAAGAACACAGCGTTGATGTCAGTGGAGCGTTTTGTGAGTTGAGACGGAGCCAGGAAGATGGGTCTAGCGGTTAACGGGGCAAGACAAGTTAATGCTGTCGAAAGAAGACAACAACATCGACGTCTTGGAGCAACGTCAACATAGAAGATTTAACTTCGAGGTGTTACGGACTTTTGTCACTTGGATCCGCTTTAATAGACAACAAACAGCGTGAAATCAAACGAAGAATCACTCTTGCCAATCGCTTGCTTTTTTGGACTTAGAAGGCAATTGAGTAGTAAGTCCTCTCCGAGCAACTAAGTGACACTCTACAAAACCCTCATCCGGTTCCTCATGTAGGGTGAGAGTCATGGAAACCATGACAATATCGGATTGTGAAAACGCTTTTGGAGCTGCTTTGAGGAGCGAAAAATTTCTTCTCGAGTCCTTAAGTATTTTCATTCTGATCTCGTAACTTCAATCTTTGGCTAATTTTCAAATAATATATCTCTCCCTTTCTTAAAGTTGAGACAGCAAAATTGTATTTTTTCATAAGCCAGCTCATGGCAAATGACTTTCATTTTGTAAAAAGTAAAAGGTTAGGTTGATTAGACCCGCGATTTTTTAGTAAAAGATTTAAAGTAATTATTTTTCGATTGTTGTACGAAGCAAATTTATTGTTGTTTGGATTCACTAATTCGTAAGAATTGTTATCTTTGCATTATATTTGTATAGTAATTATTGGCCTATTTTAGGAAATAAAATTAAGTGAATTGGAAAGGATTGTTCTTTCTTTGATTTGGATACTTAATTTTTATACTTTGGCAGATCCATTCGTGCTTGGAACAACATTATTTTATTTCGAATTAATCAATTAATTTCTGCCAATCGCCATGCCGCTTGAAGAAGTTCATTCTTGTACGTCATCACAATGCACCCGGCCTGACGATGATTTGATGGTGGCTTGCGACAAATGCAAACGCTGGTGGCACTATGATTGTCATAGTTTTGATCCCGACAAATTTGACACGATAACTCCATGGTTTTGTGAGGAGAACGATTGTGTTTTGCGGGAAGAAAGTCCAAAGAAGCCTTCGTCGGCATCGGGAGCAATTGGCGTCGGTGAGCAGAATGTAGACCTAATCATTGAAGCTGCTGCGGTTGCGCAGGCAGCTGTGGCCGAAAGAGACAAGGAACTTTCGGCGCTGCGAGCTGAACTGGAGGAAACGAAGTTGAGATTGTCAAAGGTTTCAATTGGTTCAGAGCAATTTCGTCCCTCCGACTCTGCGAATTCCACGAGGTTGGAAATAATAAAGAAAATTCAATTAAACCATCAGGCTCTGCTGAGCAGTTCGATGTCACGAAATGCAAACGATCTACGCCCACCTCAGTCAACACCGGTGCTAGATTTTCACGAAAAGCCCCCAGAAGTTGGTGTTGGTTCTGTTCATGACCCACACATGGCAGCTCTTCTGACGATTCTTAACCGAAACAATGTGCAAGAACTTCCCCAATTCTCTGGCGAGAACAGAAGAGAATGGCCCTATTTTGAAGAGGTCTATAAATCAACCACAGTTGAGGGTCAATACAGCGACAAGGAAAACGTTGCTCGGCTACGTAAAGCATTGAAGGGGGAGGCATATCATATGGTAAGTGATCGCCTGAAGTATTCCTCCGACGCAGGCGCTATCATGGATTCGCTGCGAATATTGTTTGGGCGTTCAGACGTTCTTGTTCATGACTTGACTTCAGAGTTGTTAAGCCTTCCGAAACTCAGTTCAAAATGTGATCCTAAGCTCCGAATGTGGGCGGTTAAGATTAATGGTTTCGTTGCAGACCTGAAGTCTATGAACAGGGAAGAGGATTTGTCAAATGGTTATGTTTTGACTAATCTAGCTTCTAGAATTGGTCCAGGTCTATATCAAGAGTGGCAAAAGAGGAAATCAGTTTTGTCCAAGGTCAGTTTCCAACATTTTGCCGAATTTCTCACAGAGAAGGTCATCGATCTACCTCCTGATCTACTAAAAATTGGATCTGAACAGAAGAAACAAACATCTGGTGCCAGCAAAACATCTCGATTGCTTTTACATCAACCTGTCTCCGCGTCGTCAAACGATTTGTGCTGTAAGTGCAACAGAAAACATCATGCACTATTTCAATGCGATGAGTTTTTGGCATTGACACCAGCTCAAAGGCAAGGGTTTGCCCAAGAAAAGTCTATTTGTTTTACTTGCCTGGACCCGTCGCGTCACCAGTGGAAAGCGTGTGCCAAACGACGTTCATGTGGCACGGATGGTTGCAGTGGTCGGCATCATCCCTTGTTGCACCCGACTCCAAACACCAACAAGCCGGACTTAGATACATTAGCAGAGCCGTTCATTCCGCAACCACATGTTCATTCGTCCCACGTCGGCACTGACGTCTCTATATTGTTTAAGATAGTGCCGATCCGGATTTATGGTAATGGCGACTTGTTTGCTGACACTTATGCCTTCTTAGACGACGGGTCTTCTCTGTCTATGATCGATGAAGAGTTGTTTCATGAACTTGGGCTGTATGGAAAATCTGAAAGACTCACACTGCAGTGGACGAAGGGCGTTTCTCGGGTCGAGGATTGCAAGAAGACTACCTTTTCAGTATCTGGGAAGAATTCTCGCAAGAGGTACGTTTTGCAGGACGTTTACACCATCAAGAATTTAGGGTTGGCTAGTCAGTCTGTCAATGTCTCACATTTGAAGAGCCGGTACCCTCATCTTCGAGGTCTGCCACTTGAGAATTTGGTGGATGCTCGACCAAAGGTTTTACTTGGATTGGATCAAGCCAAATTCCTATTAGGCCATGGCCAACGGCACGGCAAGGATTGGGAACCTCATGCGTTGAAGACACTTTTAGGTTGGATAGTGTTCGGTAAATCAGCGCCGTCATTGAGCTTGTCCTGCTTGAATCCAGCGTCGAAACCTTCCATGAAGTTGATGTTTCACGAAGCCATAAAAGAGGAATTGGATCTACACGAACTCGTTCGACGTCATTTTACCACGGAGGAATTTGGTGTTATGCCCCCAAAAGGTGAACTTGTTAGTCGAGAAGTAAGTCGCTCCTTCGATGTTATGGAACGGACGTTAAGAAAGGTCGGTAGACAATATGAGATTGGTCTGTTGTGGTCTTCAGATGACGTCAAGCTTCCGGACAGTTTTAATATGGCTTTCAAACGTCTTATTGCCCTAGAAAAGTCTTTGAAGAAGAACCCCCAACTTTTGGAGTGGCAGAACAACTACTTTCGTGATCTGATCACTAAGGGCTATGCCAGAATCGCGTCCCAAGACGAGTTGGATAAAGCTTGGCCAAGGGTTTGGTATGCGCCGACCTTTATTGTCATCAACCCTAATAAGAATCCTCCGAAACCCAGATGTGTGACAGACGTGGCGGCGGAAGTCAACGGAGTCTCTTTGAACAACTATTTACTAAAGGGACCAGACAATTTAGTTCCTCTGCTTGCGGGTTTGTTCAAGTTCCGGGAACGTCAAGTAGCTGTGAATGGAGACGTCAGAGAGATGTTTCACCGCATTCGTATTAAGGCTGAAGATCAGCAGTGCCAACGCATTCTATGGAGGGACGGAGTTACATCTAGACAACCAACGGTGTATATCATGCAAGTTATGATGTTTGGGCCAAGGTGCTCTCCGTCGTGCGCGCAGTTTGTCAAGAATCATCATGCCAACTTGTTCAAGGATGACTGCCCCGAAGCTGTAGATGGTCTTGTTAAGCGCACCTATGTTGATGACTATTTTAATAGCCACAACTCTGTACAAGATGCCGTCAAAGTTACCAGAGATGCTCTTCAAATCTGCCATTCGATGAACTTCGATCTCGTTGGAATACAGTCAAACAGCCAAGAATTTATGCATCAGATGCCGGAGACTAATGTCAACTCCAAACTGGTATGTATAAACCCTAATGAAAGCGATAGTTTGGTTTCCAAGATTTTAGGAATGTATTGGCACCCGGTATCTGATAACTTTGCATTCAAGATTTCGTATGACGAAGGCCTCATAGAGATGCTAGATGAGAAAGCAATTGTAACTAAAAGAAAAATGCTCAAATCAATCATGAAGATTTTTGATCCTCTAGGACTTATCTCACAGTTTATAATCCGTGGTCGTATAATATTGCAAGAGGTTTGGAGAGAAGGTTTTAGTTGGGACGAGCCGGTTTCAGCTGACTTAAGTAGTGCGTGGCGAGACTTTTTCAAAGCCTTGAAAGATGTCGAAAATATAAAAATTTCTCGTCGTTATTCATTGAGAAACCCTGACGACTGCAAAGTAAGTTTGATTGTTTTCGTCGATGCTTCGGAGAGGGCCTTTGCTGCTGTAGGGTATTTTCGGTTCGCCTGCAACGATGAGGTTGAAGTTAAGCAAGTCATGTCTAAGGCCAAGGTCGCGCCTGTCAAACAACTAACGATACCCCGCCTGGAACTGCAAGCTGCTGTACTTGGAGTACGTTTGGCAGTTACAATCAAGACGTCGCACACAATTAGAATTGATGACACTATGTTTTTATCAGATTCGAAAACGGTGTTGGCTTGGATCAACTCTTCTAATTACAAATTACCCTCTTTCGTCGCTTCTCGCATAGGTGAGATTCTGGACTCGAGTTCTCCGCGTGAATGGTTTCACGTTGGCTCCATCGATAATGTGGCTGATGATGGCACGAAACGTTTTGACGTATCGATGGGAGATCAAGATACGCGTTGGTTCAAAGGCCCAGATTTT
This sequence comes from Sphaerophoria rueppellii, assembly GCA_920937365.1. Taxonomy (NCBI): domain Eukaryota; kingdom Metazoa; phylum Arthropoda; class Insecta; order Diptera; family Syrphidae; genus Sphaerophoria; species Sphaerophoria rueppellii. The sequence continues at coordinate 68,251,880 of CAKKXW010000002.1, read as the reverse complement.
TTAAAACGTCCTTTTGAGGATTGGCCCGTTACTACTTGTACTTCTACAGCCTTAGAAGAAGAAGACACTAAGATTTATAAGATTTTTCATCATGATGCCCATAAGAGAAAGCATAACTACGGGGCGTTCGAGTTCTTATCTGCAAGATTTCAAGCAAGATGGTCTTCAGCTGTTCGAGCTATAGCCTTTTTGCTGCGTTATAAACACATCCTGCAGGGCAGGCCCACCGAGAAAGAGACTTACATTACACCGTTCGAATTTAGCAAAGCTGAAGAATGGATGTTTCGGAAAATACAAGAAGAATCCTTTTCATCCGATATAGCTTCTTTGAGATCCAGTGGCACGGTCAGTTCATCAAGTTCTATCCTGAGTCTGTCGCCCTTCCTCGATGAAGAAGGAACGTTGCGTCTAAGTTCAAGAGTGCAAAAGGCGAATTCTTCCTACTCAAGTAAAAATCCAGCGATTCTTCCAAACAGACATCCATTGGTTGATCTTTTTATTGAATACCATCATCAGAGAAATTGTCACATGGGAACTGCGACAGTAATCTCGGACATTCGAGAATCCGCTTGGATCATAAGCATACGTGGAGCTGTTGAAAGGATTCGTAAAGGCTGTTTTTTGTGCAGACGTCTTAAAGCCAAACCGATTATGCCGATAATGGGTCAACTTCCTGAAGCTCGCTTGGCGTTTGATAGCAGACCCTTCACTCATGTTGGGGTAGATTGCTTCGGACCGATGTTGGTGAAATTTGGCAGAGGCACAGTGAAACGGTACGGCATGATTTTTACGTGCCTTACGTTCCGAGCAGTACAAATTGAGATGTTGAACGATTTGAGTTTAGACCAGTGCACCATGGCCGTAAGGCGTTTCGTAATTAACCGTGTCGTTACTAGATGTTTCTACAGTGACAATGGACTAAATTTCGTTGGTACAAGGAATCTATTGGAAAGAGACGTGAAGGACATGAAGACCTCTCTCTGCGAGTACTCATCACGATACGAGGGCATTTTGTGGCGCTTTATACCTGCTTATTCGCCTTGGATGGGAGGCGCTTGGGAGCGACTCATTCAATCCGTCAAAAGGAGCGTGGAGTTTGTTCTTCGAGGTATCGTGCCTACGGAGGATGTTTTAAGAAATGCCCTTGCAGAGGCTCAAGGCCAAATAAACAGACGCCCACTCACACACATCCCGGTGGATCCTGAAGACCCGAAGCCTTTAACTCCTAACCTGATGCTCTTTGGAGAGGACGAGCGAGATGTAACAGCCCCTGGTATTTTTACGGAAAGCGATTGCTGTAGCAAACTCCATAGCCGACGATCCCAACATTTGATGGCCGAACTGACCAAGAGATGGTACAAAGAATATTTGCCTACTATTACAAGGCGATCAAAATGGTTTGCGAAAACAAGACCAGTTCAAGAGGACGATATCGTCGTGGTGATTGAGCCCAATGAAATACGATCCGCCTGGCATTTGGGGCGTGTCACGCAAGTTTACCCTGGACCCGATGGAGTCGTACGCACGGCTGATGTAAGGTTATCAAATGGTTCCCTGAAGGAAAAGAGATCTATTGGGAGACTCGCTGTGTTAGATTTGCAGTCTTCGCCGGATTCTCAGACGGGCCCCGGAATGTCATCGAGTCCTTAAGTATTTTCATTCTGATCTCGTAACTTCAATCTTTGGCTAATTTTCAAATAATATATCTCTCCCTTTCTTAAAGTTGAGACAGCAAAATTGTATTTTTTCATAAGCCAGCTCATGGCAAATGACTTTCATTTTGTAAAAAGTAAAAGGTTAGGTTGATTAGACCCGCGATTTTTTAGTAAAAGATTTAAAGTAATTATTTTTCGATTGTTGTACGAAGCAAATTTATTGTTGTTTGGATTCACTAATTCGTAAGAATTGTTATCTTTGCATTATATTTGTATAGTAATTATTGGCCTATTTTAGGAAATAAAATTAAGTGAATTGGAAAGGATTGTTCTTTCTTTGATTTGGATACTTAATTTTTATACTTTGGCAGATCCATTCGTGCTTGGAACAACA
>CAKKXW010000002.1:68227471-68249331 GCA_920937365.1 Sphaerophoria rueppellii | reverse complement strand
CAACCTTAAGTAAGTAAGTAACGTGGAATGTTAGGTCCCTGAATAGACCGCGTACAGCCGAACAATTACCGGAGACAAACAACTGCTACAAAGCAGACATTACGTCTATCGAGGCGATGGGATGGACCGAGCAAAAGGAGGATGAGAAACTGCAACATTTGCTATGGTGATTGTTACCGAGAGCAACAACAGCGACTCTTTGGATGCGGATTTGTCGTGGGAAGCAGACATAGGAAAAAAGTCTTGAGCTTAAAATGTGTAAGCGAACACAGCACGACAATCCTAATCAAGGCTTAATTCGGCAACATTAGCCTAATATGCGCGCATGCCCCACAGACAAGAAAAAGGACGACACCAAAGACAAAAAGATCATCGACTCATGTTCGAAGAGTAAAACGTCGTCGATGATGTTTGACATTTGCGACAGAGAGTTTTTTTTCGAAATATAAATCAGTCTTATTCTTTCTTTTGTACCGGCAAGAACCATTGTTAAAATAAATATTAGACTTCAACAAAATAAAACTAAAAAAGACTTTAATAATGCTTTTTTTATATAAATCTGATAGGATTTCGAGGTTATTATTTGATTAAACTGTTTGAATCGATCATTTTGTTATTCCACGCTATCAACTTTACATAACTTTCAAATTAGCCTATTTTGTCTGTACAGTGAAATAAGTGATTCTTTAAACGAAATTGAAAATAAAAAAAATCATTAAGTCAAACCACACAGAAAAAAGGTGAAAGTTTACAACTTTGTTGACGAATTATCAAATGAAAATGAAATTTAAGACACAAAACGAATGATTTATAATTTTAAAAAATATTAAATTCATTCAAATAGTAAAAAAAAAACGATTTTTAAAATGCAAAATTAATAAATTGTTTTTTTTTTTTTTGAATTTCAATCAATGGAAATTTTGGAATTCTCCTAAGCAACTCCAATGGGATACACAAATTTTACTCGAATAAATAAATACCTTAAATTAAACGTTTGCGGTTGCGTTTCCGTTTTTGATTGCGTTTCCGTTTTCGGTTGCGTTTCCGTTTTGGGTTGCGTTTCCGTTTGCGCTTGTAAAACATTCAAAGTACTTCCAAGTACCTCAAAAGGTTTGGTCTCCTTGAAGAAAAGTTTGAATTCAATACAATTTTATTTTTATTTAATTTTTCAAAAAATTCCACTTACTTTTAGAGCTTTTTTTTCGGCGCGTAAGATTTTCATAACGTATCTGTAGTTTCTCGAAAATCTGTTCAAACGGATCACTACTGAAATCATAAATGCTTCGAGAAGTCGAATGATTGGATTGGGTCCTTCCATATCTACAAATCGAAATGAAAAATACATTAAACAATTTAGAAAACTAGCCAAGTCTCGATGGAGCTGCTTGTTTATCTCTAAAAAGTAATGAAGTCTCTTAGAAAGTCGAACCAAGTCTAAGGTTCCTTACTGCGATTTCTTCATTATTATAGTTAATATTATGTGACTGATAGTTTGGGTTGTGTTTTCTTATCAGGAACTCCAGATCTTCGATTATCCTCGTGCATTCAAGAGGACACAAGCGTCCACAGCAACCTCTGTCTATTAACTCCAACTCTCCACCTTTCCGCGGTGAACATCGGGTGCCCAGTACCTTAACCGAAGATTGGGATTAAACCCCAGTGGGAAGTTGTTGAGGACAGCAAAGAGAGAAAGGGGAGGAGGTATGCGTCCACTAAGGCATGCCTACATTTCAACAGGCGGCAGCGGAAGAACTCTCAAGAACTAACTAATCAACGGTGGCGTTTACAGTTTCCAGTCAGGATGAACTACTTAGTGAACACCTTATAGGGCTACTATGACATATTTGCAGCCCAGGCCTATAAGGAGCGGTTTGGCCGGCTCTTCGTCTTAGAGTTAAACTAAAGACCTGGCCCTCCAGGTTGGGGGTCGTGCGTCGGGGTGACTGCCCGGCCACATAATGAAACTATAGTTCCAAGCCACCAACAAGCCTCGGATACGGACGGAATAAATGATGACGACCCACGCAAACGATTTAAGGACAACGAATTTCGGTTCTGCACGTGGAATGTTAGGTCCCTTAACAGGCAACGTGCATCCGAACAACGAGCGAAAGCCCTTGACTGCTATAAAGCAGATATAACTGCCATCCACGAAATGCGATGGGATCGTCCGGGCTTACGTAAAATGAACAACTGTGATATTTACTGCGGTGACTGCTACCGGGAATAAAATCAGCGTCTATTTGGATGTGGATTTGTAGTTGGGACTTGACTCAGGGTGAAGGTCTTGAGTTTCAACTCAGTGAATGAGCGCATCACAACAACATTAGGCTCATCTGCGCTCACGCCCCCACTGAGGAAAAGGATGAAGATACCAAAGACAGGTTCTGTAGCTCCTCGACAAGACCTATGAGCAATGCCCTAGGAGATTTTAATGCTTAGCTGGGTAGAGAAGAAATATTTGGTGGAATAATCGGACGACATAGCATACACGACACCACCTCCGATAACGGATTAAGGCTAATCGACTTCGTTGCGGGGCGAGACGTAATGGTAGCAAGTACGCCTTTCCCACACCTTGATATCCACAAGGGAACATGGAAATCTACTGACCAATCAACCGTCAACCAGATTGATCACATTGCGATCGACGCACGACACTTTTCTAGCATGCAGGATGTCAACATCGACTTGGAATACTACCTTGTTGTAGCCAAGGTACGAATGTGGAAATCCTGATCTAGACCAACAAGTGAAAATTTAAGAAGAAAATTCGACGTCAAACGGCTACAATCGCAAGAGATTGCTTGATCCTTTTCTGATCGTGTCTCCGAAAATCCCCTCAGAAGTCCTTTGCTGCCAGCACAAAATGTAGAGAACCAGTGGCGGCACTACCATCCACTGGAAGCCATCAGAGATGCGGCCTCAGAAATGCTAGGGTTTACACGTCCACCACAACGAAGCCCCTGGTTTGACGATGAGTGCCGGCGAGCACATGCAGCTAAACAAGATGCATACAAAGCGGCGCCGGCGGTGCAAAGAAGGACACGAGCAGCTCGTGAGCACTTCGAGCAGAAAAGGAAAGAGGAGCACAAACTTCTCAGAAAGAGTAAAAGGGAGCATGAGAAGCATTCGAGGTGATAGAGGGATGTCACAACAGGAAAAAGGTTCGAAAGTTATAAAAAAAAAGGTAAAACAAACCTCCAGGACTTATACACCCCGAAAAGAAACCTATAGAGACCATCATGGGAATATACTAGTGGAACCACAGTCAGTGCTGAGGATATGGAACGACCACTTTTCCAAGCTGTCTAATGGCGTTGACGAGCAAAACTGCGCCAGCAATACAGAACCATTCAATTTGGGTGCAGCAGGCCAACAATTCCACCTACCCGATCTTGACGTGTTGAAGATAGCGAACAAGTCGAACAAAGCCGCAGGAGCAGACGGGCTAGCCGCCGAACTGTACAAAGCAGCAGGAGCATGCACCAGCTCATGTGCAAACTTTGGTCGGAGGAAAGCATGCCCGATGACTGGAACCTCTACAGAGATTTTGTCTGCAGTGCTGTGTGAACGTTTGAAACCCTTCGTCAACAACCTAATAAGTCCTTATCAGTGTGGCTTCAGACTCTGAAAGTCCACCATCGATCAAATGTTCACACAACGGTAGATCTTGGAGGAGACCCAGAAACTTCAAATCGATACTTACCACCTTTTTATCGATTTCAAGGCCGCGTATGACAGCGTCTGTAGAGACATCCCAGAAAAAACTCGTCCGCCTGTGTAAGATGACAATGGAAAACTCACGCTGTTCCATCATGGTCGGAAAAAACCTAGCGGACGCATTTGATGTCAAAAATAGTTTTAGACAAGGCGATGCGTTGTCATGCGATTTCTTCAACATCATTCTTGAAAAAAATTGTGCAAAGCTCCAACGTAAACACCAGAGCCACAATCTTTTAACATTCCGTCCAGCTACTAGGATACGCAGACGACATTGACATAATTGGAAGAACACAGCGTGATGTCAGTGGAGGGTTTGTGAGCCTTGAGACGGAAGCCAGGAAGATGGGTCTAGCGGTTAACGAGGGTAAGACCAAGTTAATGATGTCGACAAGAAAGGAGTACCAACATCGACGTCTTGGAGCAAACGTCAACAAAGACAGATTTAACTTCGAGGTAGTTAAGGACTTTGTCTACCTGGGATCCGCTATCAACTCAGACAACAACACCAGCGCTGAAATCAAACGAAGAATCACTCTTGCCAATCACTGCTTCTTTGGACTTAGAAAGCAATTGAGTAAGTCCTCTCCCGAGCAACTAAAGTGACGCTCTACAAAACCCTCATCATCCCGGTCCTCATGTATGGTGCAGAGACATGAACCATAACAACATCTGATGAAAACGCTTTCGGAGAAAAATTCTTCGAGTGATTTTTGGTCCTGCAGGCATTAATGGAGAAAGGAGACGAAGATTCAACCAAGAACTGTACGAGCTGTTCAGCGACACTGCCCTAGCCAGAAAAGTGAAGGTCCAACGACTTAGATGGGTGGGACATTTAGAGAGAATGGAAAACAATGCTCCAGGTCGTAGAGTCTTCGAATCCAACCCGGAAGAACGTCGCAGAAGAGGAAGACAGCGACTGAGGTGGAGCACACAGGTGGTAGAAGACCTGAATCAACTTGGCGTGCGAAACTGGAGACAGCTAGCTAGGGACCGAGCTGGCTGGAGACGTTTGTATGAGTTTATATGAGTACTTATTCCTCATCTATAAATGGAAGTCTGCATTGATAAAAATATGGACAAAATTACCTTCAGAATCCGTTGTATCCGAATGTTCATCCATGGAGGCATCTTTACTCGATCGTGGATGTTCATCCACGGAGGCATCTTTACTCGATCGTGGATGTTCTTTGGGCTTTGTGGATGTCTGTTTTTCAGAATATTCTTGCTAAAATTAAATTCATTAAAAAATTCCATTTTTTATTTTCGAATTTACCTATTTATCTACTAATAATCGAAAAAATACAATTTTTTACAAAGTAATTAATAGTAATAGTTACACAGACACACGAGCTTCTCAAACAATTTTTTGTCAGCACAATTATTTGAATGTTGTTGTCTGTGTTTATTTTTTTTATTTAAACAATCTTTCAGATTCATGTGCATTCTATTTAAAGACAATGCATGAAGATTCTTAAGAGGTATTTAGGTAAAAGGAAAAGTGCACCACCAACGAAATTTGTACATTTATAAATGTGTTTCCTATGACATTAGGTTTGTTCGATGTAACCGGCCCGGGGCGCTCCGGTGTTTGTCATACTGTGAACGGAGCTGTCAAAAAACTGAAAAGTTTATCTGGGTTTGGTTTCACATCGAACGCGTTAGTAGTGCTCTGTTTTGTTTTTCTCTTTGTTGGATAGGAACAGCTGATCCGAACAGCTCCGAAATTCTCGCCCTGAAAAAAAAAACTTGGGGCGATTCAGATCGCTCCCGGTGCGAGAACTGAATACACATCGAACATGGTGGAAATGCCCCGGGGCGAAAAAAGAGCGACATCGAACAGCTCAGTGCGAAATCAGAACACCACAGAGCGACCCTAAGCGCACATCGAACAAACCTGTTAGTTCTAGTTTTTTGTTTAGTATCATCGCTACGTTATTTTGTTTTCCCATTTACTAATACCGTTTTAATTGTATCCTAAAGTGACAAAGTGAGTTTAAGAAAATCAACTAGTGCCAAAGAGAGATAGACAAAAAAAAAATTGTTTTTTCGAAAATTTAGAATAAAAAAAGAGATCAAGTAGTAAGTAAGTACGAAGACAGATGATATAACATAGAAGTTGTCTATTTTAACGAAATTTTGTCAACGAAACTCACATCAACGCAGTGACAGCTTTCAGGATAAACAAGCGGATCGGATATCACTGATGAGCGCGGTACATCTGGTTCCATGCCTTCTTTAATGCCGATCCTTGAACCCGGTGCTGAGGCATATGAGCGCTGCCTCGTGAATGTTTTTTTCCTATTGTTTGTTAGTTCTTTACAAACCTTTTTGTTTTGTGGACATTTGTATTGTTATCATTGTTTTTTTTTTTTCGAATGGTAAAATTTGAGATAATAGATTTATTAGTTTTATTTTGTGATAGGACAATTTTATTATGCAACTCTCAAGATTTCAAAAGCTTAGGCAAAGGATAAACTATTATCATCTTCATCATCATCATCATTATAGAGAAAACAAAATTGGAGGTTTCCAGCTATCGACATGTTCACTAGGGCGGAGCGATTCTTTTTTTTAAAAGAAATTTGAAAAAATACCCGCAAAAAGTTGCATATGGTTCAGAAATGTATTTTAAGATTCTTTGTAAATTTTTATTTTCACCGCTAGGGGTCACGCAATGCGTGGAAACATTTTTTTTTTGTTTTTTTTTTTTTTTTCAAGTGTATGTATTGACTTGCCCGACAAAAATCCTCATTCAAACCCTCCAAGTGGGTGCCAGGCGGGCAATGATCACTACATTAGCTAGGGTTGAGTTGGGTCCCTGAATTGTTGTAACTCCTCAATAGTGCAATGTTCGGAAACCTTATTCAATCATAATTTAGAGGTTCCTAATTTCAGTGGTGGTGTGAGGGTACTTTGTACGAAAACCGTGCCGAAGAATGAAAGGCTGGGGGATAAACCAGCCATTAACGAGCTCTTTCGGATGCTGTGGCAAGGTCCGTCATATTTTTCGCCTTGCCCCGGTAAGCGGCTCTGCCGGGGCTGACCGTCTTTCCGGCTAACTTGTGGGAACAAAAATGAAGTCAAACAGAAAAATTATAAGAAAAATAAATCGAGCTCGGGTTGACAATGCGGTCACATCACCTGTATAGGCTGTCGAGTCTACTCAGGGATGTGAACGGGTTGTCAATCCTGTGGTTGCGACTAGTGGCATGAAGGAATTACCCGTCAGTGGAACAGCTGTGACGCTCGGCTGTCCCAAGGGCGGTTTCTCCGCGAAAACTCGAGTGGGCTAGTGGGTTCCTTAGCAGAATTACCAAACCGGTAATTCAACGTCAAAGCGCAATAGGTCTCTTGAAGGCGACAAGCCTGATGCGAAAAGGCAGAAAGTGCATTCCAGCAGCACAACAGCCTTCAATAAAGATCTTTCTTTTAGCGACGCACTCAAAGGCAAGATCATAACCGCAGTCATTGACAGGAGTCATGTGGATGGTAACATCTCTCATGATCAATGGGCAGACGTCCAAGGCTCACCTTGGTTTCAGATTTTTATCTGTCATCGAGGAGAATCCGGGGCCTCTCCCAGACACAGCTGATGCAGGATGGTACCAAAATCGTATCAAACTCATCGCCTGTGGTGATCGGAGATCTTTCGATCTGTACAGGGCTGCTTTTAATGGCTTGCCAGAAGTCTGGCCGGATGCCAAGCTCGAAGTTGTTACAAGGGAAAATATTCCTTGCCGACCGAGACCACGTATAATGGTTCCAGCTCGCTACACAACTGCCCAGATATGATTATGAAATTAATCAAAACAAGCAACCCAAACCTACCTACTCACGACTGGAAAGTCCCAAAGGTTGAGAAGGAGACAGTGGATCGCTATAGATCAGCTCTCTTGGTGATCAATAGGGAATCACTAGCTCCACTGGCCACGACCAAAGGCGTGATAAGGTATGGTTTTTATGAAATCATAGTCCGTATCTACAAGAAAGATGAAGATTCGCTAAACGCGCCCCCACATAAGCCCCTTCAGCGGAAGGAAACACTTCACTACCCCCAAATATGGAAGTCGATGCAACACCACTAGTGGAACCATCGACCTCTACAGCCCTAAACAAGCCATCCATCGTGGAGGCTAACCCTATAATCGACAGCAACTCCGACATGGATACTGAAGACTCCAGCTTAAGCATCACTCTGAGAGAGGAAGTCCTACTTCATTCCTCCTCAGACGATGAAAACGCCGATAAAACAGTGGTGGAGGTTGATCTGACTAAAAGTAACAATGCTGCGATTAGTTCAGATTAATCTCCATCACGCCTTCATGGCCGCCAACAACCTGGTACTCCGATTGCATAGAAACAAAGATGACATCGTCTTGATACAGGAGCCGTGGGTCTCAGACTCCATCATCAGAGACCTCGGGACTCCTGGCTACAAACTATTGTATGCATCGGAAAAAGGTGAACCAAGGTCATGCATGTTAGAAAAAAAAGACTTAAATGTATTTTTACTCCCCAATTACAGCGACAAGGACACCACCACCGCTGTCTTAACAACGGATAAAGCCACCTACTGCCTCATATCTTCCTATCTTGGCCACGACAGCCCAGCTCCAGGAGACACCTTAAGGAAGGCAATTGCGGACGCGGAATTGAAAAAAGTGGGTCTCCTAATTGGTTCGGACGCTAACGCCCATCACACGGTATGGAGTAGCTCTGATATAAATGAGAGAGGTGAGTCCTTTTTTATTACCTACTAACCACTAACCTACTCATAAGTAATATTGGTAATGAACCCACCTTTGTAACCAAGAACAGGAAAGAGGTACTTTATATTACACTTACCTCTGACTCGATCCATAATCTGATCTCACAGTGGCATGTCCAAAAGAGAATTCCTTCTCTGACCACAGATATATTCAGTTTGAGCTCAATGATGTGGCAAATATATCTACGGGTTTTCGCAATCACCGTAATACAAACTGGGAACGATATAGGGAGGTACTAGCACAACTGTTGGATCACAAACTTCTTAAAAGCCTCTCCACTAAAGATTAACTAGACCTTTCTGTAAATCATCTCGCCAAAGCCCTCAACGAATCAATGAGAACTTCATGCCCTGTAACTCTTTTAAAGGGTAAAAAGAAACCTCATTGGTGGCACAAAGAACTAGAACCATTCAGGAAGAGCTGTCGCAAACTCTTCAATAGATCTAAGTACACTAGATCTCCTTCTGACTGGGACTTATACAAGCAAGCTCTAAAGCAATATAAGAAAGAATTAAGGAAGAGTAAGAGGTCTTCTTGGAGAAACTTCTGTGGAAAAATAGAAAATACTTCAGAAGCCTCAAGACTCAGGAAAATTCTCTCAAAAAGTCCAACAATACCCAGTGCTTTAAAGACAGAAGCAGACACGTGAACTACCACAGATGAAGAATCTCTTAATCTGTTATTAGACACCCACTTTCCAGGTAGCTCTAACTTACTTAAAGACTTAACGTCAGAGTCTCAAGCTTCTACAAGCGATTTAGTTGATCTAATTACGCGGGAACAACTGAAATGGGCCGTAAATAGCTTTGATCCATATAAATTTCCAGAGCCAGACGAAATCATTCCAGCCGAGCTACAAAAATTCTCAGACATGATCATTCCACCATTGGAAATCATTCTGACAAGCTGTTTAAGGTTGAGATATATTCCCAAAGCCTGGAGAATGGCAAAAGTAGTCTTCATTCATAAAGCAGGGAAACCCTCTCACGTTAACCCTTAAGATCTAGGACCAATCAGCCTATCATCCTTCCTTCTTAAAACCTTGGAAAGATTGATTTGAAATTCACATCAGACATAACTTCAAACAATTTCTCATTTCCACAGCTCAAAATGCTTACTCTAAGGGAAAATCAGTAGAAACAGCACTTCATTCGCTGGTACGTAGTATTGAAATGGAAAATTAGTTTCGGATGCAGAGGATGGTTTGTTTATGATTCAACAATTGACTGGTGACACTTATGATTTGACAGCTCTTGAAGACAGAAATGATTATGGTGGAAACCAAATGCAAGGTGACATCAGAACTTCTCAAACTGTGGAGAGCGTTCACACGAGACATTTTTAGTTGTAATGCCGTCTGCCATAATAAAAAATATTTAGCTAATTTTACCAAAAATATGAATACTTCTAAGACTTTTAAATATAAAATCCTTTCTTATAATGTTGCAGGGTTGAATAATAAGGGTATTTTTACGGATTTTTATAATATTGTCAATCAATTTGAATTTGTTTTTCTTTATGAAACATTTGTAACCGAAACTAACTTTATTAATTTTGTTAGCAAATTTATTAATTTTGAATTAAAGTGGATACCAGCTATTAGAACGCAGGCAAGGGGAAGAGCTAGTGGTGGATGTGTTTTTGGTGTCAAGAAGTATATAAAAAATTGTACATTCGAAGTAAATGAAGACATTACGTATGTTAAGCTCCAAATCAATGGGAAGAGTTTTCGCATCCTGCCAACTTACATCAACTGCAACCAATGGAACAACGATTTCGAAGCACTAGAGAGAGTGATGACTCAAGGCAAATCCTCTGATATTTGGGTGCTAGGTGATTTAAATGCAAGAATTGGAAACGAGAATGGAAATGAAAACGATGCACTTGGAATTGAGCGAAAATCTAAGGATACAGTGTGCAATGCAAGAGGTCTTAAGCTTATTGATTTTTGTAACTCCTACGGGCTAAGAATACAAAATGGTACAAGCTTGTCGGATATGGAGGGTGAACTAACCTTTGTTGGAGGCCAGGGTAGCTCTGTGATAGACTATAGTCTAATAGGAAACGAATGGGCAGAGCACATTGTTGATATGAAAGTTGAAAATGTACCGTATTCGGACCACCTACCAATTGTTTTGACTTTTGGACATTCATCAATGGAGTCGGAGGAAGCAAGGGTTATGAATCTCTTGCCTAAACTGAAATGGAAGCAGGCAAAGGCGATAGAATACCAAGCAAGACTTGATAACTCACTGCATAGGCAAAGAAACTGCAATCTTGGTCAGCTAGAGGAAATCATCAAAGCATCATACCCAACAATGATATCCAACAACAACTCTCGGAAGAACTATATTGCGCCATGGTTTGACGGGGACTGTTTAAAAGCTAGGGAATTATCTTTTGGTTGGTTGAGAGCTTATAGATCTTCAAGTGACGGATATTTCAAGAATCAATACTTACAAGCTAACAGTGCTTATAAAGCAATCTGTAAACAAAAAAAGGCAGAATTTTTTGAAGCGGAATCTAGGCAACTGACACTGTGTAGGAGCTCAAAAGATTTTTGGAACCTCGCAAAGAGTCTGAACGGCAAAAAATTTACCATCCACTGTAGTATAAGCCCAAATCTTCTTGCATCTTACTTCGAAAACTTATTAAATCCTATCCAAGAGAAATTGAACTTTCAGTATGCGTTGTCGAGCTTTCACAATGAAACTCTGGGTGCTAAAATAAGTCAACAAGAAGTTATTTTAGCTATTACAAAGCTAAAGGACGGAAAAGCATCTGGTTCAAATGGCATACCAGCTGAGTTCTACAAATATGGCACAGCGGAGCTTATTAACAGGCTGGCAGATATATATAACAATGTTATGGAAACCGGGTTGATACCTCGGGAGTTTAAGGAATCCATCATTTTCCCAATTCATAAGAAAAGAAGTTTGTCCGAACTGTCCAACTATAGAGGCATATCCTTTTTAAATTCTTCATACAAAATCTTCACCCTGATTTTGCAAAAACGCTTAAATAAATGGATCGATGATTGTAAGTTGCTTAAGGAGTTCCAAGCTGGGTTTAGGGCTGGGTACTCGACGATTGACCATATATTCGTTCTGAAAAGTATTGCGGAGTCATTTCTCCACAAAGGAAAAAAGCTGTACACGTTTTTCGTAGACTTTAAATCGGCGTTCGATATAGTTGATCGGCAAGCGCTAATTTACAAGCTTTATAATCTCGGTATGTCATGGAAGTTTGGAAGAATAATTCAAAACCTTTATAGTGACACTTTGGCTAAGGTCTGGAATGGTGAAGAGTTGTCAGAAGAGTTTAAAACAGAATCGGGAGTCAGACAAGGCTGCACATTGAGTCCAAGCTTATTTGCTCTGTTTATTGAAGACCTAGTGGATCTTTAACCCTGTGGCATTGAATACGCAGGACATGTGATAAAAGCGCTGCTATTCGCGGATGATATCGTACTTCTGGCATCATCTCCTGAATCATTGCAGCTTATGATAAATCGACTTTCACAGTACTGCAAGCTTTGGAGTTTGATTGTGAATTTGAATAAGTCCAAAATTTTGAATTTTAAAGCTGGAGGAGGTCGTAACTGTGCGAACGAAAAATGGCGCTACAATGGTGAGGCCATAGAAATTGTCAATGAGTTTAAATACTTAGGAGTTTTGCTAACGAGAAACTTAAGTATGGAAAGACATCTCAAAGAGAAACTGATGAAGGCTAAAGGCGCTATCAGCGCAACCTGGAATAGATGTTTCTATAACAAAAATATCGCACATAGCAGCAAGTTTAAGATATTTGAGGCAATATCAGAATCAATTTTGTTTTACGCAGCACAAACTTGGGGAGCGAAGCAGTATGAAACGGTGGAAAAACTTCTTCGATATTACATCAAGCGAATTTTTCAGCTGCCGCCCAATACACCCAACTACATCATTATTCTTGAAACAGGTTTATCACCTCTTTTCACACGGACCCTGAAGTTGCAAATAGATTACATCCTGAAAATATTGAAAATGGAAAATGACCGGCTCCCAAAGATAGCAGCTCTACAAGTTATGCAAACGAAAACAAGTTGGTGGAACGATTGGATGGATTTAGCTAGGGATTGTGGCATGGAACTGAATCTCAGCTATCTAAATCATGATGCCTTGAAAAGTTCTCTATACGATCTCATTTCTGCAGTAGACCTAAAGCAGCGAGATAAATATTGGATAGACGCAACAGGATCTCTTTACAGACAAGTCTACAGTCAATTAAATCACAACTTGGAAGAAAAGAATTATTTCAGAGATGAAAACAGCATTGCTGAGATATCAATGATGTTGAAGTTGCGAGGAGAGCTATTACAACTTAATTTCGTACCACATAGAGAGGATTTACCCATAATATGCTCTTTGTGTAACTTAAACGAAAGGGAAGATGTTTTCCACTTTATGGGAAGATGCCCAATTCTTAAAGAAATAAGGAGAAATACCTTCGGAAGCGATATCCTTACGCAAAGCCAAATTATGCTCTTGCTTAACAATATGGAAGTTAAAAAATTATATCAGTACTGCAGACTAGCTCTTCTCTATAGAAATAGAATTATAAATGAAAGTTTTTAAATATTTTAATCGACAACTTTATTATTTTAATTGTTTCTATTATTAAAATTCGTTTGATTAAGAATCTTTTTTCAATGTAATAATATTTATGTTTTGTCAACTAGGCAGACGGCAATAAAGCCATGCTTTTTGTTTCTTGTAAAATTTGTAATGAAACCAACGTTAAATAAAAAACGATCTAATCTAAATCTAATCTAGTATTGAATATTCCCTCAAATACAAAGAATAAAACCTAGTAGCTTTCCTAGATATTGAAGAAGCTTTCAACAATGTCATCTATCAGACGATCACATCAGCATAATGTACAAGCTGATATAAGAGAAATCACTCATAGATCTTATAAGTCTCATGCTCAAAAGCAGGACAATAACTTCTAGCATGAGAAGTTTTACTACCACCAGATCGGTGATCAAATTTTCACGTTGCGGCAGATCGTGGAAAAGACCAAATCGATACCCACCACCTTTTCATCGATTTTAAGGCCGCGTATGACAGCATCTACAGAGACGAACTGTACAAAGCTATGTCTAGTTTTGGCGTCCCTGCCAAGCTCGTTCGCTTGTGCAAAATGACGATGGAGAACTCACGCTGCTCCATCAAGGTTGGCAACGAGCTCACGGAATCTTTCGACGTCAAAAAAGGATTCAGACAAGGCGATGCACTGTGATGCGATTTCTTTAACATCGTTCTTGAGAAGATAGTGCAGAACTCCATCGTCAACACCAGAGGCACTATCTTCCAAAAATCTGTTCAACTTCTCGCGTACGCCGATGATATTGATATAATGGTAAGAACACAGCGTGATGTCAATGGCGCCTTTGTGAGAATTGAGACAGAAGCGGCAAAAATGGGTTTAGCGGTAAATGAGGGAAAAACGAAGTATAGGCTCCGCTATAAACACGAGCAATAACACCAGCGCCGAGATCAGACGAAGAATAACTCTTGCTAATCGCTGTTTCTTTGGGCTTAGAAAACAATTGAGTGGAAAAGCCCTCTCTCGAGCAACTAAGGTAAAACTGTACAACACACTCATCATCCCAGTCCTGCTGTATGGTGCAAAAGCATGGACCCTGACAAAATCGGATGAAAGTGCCTTAGGCTGTTTCGAGAGGAAAGTTCTTCGGGTTATCTTTGGCCCCGTGTGCATTGAAGGGGAATGGCGAAGAAGATACAACAGCGAACTTTACGGGTTGTACAACGACATGGACCTAGCCAGAAGGGTCGAGGTCCAGAGACTCAGATGGCTCGGTCATTTAGAGCGAATGGACACCAATGCTCCGGCCCGGAAAGCCTTCGACACTATTCCCGAGGGACGTAGGAGGAGAGGAAGACCGCGACTCAGGTGGCGCACTCAAGTGGAAGAGGACCTCAATCAACTCGGAGTGCAAAACTGGAGACGACTAGCTAAGGATCGAGCTAGCTGGCGGAGCCTGTTGATTGAGGCCCAAGTCCACAACGGACTGTAGCGCCACCTTAAGTAAGTAAGTAAAGATCGGTAATCGAGGTACCCCCCAAGGTCCTTTCGCCTTTCTTATGGAACATGGTAGTAAACGACCTACTAACGTCATTGGAAGCAGAGGGTTTCAGAGTGATTGCCTATGCTGATGACGTTGCAATATCTGTATCTGGGAAACATCCTAAGTCCTCTCGGAACTCCTACAAAATGCCTTAAATAGGCTAACAAATTGGGCTTAGCAATGTGGCTTGGACGCCAATCCACATAAAACAGAACTAGTACTCTTTTCGTGAAGGTACAAAATTCCTCAGATTAGCCCACCCAAGATTAAAGAAATATAATTAAGCTTTTCCGACAAAGCTAAATATTTAGGCCTCATTTTAGACAAAAAACTAAATTGGAAGGCAAATATTGATGAAAAAGTAAAAAAGGCTACCGCTTTTTCCTTGTAAAAAGGCCATAGGATCAAAATGGGGCCTCTCCCCAAAAATAACCTACTGGCTATACACTTCGGTAATCAGACCGAATGGATTTAAGAATGGAAAAATAGAAAGTTCTTGATGAAAACTCGGAAAACTCATTGGATTTCATATGAAAAATTGAATGAAATTGTGGATGCATTGGTTTTCAAGTGGAAAACTGGAAAATTTCAAATGAAAAACTGTAAAATTTGTGATGATATGGACAAAATAGCGGGTAGTAGGGTGGTGGTAGTGTCCGTAGTTCAGTGGTTAGGTGCGTTGGCTGCTAAGCAGAACGTCGTCTTTTGACTTATGACTGCTTTTGCAGCCTTTTGACTGCTTTAAGTCTTTTAACAGCTTTAAGTCTTTTAACAGCTTGAAGTCTTTTAACTGCTTTGAAGTCTTTTAACTGCTACTACTTAATATCAGCAGGTGGCCATGATAAATTGATTCCTAAGCCGAACGCTACGAGTTCAAGCCCAAGCTTCGGCAGTATTCTTTTTCTACAAAAATTGCCAGCTTATCTGAGGCCACCTGTGCTATAATATGAGACAATTCAAAACTGTGTGTTGAGAAGTATTACTATTAAGCAAAACGTAGGAGACAGCGCTGCAATCTTTAAGTATCATATTTAAGATAATACTGGGAATGAATCAAGAAATGTCATTAACCTTCATTATTGCTTGTTTTGACTCACAAATAAGTGACGGCAGCGTTAGCAGATGTATTGAACTATCAGCTTCACGTGTTTTCTGAGGCATCTACATCGGCTTACGCTGCCGTCACTTATTTGCGAGTCAAAACAAGCAGTAATGAAGTTAAGGTTTCAGTCTTCATGGCCAAAACTATAGTTGCACCTTTGAAGAAAATCAATGTTTCATGTTTGGAGCTCAATGGAGCACTCCTTGCTGCGAAGCTGATTTCGAAAGTGATTGACATTTTAAAGCTAACGCCAATTACAACCTTTTGTTGGTCTGACTCGAAGGCAGCACTTAGCTGGATCCGGTCGAATCCTGGGTCGCATAAGCCACATACTGCAACCGGATTACAAAAATCCAAGAACTTACCAATGTTGACTGCTGGAAGTATGTACCCACTAATAGCAACCCAGCTGATGTGGCCTCTCGTGGGGTGTATACGTCCCAGTTAGAGACACTCAATATATGGTGGACTGGCCCAGAGTGGCTTTGTAGAGCAGAGAACAAATGGCCAAAACAAATGTTCGACGTGAGAGATCCAACTGAGATAAAGTCTTTGCTTGCACAAACTTCATCTAAACCAACTGAAGGGTCAGGCGCATTAAGGCTTCTTAACAAATATTTCAATATCGATAGTCCGATAGTCGGAGTTACAAGTTGGTGCTATCGATATATTGACATCAGACTTAAGCGGCCACATGAGACATCATCCTGGTGTACAGCTGCTGAGCGTTGCATTTTTGGATCAGTTATGTTCAACAAGTACATTTTTCTAATGAAGTGTCTTGTCTCTCGCTAGGTAAACCGATCAGTGCAAAGAGTAAACTAATTAAATTAAACCCAACAATTGATGAAAATGACAACATACGGCTGAACGGGCGACTAAAGAATGCTTGGCTACCTGTTTCCGAACAGTTTCCCATAATTCTACCTGAGGAGAGTAAGCTGACTGAGATGCTTATTGCTCAAGGCCACACGTACTATGCAAGGCGGCAAGCAGGCTACCCTGGGTAATTGATGGACGAACTGCTGTTAAGAAGCATATTAATCGTTGTTTGACATGTTTTCGCCAAAACCCTCCAGTGACAACTCAAATCATGGGAAGTCTTCCCACATCCCGTTGTACAGCTGTTCTTCCATTTCAACATTCTGGGTTGGATTATTCCAGCCCTTATGCAGTACGAGCCACGAAAGGTCGAGGTTATCGCAGCTACAAAGGATGGATTGCCCTCTTTATATATGCCTTAGTACCAGAGCCATTCATCTGGAACTAGTCAGCGATATGACGACTGACACTGTCCTTGCCGCTTTAAGACGCTTTTTCTCAACAAGAGGGTACAGCTCTAAGATCTACAGTGATTGCGCAACAACATTTGCTGGAGAAAATGCAGCCCTTAAATCGGATGTCGAGTGTGTTCGAAAGCAGCTAAAAGAAGGTGCGAAATCTGCTGCACTTCACGGTGTCTCATGGCATTTCATCCCACCTGGATATGAAACGAATCATCGGCGAAGCTACCTTGACCTTCAAGGAGTTTTATACTGTTCTCAAACTAGTCGAAGCCGTGCTTAACCCCAGACCTCTGTCAGCTCTATCAGATGATCCCACTGATCTGACGGCCTTGACCCCTGGTCATTTCTTGGTGGGCGGACCCATCACTGCCTCACCAGAACCTGATTTACTTGACACGAAGATAGGAAGACTTACACGATGGAAACAGATACAGCCAATGCAGCAAGACTTTTGGAGACGATGGAGTTGTGAGCTCCAGGTGAGACATAAGGATAATTTGAAGGTGGGAGACCTGGTCCTTGTTCGAGATGAACGTGCACCACCTACTCAATGGGCATTGGGTCGAGTCTTAGAGGTACATGCTGGAGACGACGATCTTGTTCGTGTAGCGACAATTCGAACACAGTCATCAATATTGAAAAGAGCTATCTCGAAACTCATTGTACTCCCAATAGACATCGATTCTACGAATGATCACGGAGGGCGACCTGATGTTACGTCACACTAATTGGACGAGGTGGGCGGAATGTTGAGAAGTATTACTACTAAGTTAAACGTAGGAGACAGCGCTGCAATCTTTAAGTATCATATTTAAGATAATACTGGGAATGAATCAAGAAATGTCATTAATGTCAACTACTGTCATGAAAATTCTGGAAAGAAATGTCAATTATCGATTGAGGCAGTACCAAGTCTGCAGGGTCAGCTAGTTTGAAATAAAACTTGAAAAAAATACATATATAAAAACTTTGTGCCTTTCCTTTGGTATATATTATTTTTTATTACGCTACCTATCAGTCATCGAGCCCAAACCTTATAAACATAACTCTCCCCCACGATGCAGTGGCGAAAGCTGGAGACTCCTGCGTCTCCAAAATTCTTGTAGTATTAAGTAGCACTCATTAAAATGTATGTGACTGAAACCTTTTCGTAAGTGGTAGATTTTTATTTTCAGGTGACAGACCCCTCCCCCCCCTCCCTCCTTCACAAACGCCATTCGCCGCTCAAATCTAGCGGTGTTTATTAAAGCAAACAAATAGATTTACAATAAAAGTCAAATCTAGTGAGTATCTGTTATGGATCTGGTTTTTTTTTTCAATTTTCAATGTGAATGCGCGACCCCTGGCAGTCATTTTAAAAATAAAAATAAAAAAAAAATGTCTAAATTCGTTTAAGGAACCAACACAACTTTTGCCGGGGTATGTTTTTAATTTTAACCAACATATTATTTTCCCTACAACCGCGCTCCGCCCTAATGTTCACCTCCAAAAATATCATTTAAAACATAAACCAAAAATAATACTCACTTCGAAGAGATTCTTTCTTCTGGTCATTTTTCGCTCAGTCTCATCGATTTTAGTTGGGTCATCAAGGAAATCGACTTCATCATCAAGCACGTCCAGTTCGAATTTCTCATCCATGTGCTCGAACATGTAGTAATCTCCAGCTCGGATTGCTGCAGAAATAGATTGAGTGCAATTTTTAAAAAATGTAATAAATCAAAAGTGGTTGTTTAAAATCTCATCGGATCGGATTTCATTTTCTACACAGAAAAAATTATTATTGTCCTGTAGAAGGTTTTTAATTTTTTTAATTTTAAGAGTCAATACCTACATATCTACATCAGTACCTATGTACATTTAAAGCTTTATTTAAAAAATGTTCAATGCACAAACATGTTTTAGTTTCATACAAAAAGGGAAGCGATAAATGAATTAATGATATTTACAAACACTCTCTAAACATATACAATATTAAAAACATCAAAAATATTAAAATTTAACACTAGCATCCAGTGGCGGATTAAACGTTGAGAGCGCCGTGTGCATGCATCTCATAGGCGCCCCTATATTAGAAATAACTCGTACTATAGTTTGACCGAAACTGCTGTACCGCGTGGTTTTAAGAGTTGACGAACCGAATTGTCAAGTCGAATTAACGAACTGAGTTTGCGAACCGAGTCGAATCTGTAAGTGGAATTGCTCAGAACCGGTTTTTATTTCAACACAAATGTTAAGTGAGGTGCGTGCGACATCATTAGCTTTGTTCTTTAACAACCACGTATGAACTAGCCTTTTGTGCCGCTTCATGAAATCACTGCGCCCTTTGTACCCTCGCGCCCCTAAGCACATGCCGGACGAGGTAGATGACACTTAACAATGTTGTGCAAATCTATATTCTTAAAAACATTGATATTTTGATTAAACATTATGCGCCTTTTCCTCCAAATATAAAACAAGACATGGGTAGTTTTTTTACGCTTAATGTACTGTGTAAGAAACATGAACAGCCTTGGCCAAAAGTATTGAGCACCCTATAAAAATGGTGTTTTTTGCATTTAAGATAACAACAGGTCTAAGTCGCAAGGATCAGACGGAATCATTCCGGCCGAATTACAAAAATGCTCTGACATGATCATTCCAGCATTGGAGATCATTCAGTTGTGTAAGGCTGAGATATATTCAAAAAGCCTGGAGAATGGCAAAAGCAGTTTTCATTCTTTAGGCAGGGAAACCCTCTCACGTTAACCCTACAGATCTACGACCAATCAGCCTATCATCCTTCCTATTTAAAACATTGGAAAGATTGATTGAAATTCACATCACACATAACTTGAAACCATGTCTCATTTCCACAGCTCAAGGGAAAATCAGTAGAATCAGCACTTCATTCGCTTGTACGTACACCCAAAAAAATCCAGGCTGTTAATTTAACAACAAGTGGAAATCAAATTTACAACTAACTGTTTATTTATATATTCAACAACATTTGTGATAAAATTCACAATTAATTGTTAGTTTAACAGATCTGCAATCATTTTTATTCAGAAATTGTAAAAATGATTGCCATTACCTGTTGTAGAATTTACAACATGTTGTTAATTTTGGTTGTCAATTCTACATTATTATGGCTGTCTCAAATTTGACACCTAAATCTATCATAATTACAACAATGTGTGAAAATGAGAACCGAATTTGTTGAATTAACAACAAAGCAGTCAAATTGATAACCAAAACCTTCAATTCTCCATGTTAGCAAAAAAAGTTGTGATTTCAACATCAAATTTGTTGAATTCACAACAACGCAATCAAAGTGCCAACAATCTGTTGAAATTTAAGGAAAAGTCCCGTTATCAACTCAATAACTCAATCGCTTTGCATTTCAATCTGGTCGGTCGCAGCATTCAGTCTGTCAATATGGATGTGAACAGTGATTTTATTGTAATGTCTCAAAATTCTGAGAAAAGTAGTGATCAATTTGAAAGTGAACATAGTTCGTCTTCTTTACTTTTGGACTTAGAAGTGTTTCAAATCGTAAGCAATTTTAATTTGAGTAAAAGTGTGGTACCGTTTTTATCAGGTAAGTAATTACGAATATGTTTACATACCTACTTAAAATGTAAAATCAGGGTACGGATTTTTTTAATTCTCTGCCAAAGGTCCTTTAATACAAGAATTTCGTCTCACCTGCCTTCTGATTAAATCCAAATAAAAAAAAGTTCTCGTTTTCCGGAGTTTTCCGAATTTTTCAGTATTATAATATTGTTCTCTTCGAAGAGCAATTTCTGAGTAATTTCAAGTAGAATCCCATAAAAAAGTACAATTTTTCGACCACCATTTGATTATTTCCATTTGTTCAAGAGACTTTACCGGTCATACAAGCATATCGACATAAATTCATTTAATTGTTTTTATACTCTTTTTATCTTTAGGTATCCTAGATTTACCACAATTTAGGGCCTTCAGATAAGCTCCAAAATGGTTATAAGAAAGATAATTCCAAAATATGAAATTTTTCTAACTTAACAACGAATTTTTCAATTTTGCACAGTCAAAATCCTAAATGTGATAAGAAAATCAAATGTTTTCTCTCTTCCTAAATCTTCAAAGTTTTCCACAAAAGTTTTAAGTTTTCAAAAGCTTGATTTTAGTCCTGAAATTCTTATCGTGTTCTCCCAGAGTTTTACGATTTCCCCATCACAAATTACTCGGTTTTCCATTTGAAAATCAATGCACTTACAATTACATATTGTACTTTTCCCTTGTAAGCCAATGAGTTTTCCGATTTTCCGAGTTTTCCATCAAGAACTTTCTATTTTCCATTTCAAAATATTTTGCAGTTTTCCATTTGAAAACCAATGCACCTACAATTGCATGCAATTTCCCTTTGATGAATAACTCGGAAAACTTATTGGTTTTCAAAGGGAACATTACATGTGATTGTAGTTGCATTGGTTTTCAAATGGAAAACTGGAAAATTCTAAAATGGAAAATAGAAAGTTCTTGATGAAAAACTTGTAAAAACTTGTAAAAATTCAGGTAGGTTGTCCTCTATTCCAATTGGATTCAAGCAAATCACATTGCATTTTAACAATATTTATGTTAATTATAATTATTATGGAGTTGCTCTGAAGGGTGGCGAGACAAAGTTCGCAGGGTCGGCTAGTAAATGTATAAAGATAATCATAAAAAAAATCTTAAAAGGTCAAAAGGTAAACTTTTGGTTACGTTGATGTTAGTGTACATTACAAGGGAAACTTTTGGTTATTCAAAAGGCTCAATAAGTAGTTTCCCTTTAACGTACGTTAACATCCACGTAACCAAAAGTTTACCTTTTGACGTTT
>CAKKXW010000002.1:68185702-68198121 GCA_920937365.1 Sphaerophoria rueppellii | reverse complement strand
AAGGACTAGACTGCATCATTGCCTTCCTTTGATTGGGTATCATCCAAAGGACATTCGCCCACAGCAGAAACACAAATGTCAACCAACTATGATAGACTATACTCCATGCCTAAAATCATTCAAAGATTTTAAAACAAGTTCAAAAGCATTTATAAAGGAAGCACTCACCATCATAAGAATATTTGTGAAAATATAGCTATTCTGATAGATGAACCCGCCCACGCTGACGATTCCATAAGATATCTGATCCCACAAAGATGGATCTTTCTCGCCCTCCACTCCATCGTCCAATACATCCATTGGAATATCATTTTCAGCTTTTCGAGATTCAACACTTGTCTCTATGCCGCGTACAATTTTTTTGTGACGTACCAACTAAATTGGAAAATTTCTTACATTATTTGAACAAAAACACACACACACACACAAATTGATTACAATATTGTCAACACAAATTAAAGAACTCACTCCAAGCCGTTACCAACAGAAACATAAGAAAAATATTTTTAAGCAAATGAAATTTTTAAGAAATCGAATGACGGACAATAGTTTTTGACATTAACCAGTCTGATTCTCCCCCTTGTGAGGAATCACAAGTCAAAAGGCCTTGTGACAATTTCCTTTGAGGATTCTTGTAATTCGATAACATTTTTGTCGTATTCTCCCATAATCCTTACACGAAAAGTCACAACAAAACTCACCACAGCTATTCATTGGTCATTGGTGTCTCTCAGGGTTCGTAAAAGCCGTCTTCGCTGCATTCTTAGCAATTCTATTAGCTTTTTTTTCTATAATTCACGCGAACCCCAGAGCTTTTTTCATTACCCTTTATATGCCAAAAGCACAGTGCGATTATTAGGGAAAGGAAAGAGGTTGTAAAAGGAGATGTCGGTGACATTGGTTTTGAATTCTTGATTATTACAATGACTAGGGAAGACATCGCATACAAGATCCTCTCTGCCGTAATGTGTGCACGTCTGAAGCCTTTCGTCAACAATCTGATTGGTCCTGTGGCTTCAGGCCAGGAAAGTCAACCATCGACCAAATTTTCACGTTGCGGCAGATCCTGGAAAAGACCTATGAACTCCAAATCGATACCCACCCCGTTTTCATCGATTTTAAGGCCGCGTATGACAGCATCTACAGAGACGAACTGTATAAGGCTATGTCTAGTTTTGGCATCCCTGCCAAGCTCCTTAGCTAGTGCAAAATGACGATGGAGAACTCACGCCACTCCACTCACGAACTCCATCAAGGTTGGCAACGAGCTTACGGAATCTTTCAACGTCAAAAAAGGATTCAGACAAGGCGATGCACTGTCGTGCGATTTCTTTAACATCAGGACCTCAATCAACTTGGAGTGCAAAACTGAAAACAGCTAGCTAGGGACCGAGCTGGCTGGTGGATACTGTTGATTGAGGCCCAAGTCCAAAACGGACTGTAGCGCCACCTTAAGTAAGTAAGTAAGTAAGCAAAGACAGAGTGTGGAAGAAAGTTCCAAATTCTCGTAGTACGGCTGAAGAACGATTCTCTGTACATGACAGTACGTCCGAAGTAAGTTGGGTTCAAGGGTGAACCAGTTCAATCCTCGAGGTGCGGGTATTACGAATGAATATCTTAAGGGGAGGAATGCAACTGGCTATTTCACTAGAGCATATACCGTTGAAGTATCGGTAAAGTAGGGTTAGACATGAGACATTACGCCGATGTTCTATAGATGTAAATGACTCAATGATGGTATTGCCACCAATCATTTATAAATGTTTTTTTGGATACTGTCCAGAAGATTTAAGTACGTCACTTGAGCCCAGACGTGAGAGTTGTACTCAAGCTTAGGACGTATGTAAGTAAGTTCTGTAGATGATAGCCAGACCAGAAGGGGAAAAAATATCTTGCATCTTCTTAAGAAACCTAAACATGCATTTTTGGCGACATCGCATATGTGCTCGTTCAACAAGAGGTAGTCAGTGTACACATACCGATAATTTCGAGATGTTCGGTATCATTGATGAAAGTGCCACTCATGGACAGTGGCAAGGGATATATCTCGCTTCAACGATACAAAACAGCATTGAGTTTTCGAAGCATTAAACTCTACGCGATTTTGTATTCCCCATTGTAAAAAGCTGTTTAGGTCAGAGTTTAATGAGCTTATCATATTTAGTCGTTGCAGTTCCACATCCGAAGGGGAGGGCTGTGAGTGTGGAAACAAATAGGGTGCTATCGTAAACGAAACAATTTATTGAATTGAAGTTACGGACAGGAGATCATTGATGAAAATGAGAAAAAGGGTCGGAGACAAAACGGAGCCCTGGGGCACACCAGCATTTATATTGTGGATTTCAGACTTGAATCCGTCCAATACAACTTGTATTGAACGGTTCGAAAGAAAGTTTCTAATCCAACGAAGAAGGGTTTCATCACCGAAGGCACGCATTTTCGATAAAAGAGCGAGATGCTTGACTTTATCAAATGCCTTTGAAATATCAAGTGCAACAATCTTACTTTCTCCGAAACGATGTAAGGATTTGTTCCACTCTTCGGTGGGATAAACCATCAGATCACCAGTAGACCTGTTGCTGCGAAAGCCGTAGGTACTGCCGGTCATTAAGATGCTTTCGGTCTTCGAGATATTTCTTGAGCTGATAATTTATCAGCGTTTCCATAAACTTAGAAAGAAGTGACGTAAGTGCAATCGGTCAATAATAATTGGAGGGAGAAGAAAATTCGCCTTTTTTGGAATTGGCATGTGTCCACTGTTTCTCAACTTCTCGGAACGAGCCCAGAAGAATAGGATAGATGGAAAAGCTGACGAACACCTCTTCAGAACAATAGTGGGGATAAAATCCGGACCAGCAGATTTATGAATGTTGAGATCCTTTAGAACTTTAGAAGAAGATTTGTCCCATGGAATCATTGACGCGCTCAAGAACTGTAGGCGTCATGACACTCTCTGGCAGCGAACTGCCTAGCAAAAAGGTTAGCTTTCGCGAGCGAGCTAACAACTGGAGTGTCATTGTCTAAGAGCTTCTTCTTATTTTTTTACAAATGACCAGAAATTCTTACTGCCCTCTTGGGACATTGCAGTATTTTTTGCCTTAATTTTTGGTCATGTAAGAATTTGGTCCGACGAATATGGGCATTGCAGGCGTTCCTGGCTTGTTTTAACTTGTTCCGGTTTTCCTCAGATGGGTTGGCTCTAAAACACCTGAACTTTACTTCTTTTTCTCTGATAACCTCTTTACAGCTTGAATCAAACCATGACTTTTCCTTGGGTTTGATGTTTTTAACCCTATTCGGGATAAGAGTTTTCATTCCCAAAATAATCATATTAGTAATCAATTTACTAATCATATCTGCGCTGGAGTCTACGTCATTATCGAGGAAGCAACTTTTTCCGGATCTTTAACTGGTCACTACAGTTAAAGATCCGGAAAGAGTAGTTGAGACCGTTCCAGTTGGCTTTCTCGTGTGTTTCAAATGATGTGCTGTTTTTTTCATTTACGGAGGAAAATTCGTCAATAATATGCGCCATAATTATTTCAACTTCAATTTGTTTCACTTCTCAAAAATCAAAATGTCAAATCTCAAATAATTTGCTAGTTATGACGTGCTCTGAAGGAGATTACAATTTCTCAACTCTCACAAGTTGTGACTTTGGGGGGAGAATACGAAAAAGTCACAAAATCAATGTCACTCCTTCTTATGACTTGTGATGCATCAGTGATGATGGGGAGAATCGGGCTGTAAGGCTCTAACAATGGGTAAAGGAAAAAATTATTGTCATCTAGTCTAGGTGAGATTTTGCAACAATTACAGATCCTATACAACCTAGATTTTATTAAAAAGACACTTCTTTCATGTTAGTGTGGTGCTGTGTCGTTGTGGAGTGCAGTCTTGAAATGAGTATTGTTTTCAAGACTGCATATTCCAGTATGATGGGGTAAAATATTGAGTAGAAAAAGAAGTATGTTATTAACATTGATGAGAACTAGAAATTTAGTGCATGTGAGACCTTCAACCAACAATCTAATACAATGAAACATATAATCCCAAAGGACTACAACATGAAAAAGGCTATTAGGCTATAGGATGGGACAAGTTTTGTACAGGTGATCAAATTGTTATCTTTCAGAAACATCAATTTTGTTCTAATTTTACTTATTCCACGTACAGGTGTAGTTTCGGTGGGTTCCGTCGACCTTTTATTTGGTTGAATTGAAATCTAAAGTAAAATCAAAACAGCAAAATAATAATATAAAATAATTAAGGAGAAAAACAAGCTTCAGGAATTTGTTTGTAAAAAAAATTGTAAACCTAAGAAAGACCCCAAAATTATGTGTGAAAATTTCAATCAGATAGCAGTTCATTAAAATTAAAATTAAACAATAAAATTGTATACATTTTTTAGAAAGGAACACATAGAAGTAAATTCGCGTACCACAGGGAGGACTCTTCTCACCCCTGCTCTGAATCCCCGTAGTCAACAAAATTCTCACATAGTTTAAAGATCAGGGCATAAAAATTGTTGCATATGCAGATGACATAGTGGTTCTGGTATCAGGCAAGTTCCTTACCATCATCGGAAACATTATGAAAAACGCAATAAAGGATTTATATTCTTGGGCAACTAAGAACGGTCTCAGGGTCATCCCCACCAAGACAGAGCTAGTTTTGTTTACGAAAAAACGGAATCTGGAGGGCTTCAACCCTTCTAAACTAAATGGTATTCCTCTAAAACTTTCTAAGGAAGCTAAATTTTTAGGAGTGATCTTTGACTCCTAGCTTACATGGAAGCGTAATACATAGGAAAGAATGAATAAAAAACACCATGTGCATTCTACACATGCAAAAAGACGGTGTACGATGGGGTATGCGACCGCTAGTCATCCAATTGATGTACACTAGGGTGGTCGTAAAAATTCAATGTCGGAATTTCGTCGATGGGAACCCCAGAAATTGTGCAGTTTATCAAAATATTAAGATAGACGAAGTTTTGGCACGATTGGAACACGTTAACACGTGCCGACGGACCCTCAAAGTCTCAAAAAAACACGATTTTTCGCTGGCGACCGAGGTTTCGGAGACTTAACTCCGAAACCACTCGACACTTTCCCGTGAAACTGGTCTTAAATGAAAGCTTATACTATTCTCAATACCGAGCGAGAAAATAGGAGTCAAAGGTACCTTCAGGAAAAACCTTTTAACACGAAATCAAGTATAGTGAATTTTTATAAAAATATAACACAAAGTAGATTGTTGATTTTTTAAATGTTTTTTTTTTTTTTTTATTATTATTATCATTAAACAAACGAAGAAAAAAATTTTGAGAACAAAGGGTTACTCAAGAGATTTGCTCAACCACCTGTAAAACAAACTGTTTTTGTTCCTCGTTTTTTGTAATTTGTACATTGTATACAGCGATTGTCAGACTCATTCTTACCTATGGCTCTATTGTATGGTGGAAAGCGGTGGAAGAATCAAGCTATCTCAAGAACCTGAATAAGGTACAGAGACTAGCCTGTATTGGAATAACAGGGGCTCGGAGATCCACACCATAAGCTGAGTTGGAATTGATCTTAGATCTGCCGGCTCTGGATAAGTTCATAAGGTGCACGGCAGCCAAAACCGCAATTCGTTTAAAAGAACTGAGTTTTTGGAAGCACAGCACTTATGGACACGGGTCAATCTTACAAAGATATGACACGATTCCAGGACTGATGGAGATGCAGACCATCGATTACATTCCCCCTCTACTGCCAGAAAGACAGAGCTGGGATCCTAATTCACTTAAAAGTAAACAGGGTATCCCTTTCCACACTGACCGTAGTGTCTTTCAGACCGAGATATATTCCACTGAAAAAGCACCTGAAATGGCACATCATGAAAAGCTTGGTTCTTCGGATTTTGCTTTTTTCGTGGACAGCCAGGCCGCTATCAAAGTCTTAGACAGTGAGACCATTAAATCAAAGG
This sequence comes from Sphaerophoria rueppellii, assembly GCA_920937365.1. NCBI lineage: Eukaryota > Metazoa > Arthropoda > Insecta > Diptera > Syrphidae > Sphaerophoria > Sphaerophoria rueppellii. The sequence goes on along the minus strand of CAKKXW010000002.1, from coordinate 68,192,148 downwards.
CAGTTTTAAACTGTAGGAAAGAATTAAATAGAATCTGCGACACTAACCAGGTTAAGCTCTGCTGCGTACCTTGACACAGCAATATAGAAGGGAACGAAATAGTAGATGAACTAGTCAGGAAAGGGACAGAAGCAGATACAAGTAGACTCGTCCCGATCTGGGTACTCAAGAGGAAGGATGACCTTAAATCAAAAGAGGAAATCAATAACTCCTGGAAATCCAGTGACGATTGCGAAATCTCTAGGAATTAATGGCCTAACCTAATGAAAAGGAAACTCGGTATATTCTATCGCTGAGTATAAGGAACATTAAAATCCTGATAGGTGTACTAACGGGTCATTGCGCCATTGGCACAATTTCCAACAAGATAGGGGCTTTTTCACCCGATTTATGTAGGAACTGTCAGGATGAGGAAGAAATAGAAACCATTAAACACCTGCTCTGTGACTGTCCCAACCTCCAAACTAACCGACTCCGTCATTTCGGGAACATGTTTGTTGGGGAACTGGATGATCTAGCACAGGTCTCAATAGCAAACATGAGGAAATTTATAGATAGCACAGGCTGGTTCGTTAACGATCCAGTCTACGTTAATCGACAACTTTGAAGAGCATAGATGCTAACTTTTATTTTTATAGGGGATCACAATCGACCAGTAGGCCCCTACGTATGCAACAGTTCACGCTGTGCACACTGCACACCCCTTATGACCTAACCTAAATTCGCCTAAGTTAATAAAAAGCTGATTGTCAAATGACAAAATGTACCCCAAGTAGATTTAACTAGTTTTTTACTGTTCCGCAACGTTAACGGAATAAAAGATGCAATACATTGAAATTTAATGAAGTTCGTAAGGTCATTGTTTCACACAGTTGCATAACAATGTGTTAAAGGTATTTTAGATTTCAAGTATTTCCAACAAAAACTTAAGAACTGTGATATCTAATTTAGCCGAATTAGATATCACAGATGCTGCTGGAAAAATATCAGAGTCTAATTGCAGTTGGATTTGGGAGTCGATTAAAGAAGAAATTCTTGAGTGTCAACTCTATTACTGAGATCGCGACAGGCACAAGAAATTGCAAGAAAAACGCAAAACGAATCACAAGATTATTTCTCCCTGAGGAGTACTTTGCTATGATACATACGGCCGTTCTTCAAGAAAGGACATTTTCTTAGTTTTCTGCCCCACTTAGTCAATGTATGAACTCTTTTGTCAACAGACTAATATATTTCATCATTGTGATATCACTCTACGGAAGATCTTGGAAATGACCAAATAAAACTCAATTGATGTCTACAAACGTTTCATTGATTTCAAAGCCGTGTATAACAGCGAGCGTATGCCTATCAGGTATGCGCTCACTAAGGCATGATTCCCCTTCAACAGGCGGCAGCGGAAGGTATCCCAATATGAAATTAACGGTGGCGTCTACAGTTCCAGTCAGGATGAACTACTTAGTGAATACCTTATAGGGCTACTACGACATATTCGCAGCCCAGGCCTTTAAGGAGCGGTTTGGCCGGCTCTTTGTCTTAGAGTTGAACTAAAGACCCGACCCTGCAGGTTGGGGGTCGTGCGTCGGGGTGACTGGCCGGCCACATAAAGAAACTATAGTTCTGAACCACCAACAAGCCTCGGATACGGACGGAATTAATGATGACGACCCACGCAAACGATTTAATGACAACGAATTTCGGCCTTGCACTTCTAATGTTAGGTCCCTTAACAAACCACGTGAAGCCGAACAACTAGCGGAATCTAGTATCTGCTTAAGCAGACATAACTGCCATCCAAGAAATGCGATGGGATGGTCCGGGCCTACGTAAAATGAACAACTGCGATATTTACTACGGCGACTGTTACCGGGAACATAATCAGCGTCTATTTGGATGTGGATTTGTAGTTGGGACTCGACCAGGAAGAAGGTCTTAAGTTTCAACTCTGTGAATGAGCGCATCACTACAATCCGTATCAAGGCCACATTCATCAACATCAGCCTCATCTGCGCTCACGCCCCCACTGAGGAAAAGGATGAAGACACCAAAGACGGGTTCTACGAGCTCCTCGACAAGACCTTTGAGCAATGCCCTAGCTATGACATTAAAATCGTCCTTGGAGATTTCAATGCTAAGCTGGGTAGAGAAGAAATCTTTGGTGGAATTATCAGACGATATAGCCTACACGACACCACTTTCGATAACGGATTTATGCTAATCGACTTCGCTGCGGGGCGAGACGTAATGGTAGCAAGTACGCGATTCCTACACCTACATATCCACAAAGGAACATGGAAATCTCCTGACCAATCAACCGTCAACCAGATTGATCACATTGCGATCGATGCACGACACTTCTCTAGCATACAAGATGTCCGCACATTCCGAGGTGCCAACTTCGACCTTGTTGTAGCCAAGTTACGAATGCGGATATCCCGATCAAGGCCAATACGCGAAAATGCTAGAAGGAAATTCGACGTCTAACGGCTCCAATCGCAAGAGATTGCTAGATCCTTTTCCGATCATGTCTCCGAAAATCTCCTCAGAAGTCCTTTGCTGACAGCACAAAATATAGAGAACAAGTGGCAATACTGCCAAGCAGCCATCAGAGATGCCGCCTCTGAAGTGCTAGGGTGGGTATACACGGCCACCACAACGAAACCCCTGGTATGACGATGAATGTGGGCGAGCACATGCAGCTAAACAAGAGGCATACAAGGCGGTGCTGTAAAGAAGGACACGAGCAGCTCGTGAGCTCTACGAGCAGAAGAGGAGAGAGGAGCATAAACTTATCAGAAAGAAAAAAAGGGAGCATGAGAAGCGCGTTTTAAGTTTTGAATATTTTTTATTATTTTTAGGTTCGTCGGAATCGTATATCATATATTTTCCCACAGGAAAATGATATACGATCACTACGACCAATTTAGGACGGGAAGTGACGTCGATGGAATCGTCGACGTAACCCCTCCTTCTTTCCAAGACTTCAACGTTGGTTGCTTAAGCTAGGAGAGTATGATATGAATATTGAATATATAAAGGGGTCAGATAATAAAGTTGCTGATTTTATGTCAAGAATAAACACAGATACAGGTGAAATGTGTAAAATTCGCAAAATAAATTCACAGCCCAGCGGCATCGTATATCACCATGAGAAAACTTGTGATATACGATGCCAACGAACCTTATCGAATATAATAAGAATGTAAAGCTATGTAGAAATGCATAGCTAGAAAGATAAATGAAATGAATTAATAAATCAGTTCTTAAGAACCAGTCGGAAAAAGAGGTACAATAAATCTCATCTTAAACAAAATTTAAAACATATATTTTCCCACAGGAAAATGATATACGATCACTACGACCAATTTAGGACGGGAAGTGACGTCGATGGAATCGTCGACGTAACCCGCGCGATTGAGGAGATGGAGGGATGTCATAACAGGAACGAGGTTCGAAAGTTCTACAAAAAGGTGAAACAAACCTAAAGGGCTTATACACCTCGAACTGAAGCCTGTAGAGACCATCTTGGGAACATCGTAGTGCATCCACAGTCAGTGCTGAGGATATGGAAATACCACTTTTCCAAGCTGTATAGTGGCGATACGAGCAAAACTCCGTCAGCAATCCAGAAACAATTCCACCCACCCGAAATGTTCGAAGTCGAACAAATCCGCTGGAGCAGACGGGCTAGCCGCCGAACTGTACAAAGCAGCTGGAGATGACTTGGTTAGCAGCATGCACCAGCTCATCTGCCAAATTTGGTCGGAGCAAGGCATGCCCGATGAATGCAACCTCATCGTAGTATGCCCGATCCTTAGAAATGGAGATCCCCTGAACTGCATCAACTACAGAGGTATAAGTCTTCTTAACATCGCATATAAGATCTTGCCTGCCGTACTGTGTGAACGATTGAAGCCCTAGGTCAACAACCTGGTAGGTCCTTATCAGTGTGACTTCTTCAACATCATTCTTGAAAAGATTGTGCAAAGCTCCAATGTCAACACCAGAGGAACGGCAGACGACATTGACATAATTGGAAGAACAAAGCGTTATGTCAGTGGAATGCTTGTGAGCCTTGAGACGGAGGCCAGGAAGATGGGTCTAGCGGTTAACGAGGGCAAGACCAAGTTAATGCTGTCGTCGAGAAAGGACTACCATCATCGACGTCTTGGAGCAAACGTCAACAAAGACAGATTTAACTTCGAGGTAGTTAAGGACTTTGTCTACCTGGGATCCGCTATCAACTCAGACAACAACACCAGCGCTGAAATCAAACAAAGAATCACTCTTGCCAATCGCTGCTTCTTTGGACTTAGAAGGCAATTGAGAAGTAAAGTTCTCTCCCGAACAAAACCCTAATCATCCCGGTCCGACCGGATCCGACGGTGCAGAGACATGGACCATGACAACATCCGATGAAAACGCTTAGAGAGAAAAATTCTTCGAGCAATTTTTGGTCCTGTCTGCATAAATGGAGAATGGAGACGAAGATTCAACCAAGAACAGTACGGGCTGTACAGCGACACTGACCTAGCCAGAAAAGTAAAGGTCCAACGACTTAGATGGTTGGGTCATGTTGATCGAATGGAAAATAATGCTCCGGCTCGTAGAGTTTTCGAATCCAACACGGAAGGACGTCGCAGAAGAGGAAGGCCGCGACTCCGGTGGAGCACACAGGTGGTAGAGGACCTGAACCGACTTGGCGTGCGAAACTGGAGACAGCTAGCCAGGAACCGAGATGGCTGGAGAAGTTTGTTGGGTGAGGCCCTGGTCCGACCTGGACTGTAGCGCCACCATAAGTAAGTAAGTAAGTAAACAATTAATAAGTTAATAAAGTATGTAAGTAATCAATGATAAATTAAAATGTAAAAAGTTTAAAGATTAATTTTTCAATAGTTTTGTATAATATATTATGACCTAGATTATGAGAATTAGATTAAGTACTGTTCACGTTAGATATTTAACGAATTGAATAAATAAATAAATAAGACTTTTTGTCGTGTCATGTCTTTTTCAGTGTATTTTGCCTCATAAGAATAATGGACACAAAGACACGATTTTTTGTCGTTAGACAAAAAGACGTTTTGTGCGCTTCGGTGTGTTTTTACCCTTAAACTCATTGTTCTTTGTAACCCATCGCACTTAAGTTTTTGACTATAATTGTTGTGTAAACTTTGTATGTATTACAAACATGTACAGTGCCGTGCATAAGTATAACCGCACCCGAAAAAAAGGCATTTAAAAGAAAACCTACAATAGGAGTGATTCCTTATTATTTTTTTGTTGAGTTGCATCACTGATCAAGCAAATTGAGAAGAAAATAAAAAACCGTTATTTCCTCTCCTGATGTTTAAAAATTAAAAACAGATTTTGATGTGTTGCAAAAATATAACCGCACAATGCAAATCTCTTTGAAGCTGCATTCAGTCAAGTGCTTTCAAATAAAAAACAACAATGCCACGCGGTACGTATTTAAGCGAAATTGAAAAAGGCAAAATCTTGGCTTTTCGGTCAAGCGGCCTAAGTCTTAGGGCTATTGGAAGACGAATTTCACGATCGGATCGTATCGTTCGTAATTTTATAAAACATCCAGAATCTTATGGGACAAAAATAAAACCCGGGCGTCCGCAGAAGCTAACACGTCGGGACAAGAGGCGTTTAATCAATGCTGCATCCAATTCGGTGCATTTTTTGTCGGAATTTCGTAACGAATTGGGTTTAAGAGTTTGTTTCAACCGTTTTTCGTGCTTTAAAAAGCAGTAGAGTAATTGTTCGGGGCAAAATGGTGCCAGCTCCAAATTTAACAGCAGCCCCCACAAACAAAAAAGATTGGAATTTGCCCGCAAAAACATAAATCGGGATTGGAAAACCGTAAGTGACTTTCTATTAATCTACACTAAAATCTCGTTATTCCAAATGGCATACTGGAATGAATGTTTTTTATGAGGTTATTTTTAGTGATGAAAAAAAGTTTAATCTCGATGGACTAGATGGTTTTAGCGGATATTGGCACGATTTGAGGAAAGAGAAAAAGTTTTTTTCCAGGAGGAACTTTGGTGGTGGCAGCTGTATGGTTTGGGGGCCTTCTGCGAGCGTGGTAAGGTAAGGTTGCACTTGCCATTACCTCCACCAGAATGAAGTCCTGTGAAGTTAGCAAAATGATTGTTGAAAATTAAATAAAAAATGAGAGTTCCCGGTAGCAAACCAAGAGTTCTAGAGTTCCTCATACTTTTTTTCAATAGTTCTGGCGAATTAAGGGTGCGAGCGTCTTCCGGGGGTTTGGTATGTCGACGGTGGTGGTTTCAAGGAGGACCTTTTTTTGAAAAAGAGAAAGGAGTTTAGCACGGTTATAGGCGATTTTGGTAGATCAGGTAGCTCTAATTTGAAAAAAAGTAGTGATTTTTATTGGAGTATTTTTTGTAAGTAAGGTCATACGGTAAACCTTA
>CAKKXW010000002.1:68146552-68161536 GCA_920937365.1 Sphaerophoria rueppellii | reverse complement strand
GGGGGGGGGGGGGGGGGGGGGAGATTGAGGATCGTTTCTAAACCCGCAGTTGGGGTAGTCCTCATCACACCAGCGCTTTCCACCAAACCAAACAGCCAAAAGTTAGAATCGGTCTGACAATGGCAGTGTACATCCACATGACTATTTTGGGGTTTGGTCCCCAATTTCTACCCGGAAAATTGTTGCATGAGTAGAGTGCGATCATGGCTTTCTTATATCTTTCTTGGATATTTGTACCCCAGTTAAGTTTTTTGTCCAATATAACTTCGAGGTATCTCGGTCGGTTGGAAATGTTTAGTATGGTGTTATATATTTTTGGTATTTCAAACGGAGGTAATTTCCTTCTGTTTGTGAAAAGGACCAGTTCTGTTTTAAGGGGTTTTACCTTAAGGCCGCATTTCTTGTTCCAGTTGCTGACCCTTGATAATGCGCTTTCTAATTGTTCGCGAATAGTGGTGAGGTATTTACCCGTCGCGCAAATCATCCTCTTAGGCTACCACTACTATACCGTAGTTCTTAAGTTTTATTAGGATTTTGTTTATCACTAAGATCCATAATAATGGTGAGAGAATTCCACCTTGCGGGGTTCCTCTAGATTCGTGCATCTCAAAATGTGCGTTACCAAGCTCGCTTTGTATTTGTCTGTTTTTCAGCATACACATTATCCATTTGATAACTACTTCTTCTATACGTTGATTATTAAGGGCTTTCTCGATTGCATTGCTGTGGACGTTATTGAAGGCTCCTTCAATGTCCAGGAATGATGCAAGAGTGATTTTTCTATAGTTCTAACTACGCAGTGTAGTTCCGTTTCTACACGCGTGCGCGCGTGGAAGCGGATGTGTCGGCAGATTCTAGGAAAATGGAGAAAGAGTAATATAGGTCGGTGATTCGATCATAGAGATAATATAGAGCACGGAAAGTAACCTGAAAAGTGTTACATTAAACTGTGAGAAAGAAGATCTGAACGTTCTCTCGTTCTCTCTCTGAGCTTCAATTTTGATTTTGAGCTTTCCTTTATTTTTTTTACTCTTTCCATTCCAGATTAAGCGGGATGGTCCGAGATAGAGAGAGAGAGAGAGAGAGAGAGAGAGAAAGGGAAAACATCAAGGCATTCTTTCTCGCTTTATTTGTCGTGACAACTCCACTTGTACGAAGTGCTACCTCTTCCGTGCTCTATTATATTATCTCTATGGATTCGATTAGCGATTATGGATTTGAAATAGAGCAGTAAAATGCTTTGTATATATATTTGGGGAGTAGTCTCAAGATGGGAAATTAAAGTGATGCCATCATGAGAATTTTCACAGAAGCAGTTTTTTTGACATAAGCTGGAGTTGAGTTTCAAAATGGTTTAATGTCAGTTTTTGATGAGCCACGTCCGAAAACGGTCGATAACGTAAACAAAATCCACGATCTTTTATTGGTAGACTGGACTGCCGGTCGATGTCATTTTGGTGCATTTGCTCACCTCAGACAACAAGCGAAACCATAAGTTTACTTCTGAATAATGTTTATCGAAACATGTATCCAAGAGTCAGCACCAGAGAACGTGCTCCGAAGAAGGCAAAGACTCCCAATCTCCCATTCGTCGAAGAGGTAATGGCCACCGTTTTCTTAGTTTCACAAAGTGTTTTCTACTTTTGCATAAAAAAGCTCTCTTCAACCATGATAATAGACTGGCTCGACCAATAAAGTATAATTGGGCTAAAAATTTCCCTTAGCAAAAAACAACAATTTGGATTGCAGTCGCTAAAAAGGCCAGTAAGGCCAGCGATAGAACTTTCAATCATTGAAATGAAGACAGCGCTGTTAGCGTCAAGAAGAATTATTTTGCTACGTAGTTCCTATAATCTGAGCTTATCTGAGTTATGCACTCGCTTAGGTTGAAGTACTTGCTAAATTTGTGTAACCCGAGGCGCAACTCTCAGGTCCATTTTGCGACAATTCCATTTTTTGTACCAATTGCCATACAAATTGAATTTGACATATAAAGTGAGTTGAAGCGTTTTATTCGCACTTGATTACTATGCTGGCTACTGAGTAGTGAAAAAAAAAACACGGCTTACTTATATATGTCGTGTGCGAACTGGGTGAATTGCGCGATTAAATTTAACAACCTCTGCCATATTTTAGGTTGCTCCGCAGCTAATGTAATTTAAAAACATTTTATTCAACACAAAGTGTCAAAATGCAATTCGCAACCGGCCTGAAACATGTAATTTCCTCATTATCTAGAAATCAAGGTTTGATTTTATAATGTAGATCTAAGGAGTATATCTAGGAAGATTTGTGCTTAAACTTGCGTTTTACCTACCGAAAGTCTGAGATTGAAAGTGGTAAGAAGATGACTAGATGTAAAATAAATGTTAGGGGTATTCACGGTGCAACAAGAAGGTGTAAAACTGCGAAATTTTATATTTTTTTTGTAATTTGTGAAGACATCTTCGCCACGGGTAGCTCCGGTCTCCGGTGCTTGTCATACTGTGATCTTTCCTTATGGTGGCGCTACAGTTCAGGTCGGACCAGGGCCTCACCCAACAAACTTCTTCAGCCAGCTCGGTCCCTGGCTAACTTTCTCCAGTTTCGCATGCCAAGTTGGTTCAGGCCCTCTACCACCTGTGTGCTCCACCGGAGTCGCGGTCTTTCTCTTCTGCGACGTCCTTCCGGGTTGGATTCGAAGACTCTACGAGCCAGAGCATTATTTTCCGTTCGCTCAACATGACCCAACTATCTAAGTCGTTGGACCTTTACTTTTCTGGCAAGGTCAGTGTCGCTGTACAGCTCGTACAGTTCTTGGTTGAATCTTCGTCTCCAATCTCCATTGATGCAGACAGGACCAAAAATCACTCGAAGAATTTTTCTCTCAAAGCAGCCGAAAGCGTTTTCATCAGATGTTGTCATAGTCCATGTCCTTGCACCATACATGAAGACCGGGATGATAAGAGTTTTGTAGAGTGTCACTTTAGTTGCTCGGGAGAGGACTTTACTACTCAATTGCCTTCTAAGTTGGCTGGTGTTGTTGTCTGAGTAAATATAGCGAATCCCAGGTAGACAAACTAACTCGAAGTTAACTACCTCGAAGTTAAGTCTGTCTATGTTGACGTTTGTTCCAAGACGTCGGTCGATGTTGGTTGTCCATTCTTGTCGACAGCATTAACTTGGTCTTGCCCTCATTAACCGCTAGACCCATCTTCCTGGCCAGCGTCTCAAGGCTCACAAACGCTCCACTGACATCACGCTGTGTTCTTCCAATTATGTCAATGTCGTCTGCGTATCCTAGTAGCTGGACGGACTTTTAAAAGATTGTGCCTCTGGTGTTGATGTTGGAGCTTTGCACAATCTTTTCAAGAATGATGTTGAAGAAATCGCATGACAACGCATCGCCTTGTCTTAAAGCTTTTTTGACATCAAAAGCGTCCGTTAGGTTTTTTCCGAGCATGATGGAACAGTGTGAGTTTTCCATTGTCATCTTACACATACGGACGAGTTTCTCTGGGATGTCAAAACTAGACATTGCTCTATATAATTGGTCTCTTAAGACGCTGTCATACGCGGCCTTGAACTCGATGAAAAGGTTGTGGGTATCGATTTGAAGTTCCTGGGACTTCTCCAAGATCTACCGTAGGGGGAATATTTGATCGATGGTGGACTTTCGGGGTCTGAAGCCACACTGAAAAGGACCTACCAGATTGTTGACGAAGGGCTTCAAACGTTCACACAGTATGGCAGACAAGATCATATAGGCGATGTTAAGGAGACTTATACCTCTGTAATTGGTGCAGTTCAGGGGATCTCCTTTTTTGAGGATCGGGTATACGATGCTGAGGTTCCATTCATCGGGCATGCTTTCCTCTGACCAAATTTTGCAGATGAGCTGGTGCATGCTCCTAACCAAATCATCTCCGGCTGCTTTGTACAGTTCGGCGGCTAGCCCGTCTGCTCGAGCGGTTTTGTTCCACTTATAAGTTTAGATATCGCTATCTTCACTTCGTCCATGTCGGGTGGGTGGAATTGTTGGCCTGCTGCACCCAAATTGAATGGTTCTATATTGCTGACGGAGTTTTGCTCGTCCTCGCCATTTTACAGCTTTGAAAAGTGTTTTTTCCATATCCTCTGCACTGACTGTGGATGCACTACGATGTTCCTATGATGGTCTCTCAGACTTCGGTTCGGGGTGTATAAGCCCTGGAGGTTTGTTTTACTTTTTTGTAAAACTTTCGAATATCATTGCTGTTGTGATATCCCTCTATCTCCTCGATTGCGTGCTTCTCATGTTTCTCTTTTTTTCTTTCTGAGAAGTTTATGCTCCTCTCTCCTTTTCTGCTTGTAGAGCTCACGAGCTGCTCGTGTACTTCTTTGCAGCGCCGCTTTGCATGCCTCTTGTTTAGCTGCATGTGCTCGCCAGAATTCATCGTCAAACCAGGGGTTTCGTTGTGGTGGCCTTGTAAACCCTAGCACTTCAGAGGCGGCATCTCTGATGGCTGCTTGGCAGTGTTGCCACTGGTTCTCTATATTTTGTGATTTTCGGAGACACGATCGGAAAAGGATCTAGCAATCTCTTGCGATTGTAGCCGTTAGACATCGAATTTCCTCCTAGCATTTTCGCGTGTTGGCCTTGATTACGATATCCGCATTCGTACCTTGGCTACACTAAGGTAGTGGTCCGAGTCGATGTTGGCACCTCGGAATGTGCGGAAATCTTGCATGCTAGAGAAGTGTCGTGCATTCAATCTGGTGAACGGAGCTGTCAAAAAAAATGAAAAAAATAGTCTGGGTTTGTTTCACATCGAACGCGTTAGTGGTGCTCTGTGTTTTTTCTCTATTTGTTGTTTAGCAACAGCTGATTCTAACAGCTCCGAAATTCTCACTCCGGAAAAACTTGCGGCGATTCAGAGCGTTCCCGGTGAGAGCACGGTCGAAAAAATGCACCGAGCGAAAAAAGAGCGACATCGAATAGCTCAGTGCGAAATCAGAGCGACCCAGAAGGAACATCAAACAAACCTAATTTAAAATAATAATGGAAACATGGTTCTTTTCTATTGGATAGATAAATATTCTTTGAAGAATGTTCTCGCTTTCACTAAAATAAGAAAGAAAACAAAACATTGTCGTAAGATAAGGTCGTGTGCGCATTGCGTTAAAAAATGTGTTAAAAGTTGACGTTCGGTTAAATTTTGACACTTCCTGTTGAATAAATGTGTTAAAATAACATTTCAAAAGCACTTTTTACAGCACGGCAAAATGATAGTACAGTAGAAAGTTTGACAGTGCAGGAGAAAAATGTAACATTATTATTTGGTGATTCACTCACGTACACTGTACAATGTACATGTAACTAACACCGCTTCCTGCACTTCTTGTTCAATGAATTCGCCCAATTCGCATACGTCCTAAATTTTGACTTAATTATTTTCTATTATCAGCAGCTTATTGTGAATACATCTCTAATCCCAACATAACGAACATATCCCATCAAAAATAATCTGGAAAGTGACAGCTACTTCCAATTTCCAAAATACAATTTTACTTTCTTTTTCACTTCAATTCGTTATTTTTCCCAGTTGACGGGTAGTTGTCATCGGAATCGGTTGGTGTTTTCCTTTCTCTCCGAATATAAGTTGTGAAAATTTTAATCCACATAGAATAATAACAATATTCGCTTACATTTTAAACCTTTTAACAAATTTGCGTGTCTCTACCAATTCGTCATCAGGAATTTCGTCTGAAAATTCTATTTTTTTTCTACAAAATATTGTTCACAAGACAAGAAATATTGTGTGAATTATTAGATAAGGAAAGTGTTTATTATTATTTTTTTTTAAGTCGTTTTTTCGTCTCTCGGGGACTTCGATTGCGGATTGTCAAAAATTGTTCATCGAATAAAAATAAAAACAAACGCAATAAACAAATTATTGTGGAACCATATTAGCGTTTCGAGTAGTTTTCATAATAGTGAAGCATTGAAAAGTCAAACAAAACAAAGAATCAATTTCAACCCGTTGCGTCGCGTTGAATCGTGTGAATAAATCCAGTCTAATCTAATTGGTGTTCTACCTTCTACCGGCAACAGTTTAACTCCATTCATATTTTTTTTGTTTGGATTTTGTTGCCCTGACCTGCTCTCGCCTCGCACAAAAATAATACATAAATGGATTCTTGGATTTTGCCGCTTTGATTTCATGGGATAAGGCAAGTTTAATATTATATTCTAATTTTGTTTCTATTTTTGGAACTCTTACATTTTGTTACTCTTCGAGTTTTGCTCTGCATTGTCAATTCGTTTTTCAATTATGACGTTAAATATTTCGAAGAAACGTTGATTTAATGAATGACTAATGTGTGGCTATTTTTTTTACCTCCATTCGATTCAAAATTATTTTTGTTTTTTGATTTTTTTATTTGAGACAACTATCTGCTATGGGTGGGTCCGGCTCTGGCTCAGGGTCAGGGCTGCCGTTTCAACTTTCCACAGAGGAGTAATTTCAAGTTCTAGAGGGGAGTACTTTGCTATCGAAGGAATTTTTAATTGGGTAGAAGAAAAAAAATCGAGTTTTGATAGCTTTGAATTAAACTTATAAATGTATCCTTTCACTATTTCGCCCCATTCGGACATACGGATCAATTGTTTGGTGGTCTGCCCTAGACAAACTTCGGTAAGCTACTTACTTACTTAAGGTGGTGCTACAGCCCGTTGTGGACTTGGGCCCCAATCAACAGTCTCCGCCAGCTGGCTTGGTCCTTAGCTAGTCGTCTCCAGTTTCGCACTCCAAGTTGGTTCAGGTCCTCTGCCACCTGTGTGCTCCACCTGAGTCGCGGTTTTGCTCTTCTGCGACGTTCTTCCGGATTGAATTCGAAGACTGTACGAGCCGGAGCATTATTTTCCATTCGCTCACTACATGTCCCAACCATCTAAGTCATTGGACCTTAACTTTTCTGGCTAGTTCGGTGTCGCTGTGCAGCTCATACAGTTCTTGGTACAGGACCAAAAATCACTCCAAGATTTTTTTTCTCAAAGCAGCCCAAAGCGTTTTCATCAAATGTTGTCATAGCCCATGTCATTGCACCATACATGAAGACCGGGATGATAAGAGTTTTGTAGAGTGTTACTTTAGTTGCTCGGGAGAGGACTTAACTACTCAATTACCTTCTGAGTCCAAAGAAGCAGAGATTGCCAAAGTGCTTCTTCGTTTGATTTCAGCGCTGGCTGGTGTTGTTGTCTGAGTTAAAAGCGGATCCCAGGTAAACAAAGTCCTTAACTACCTCGAAGTTAAATCTGTCTATGTTGACGTTTGTTCCAAGACGTCGGTCGATGTTGTTAGTCCTTTCTTGTCGACAGCATTAACTTGGTCTTGCTCTCATTAACCGCTACCCCATCTTCCTGGCCACCCCCATCCCAAGTCTCACAAACGCTCCAAAGACATCACGCTGTGTTCTTCCAATTATGTTAATGTCGTCTGCGTATCCTAGTAGCTGGACGGACTTTTGAAAGATTGTGCCTCTGGTGTTGACGTTGGAGCTTTGCACAATCTTTTCAAGAATAATGTTGAAGTCAAATCTGACGAAATTATAAAAAAGGTTGCAATCTTTATTGATAGCCAAGCAGCTATCAAAGCCTCAAACAGCAACCTGACTAAGTCCAGAATCTTTAGAGATTGCTAACAAGTGCTCGCAAGTTTTGACGACAGTATAAAATTCAATCTAGTCGTGGTACCAGGGCACAGCGACATTCAAGGTAATGAAATCGCTGATGAACTGGCCAGGACGGGATCAAACCTTCAAATATCCCAGCTGAGGAAGTTAGGATTCCCTTGTAAATGAAAACGGATATTCAAAACCATTTTCTTAAAAAATATAACGTAACATGGAAAAGTCAACCAACTAAAATATCTCGAGACAGATATGGCCCACTTACGACCACAAACGTACCAAGGAACTTCTGAAAAACTTTGGTCAGACTTTGGCAGCATAGTTGCCATTTGCACAGGCCACTTGCCACTAGCCAGTCGGACAACATGCCTTGAAGCTTGGTATACCCCGCAATGAATTTTGTCGTAGCTGTAGAGTTAAGAGGGTAACACTCCAGCACTTTTTGTGTGAGTGCCCGGCCCTTCTAAATGCCAGAACAATGGCTTTGGGTGCTCCCTTCTTACGCGAGCTTAGCAAACTCAAATATTAAGAGTAGGAACTTAATTATCTATCTTAACATAGCCAATTGGATATCTATTGTTTTTATGCACTGTGCGGCGCGCATCTTTTTATAATTTTTTCTTTTTAGGTAACTTAGAGTTTATGGTATGAAAATGGCGCAATTGAAGCGCTAATTGTGTTCCTGGGCTGAGGCTGACAGTGGTAAGTTCGAAATTTTCGTCCGTAGCAAATGATCCAAGTTATCAATTCCATGGCGTTCTGAATGGCCAGCGTTATCGCTGATTACCGATTAAGATGGTGCTACAAGCCAAAAAGCACACTTCAAAATCACTTTATTAATGGGTAGGTTTGATAAGCGAGTTACCTCAAGAAATGGGCGAGTCTATTGCCCGGCTCGTTCATGCGATTCAACACTAGACTAGTTGTGTTCGCTGTGTGTAAGCTTTTCCATCTATCCTACTCTTCTGGGCTCGTTCCGAGCAGTTGGAAAACAGCATTTGTGAAGCCTATTCCAAAAAAGGCTAATCTTCTTCTGCCTCCAATTATCGTCCGATTGCACTTATGTCACTTCTTTCTAAGGTCATGGAAACGCTGATAAACTATCAGCCCAAGAAATATTTCGAAGACCCAAAGCTTCTCAATGACCGGCAGTACGGCTCTCGCAGCAACATGTCCACTGGTGATTTGATGGTTTATCTCACCCAACAGTGTAACAAATCTTTACATCGTTTTTACATCGTACGATTTTTGCACTTGATATTTCAAAGGCATTCGATAAAGTCTGGCATCTTGCTCTTTTATCGAAAATCCGTGCCTTCGGTATCGATGAATCCCTACTTCGTTCGATTAGTAACTTTCTTTTGAACTGTTCAATACAAGTTGTATTGGACGGATTCAAGTCTGAAACCCACAATATAAATGCTGGTGTGCCCCAGGGCTCCGTTTTGTCTTCGACCCTCTTTCTCATTTTCATAAATGATCTCCTGTCTGTAACTTCCAATCCAATAAATTTATTTGCTGACGATAGTACCCTTAGCTTCTCATATTCGTTTCCAGATTCACATCAAAATATGATAAGCTCATTAAACTGACTTAAACAGCATTGTTCAATGGGGAATTAAAAACCGTGTAGAGTTTAATGCTGCGAAAACTCAATGCTGCCTGGTATCGTTGAAGCGAGATATACCTCCCTTACCACTGTCTATGAGTGGCACTTGCATCAATGAGACCGAACATCTCGAAATTCTCGGTATGTGCATACTGACCACCTCTTGTGGACCGAACACATACGCGATGTCGCCGAAAATGCCGCAAAATGTTTGGGTTTCTTAAGGCGGTGCAAGAAATTTTTCTCCCCGTCTGATCTGGCTATTATCTATAAGATATTTCCGTCCAAAGCTTGAGTACAATTCCCATCTTTGGGCTGGTGCTCCAGCTACTTACTTAAGCCTCCTAGATGGAATACAAAAAAGAGCTGTAAGAATGATTGGTGATAGAGAGATCACTGACGCATTCACCCCTTTAGACCACCGTCGTAAAGTAGCGAGTCTCTGTTGTTCTATCGCTACTTTTACGGTAATCTAGTGAAATAGCCAATTGCATTCCTTTCCTCAAACAATTCGCCCGTAATACTCGCGCTTCTAGGAATGCCCATCAGTTTACCCTCGAGCCCAACTTCGGATATACTCTCAAGTACAGAGAATCATTTTTTAGCCGTACTACGCGAATGTGGAACTCTCTTCCTTCCTTACTTAAGGTGGCGCTACAGTCCGTTGTGGACTTGGGCCTCATTCTTCCTTCCTAGTCATTACAATGTTCAAGAATTTAAGACCAATGTACACCGACACCTCCTTTCCTACCCTTTTCCTTTCTTCCTAATGCACTCACTGTGTCTGTGGCATAAAAAGCGTATACAAATCCCTTGAGGGGGTGCAAATGATAAAAAAAAACCCGGTATTTGCCTAATATTTATAATTTTAAAATGTTACTTTAAGTTTCCAAGGGGTAAGGGGAGTATTTTCGAGTAAAGCGGAGTACGGGAGTACAAATTCTCTCTTGGTAGTAATTTCGGCAGCGCTGCTCTGGGTCTGTTAGAATGTATGGTTTTTTTTTTTTTTTTGTATAAATGCGAGGTGAACGAGTGGGGTATGTCGGTCGAATGATGACAGCATAGCTAGCTAGCTAGCTAGTGGTCGCCTGCCTCTACCTTCTATAATTGTGACTCTTCTGCTTGTACAAGCTGAGGCACAAGTAGTTGCCTATTAATTTTTGATATTCAATAGACACTAGTTTGAGTTCTTTGGCTGTGTCTGATATATTTAATATTCCGCTTCGATGGATACACGAAATTTCAAATTAAGAAAAACTACTTCATGTGTCTATCTATTTTGAATTAGAATATCCAGTTTTGGGGCAGATTGTAAATGCTTGTGGATATTATAATCGAAATATGGTAACGAAGTTTATTTTTTTTTGTAATTCTACTGATAACACATTCAAATCTCGAATAGGTCAACTTATAGTTCGTTTAGAATCTATTAAGTAGGTACTCGTTTGCTGACCCTCTTTTCGGTTGTCCGTTTACAGAATCAAATACTTTCTTATAGAAAATATTATCGTGTAACAGCAGAAGGTGGAAAGTCAAAATGAACATGTGTCGTTTTTAGGAAAACTCTGAGTAGGTACCTACCTTGTGACAGGCCAGGTGATAAAGAAAAGTGTCTAATGGCAGCACAACAAGCGCAAATAAGGGTACCTTTTTTTTTTAAGGGTTTCTATTTCCAAAAGGACCAGTCGATAAACAGAAATATCAACTTAAATTAGGGAGATCATCTTTCTACCTATATCTACACTCTGTTACACTCGAATGTGGACAGATAATTTTCTTCGTTTTCTTGGGTCGGGATTTCATTTTAATTTTTATCTTTGAGAACATTTTAAATGCCATTTGCTGGGCATTAGAAAAAATAACGAAATGTTTGACCATTACCTACTCAGGGCCAGTTCGTTCACGCTTGATCATCTTTAATCAAGGATTATTCCAGTTGATAATCCTAGAATTCGTTTGTTCACAAAAATTGTAATGAAAGAAGAAATCCATGATTTGAGCAGTTAATTTGAGATCGAGAGATCATTGATGAAAATGAGAAAGAGGGTCGGAGACAAAACGGAGCCCAACGAAGAAGGGATTCGTCGATACCAAAAGCACGCATTTTCGATTAAAGAGCAAGATGTCAGACTTTATCAAATGCTATTGAAATATCAAGTGCAAAAATCTTACTTTCTCCAAAACGATGTAAAGATTTGTTACACTGTTGGGTGAGATAAACCATCAAATCACCAGTGGACATGTTGCTGCGAAAGCCGTACTGCCGGTCATTAAGAAGCTTTCGGTCTTCGAAATATTTCTTGAGCTAATAGTTTATCAGCGTTTCCATGACCTTACAAAGAGGGGACAAAAGTGCGATCGGACTATAATTGGAGGCAGAAGAAGATTCGCTTTTTTTGGAATTGGCTGGACAAATGCTGTTTTCCTATTGCACGGAACGAGCTCAGAAGAATAGGATAGATGGAAAAGCTTACGCAAGGGTTTTGCTAGCGTGGAAGAACACCTCTTCAGAACAATAGCGGGGATACCATATGCACCAGAGGTTTTATGTATGTTGAGATCCTTTAGGACCCTCGCCACAGCACGAGTAAGGAAGAAGATTTGTCCCATGGAATTATTGAAGCGCTCAAGAACAGGTGGAGTCATGACAATCTCTGGCAGCGAAGAGTTGGCGGCGAACTGCCTAGCAAAAAGGTTAGCTTTCGCAAGAGGAAGAAAAAGAATTCTTCATATTTTTTTTACAAATGACTAGAAATCCTTACTGCCTTTGGGACATTACATATTTTTTGCCCTAATTTTTGGTCATGTCAGAATTTGGTCCGTCGAATATGGGCATTGCAGGCGTTCCTGGCTTGTTTAAACTTGTTCCGGTTTTCCTCAGTTGGGTTGGCTCTAAAACACCGGAATTTTACTTCTTTTTCCCTGATAACCTCTTTACAGCTTGAATCAAACCATGACTTTTCTTTGGGTTTGATGCTTTTAATCTTATTCGGGATAAAAGTTTTCATTCCCAAAATAATCATATTAGGAATCATATCTGCGCTCGAGTCTACGTCACTATCGAGGAAGCTAGTGGCCAGTTTAAGATCCGGAAAAAGTTGTTGAGATCGTCCCAGTGTTTCAAACTGAAAATGTCAAATCTCAAATAATTTGCTAGGTATGACCTGCTCTGAAGGAGATTACAATTTCTCAACTCACACAAGAGTTGTGGGAGAATACAAAAAAGTAAAAAAATCAATTTCTCTCTTCTTATGACTTGTGATGCATCAGTGATGATGGGGAGAATCGGGCTGGAAGGCTCTAACAATAGGTAAAGGAAAAAGTTATTGTCATCTAGTCTAAGTGAGATTTTGCAACAATTACAAATCCTATAAAACCTAGATTTTATTAAGAAGACACTTGTTTCATGTAAGTGTGGTGCTGTGTCGTTGTGGAATGCAGCCTTAAAATGAGTATTGCTTTCAAGACTGCATATTCCAGTATGATGGGGTAAAATATTGAGTAGAAAAAGAAGTATGTTATTAACATTGATGAGAACTAGAAATTTAGTGCATGTGAGACCTTCAACCAACAATCTAATACAATGAAACATATAATCCCAAAGGACTACAACATGAAAAAGGCTATTAGGCTATAGGATGGGACAAGTTTTGTACAGGTGATCAAATTGTTAACTTTCAGAAACATCAATTTTGTTCTAATTTTACTTATTCCACGTACAGGTGTAGTTTCGGTGGGTTCCGTCGACCTTTTATTTGGTTGAATTGAAATCTAAAGTAAAATCAAAACAGCAAAATAATAATATAAAATAATTAAGGAGAAAAACAAGCTTCAGAAATTTGTTTAAAAAAAAAATTGTAAGCTAAGAAAGACCCCAAAATTGTGTGTGAAAATTTCAATCAGATATCAGTTCATTAAAATTAAAATTAAACAATAAAATTGTATACATTTTCGTACTTTAGAAATTGGAACACATAATAGAAAATTCGCATACCACAGGGAGGGGTCATCTCATCCCTGGTCTGGGTTCTCGTAAGTCAACAAAATTCGCACAAAGTTTTAGGTTCAGGGCATAAAAATTGTAGCATATGCAGATGACATAGAGGTTCTGGTATCAGACAAGTTCATCCGAAACATTATGGTAAACGCATTAAAGGATTTCTCTTCTTGGGCAACTAAGAACGGTCTCGGGTTCAACCCCACCAAGACAGAGCTAGTTTTGTTCACGAAAAAACGGAATCTGGAGGGCTTCAACCCTTCTTAACTAAATGGTATTCCTCTAAAACTTTCTAAGGAAGCTAAATTTCTAGGAGTAATCCTTGACTCCAAGCTTACATGGAAGCGTAATACTGAGGAAAGAATGAAAAAAGCACTATGTGCATTCTACACATCCAATGGATGTACACAGCGATTGTCAGACCCATTCTCACCTATGGCTCTGTTGTATGGTGGGAAGCAGTAGAAAAATCAAGCTATCTCAAGAACCTGAAGAAGGTACAGAGACAAGCCTGTATAGGAATAACAGGGGCTCAGAGATCCACAACACAGGCTGGGTTGGAAATGATCTTGGATCTCCCGGCTCTGGATGAGTTCATAAGGTGCACGGCAGCCAAAACCGCAATTCGTTTAAAAGAACCGAGTTTGGGGACACGGATCAATCTTACAAAGATATGACATGATTCCAAGACTGATGGAGACCACCGATTACATTCCCCCTCTACTACCAGAAAGACTGGGTTGGGATCCTAATTCACTTATAAGTAAGCAGGGTATCCCTTTCTTCACTGACGGTTCAAAAATGGAATCAGGAACAGTTGGTGGAGTGTTTTGCCAATCTCTCATCATCAGAGAGGCGTATAAACTCTCAGCTGACTGTAGTGTATTTCAAGCCGAGATCTATGTCATTGAAAAAGCAACTGAAATGGCACATCATGTAAAGCAAAGCTCCTCGGAGGTTATCTTTTTCGCCGCCAGGCTGCTATCAAAGCCTTAACTAGTAGGACCATAAGATCAAAGGCAGTTCTATCGCTGACTAAAAGGAACATAAAAAACCTGATAGGTGTACCAACGGGTCATTGCGCCACTGACACAATTGCCAACACCGGACTTTTGTACCGGATTCTGTAATAGCTGTCAGCGATGAGGAGGAAATAGAAACCATTAAACACCTGCTCTGTGACTGTCCGAACCTCCAGACTTACCGACTCCGTCATTTCGGGAGCAGGTTGGTTGGGGAACTGGATGATCTAGCACAGGTCTAAATGGCAAACATGAGGAAATTTATAGATAACACAGGCTGGTTCGTTAACGAGCCAGCCAACGTTAATCGGCAACTTTGAAGAGCATCGATGCAAGCTTTTATTTTTTTAGGGGATCACAATGGACACGCTGTGCAACTGCCCCTTATCACCTAACGTAACCTAACCTAATCCTAAATTGGGAAATTCGTGATAATCAAATTGAAGATTTAATCCACTCTCAACGAACTGGCCCTTAGAGGCCAGTTATAGCGATCATTAAAAACTATCATTAAAAGTTGGAATACATGAAAATTTGGTTTATTTTACTTACGTGTGATTATAGCAATCATTAAAAAAATGTGATTACTTTTATGTCATTCAAGCCTTTATTTTTATTTTTGACACCAAATATTTTTTTTAATGATGGAAAATGTATCATTAAATTTTTTAATGAAAGATGGAACATTAAAAAAAGGAAACAAAAC
>CAKKXW010000002.1:68131513-68143676 GCA_920937365.1 Sphaerophoria rueppellii | reverse complement strand
TGGTTCTCAAGATCTCAAGGAGTATGAAAAAAAGTTATCAAGACCGCTTAATTCCGATTTTAAGTTATTCGTTTTAGAAAAAAAAGTTACTAATGAAATGTTTAGAACTTTTGGTTGTCTATCGGGAACTCTAATCAGAACTCCTTGATTTTGATGTTTTTTGGATTTTTCAAAATTTTGTTCTAAGGTAACCCTATCTTTTCCAATTTTGCAGAACTCTTTCTAAAAATCATCAGGAACTCTAGAACTCTTGATTTTAAGTTGAAATACATCATCAGAACTCATTTTCTGAAAAAAGTCCTTGCTGCGTGAAGTTAGCACAAAAAACTTTTTTTTCGAATTTTAGCCTTAATTCGCCAGAACTATTGAAAAAAAGTATGAGGAACTCTAGAACTCTTGGTTTGCTACCGGGAACTCTCAGATTTTATTTAATTTTCAACAATCACTTTGCTAACTTCACAGGACTCCAGAATGAACAGTTCTCTCTTCACTTCGGTCCTTGAGGAAAATTTGGTACCTTATTTAAGACGATTTCGCCGAGTTGAGCATGTCTTCCAGCAAGATAATGCCCCAATTCATGTAAGTCGCCAAAGTTTGGATTGGTTCGAATCGAAAAACATTAATTTGATGAAGTGGCCGTCACATTCTCCAGATTGCAACCAGATCGAAAATCTTTGGGGAATTTTAACTCGCAAAATGTATGCCCATAATAAGCAATTTGCTAGTGTTGCTGAGCTGCGAGAGGCAGTTGTGACAGAATGGAACGCTTTAGACGACTCCATATTGAAAAATCTAGTTAATAATATGCCAAAAAGAATTCTAAGATTGGTGGGAAATAGAGGCAACAAAATTGCGTATTAATTTTTTGTTAAAAATTAACTTAAAAAAAAAAAAAAAACAATACATGTGGTTATATTTTTGCAATGCATTAAAATCTGTTTTTATTTTTTTTTTTCACACCAGAAGAGGAAATAACGGTACTTTATTTTCTTCTTAATTTGCTTGATCAGTAATGCAACTCAATAAAAAAAATGTGCACGACTGGGTCGTACGAACTTGCTCCTGCATGCTAAAACTAGATATTTATGATTACTTAAATTGCAAAAGGTAGTGTTAAAATAAGAGATATACTTTAAGAAATTCTGATTACACTCTTACTTACAGCTTACACTTAACTCAAAAAAAAAATATATAAAAATAATTAGAATTTATTAAGAGAATTAAAATTTGAAAATGTACCTCAAACCTTATTCTTGATTTATTGAATTTTTTTTTGAAAATCGTCGGAGCCGTTTTTTTTAAATTAATTTTTTATACATAAAATTTTTCAAAAATATCTTAAAATTAATTTGGGTATGCAGTTTTTAAGACCATGTAAATATGCATATTATACTCTAATTTGGATTTTTAAACTTGATCCGTTTTTGAGATACAGAATTTTGAAAAAACAAAGTTAAAAATATTTTTTTTAAATCCAAAAAAAAATTTGAAATTTTTTTGAAAACAAAATATTATTTGAACAATATATACGTATTTTCGAAAAAAAACTTACGCTGATCGGACTTTCAGTTTTCGAGAAAATCTAATAACAAAAAAACGGTTCTATCGGAGGTACCGTTTTGGAGCAATACAAATTTTTTTTTTTTACATAAAACACATGAATGTTTAAAAAAAAGTTTAAGAAAAATCGTTCGGGCCGTTTTTGTGAAAAAAAAAAGTTTTGGTTTTTGGCCAAAAAAATCGTATGGTGGCTACCCTAAATTTTGATTTTAAAACAAAAATAAAAAAAATTGGGATATGACTTTTTGCTCAAACCTCTAATTTTCAAATTTGAAGTCAATCGGACCAGTAATTAAGCCTGTAGATGCCTGTAAACTTCCCGACAGACAGACAGACGGAATCGCCGGACCCACTTTTTTCGACTTCTCTATCATCGTAATATCATATCTCATCCTCATCTCAATTTTTTTTTTACGAATTCAATACTTGCCATATATTCTATATGTCGCAAGTAAAAATAGAAAGGAGTCACTCCTATTGTAGGTTTTCTTTTAAATGCCTTTTTTTCGGGTGCGGTTATACTTATGTAAGGCGCTGTATTTGTTGAAACCACGACCATTAGTTTCTCATCTCCAACATTTAATAAAAAAAATTTAAAAAAAATATTACCCATGAGTTTTCAAACAACCTAAGGTTAAGTAAAAAGAAAAAAAAACTTGGAAAAAAACATAAATACATTCACATACATGCAAGTTTTAAAAATTCTTTAAAAACAAAATTAGAAAGGAGGAAGAAAAATATCTGTAAGTTGTATCTTACATTTAATCGCTGAGATCTAGACCAACTATCCTTTTTATTGGAATTTGTTGTGCGTGTTCTTAATGAAAATTGCCGATTGTTCTTGGTACCGTTCTCGAGTTGTCCAAAAGCACTTAACGGTTTACTTACAGTCTACGTTGTTAGTTATTTATTTTTTTTTTTTTGATTTTGAAATAAATTTTAGTAGTGTTTTTGTTCCATTTAAAATGTTGAAAAAAGTGAATTTTATGTGGGATTTTTTTTTTTTAAATTGTGAAGTTAGTCGCAAGGCAGCAAAAAGAATAGAAAAACATTTAAGTTTGTATTAGTTAAAAAGTTGT
Organism: Sphaerophoria rueppellii; assembly: GCA_920937365.1. Lineage (NCBI taxonomy): Eukaryota > Metazoa > Arthropoda > Insecta > Diptera > Syrphidae > Sphaerophoria > Sphaerophoria rueppellii. Next base: position 68,141,037 of record CAKKXW010000002.1, on the reverse strand, counting down.
TAAAAAAATCATTGGAAGACCAAATTTCGAAAAAAAAGGTTACGTAACACTTTCATTAATTTCCTTTACAAGGTATTATTAGAAACAAAAAAGTATAAATGTGTATGTTTTCCTGTTGATGTACCCATTTTGAAACAGGAAGTAAATTTTGAAAACTCGATAAACCAAAATAAACATGGAAATTTGAAGTAGAATAAAAAAAACAAAAGAACTTACCCTCTTTTCGATGAGATTCTTTGAAGTTAAAGCTATAACGTAGTATGAGAAGAGCATAGCCAAAGGATTTAAAAAAGAATCAAATTTAAAATATGACGTATTGAATAGCAGTTGAGTTTCACCCTCCCCGCACTTGGTTGTTATTAGTGGTTCGAGTCCGATCAGTCTGGTAAATTCAAAAATATTAAATTAGCCATTAATGAAAAAAATCAAACCTAGAAAACAGCTTACCTTGCAACAAGTGTTTCATTGTTGATGTGATCTTGCATCCAAGACGTTTGATAAGATACGATAGAAAGTGTATGTACAACAAGAACCCCCATTACGATTCGTATCATAATCGCAAAACCTCTGATTTAGTTTGGAAGAAATTAATGGTTTATACTTTGAAAATCAAATCAGTGGTGGTTGGTTACCTTTGTAGAGCTCGAAATGTTGCCCAATATGTCCCAGACATCAAGAAGATCAAAAAGTAAAATCCTCCTGGAACCGTTGGACGAAGGACAGAAGCAAGGAATAAAGTTGCTAAACTAAACATTGGTGCTACGAAATAAAACAACCATTTTTGTTTTTTACTTTCTCAAAAACACCAAATAACACTTTTAATATTTACCGACTTCCACTAGGGGTTCAAAGTTTATTTTATTTATAATTGACCGAGGGGTGTTTCTCGGTTGAGATGTCACTGGAGTATCAACACTGGCTTCGTCGAGAGTAGCGACTTCTCCATTTTCTGCTTGGCCAGCACCACGATCAGAAGTTAATCTCTTAATAATTATATAAAAGACGACTGCACACACAAAGACAACTACTTCTGGTATAATCCATTGGATTAAGGCCAAAACTCTGTTTTTGTAAGAATGGTTTAGAAAACACTTTTTTTAAGAAAAGTTTAATTTATTTTTTCTTAATCTTACTCTATCCTCAAGTCGATAAAACCAATGTGACGAATTAATTGTTCACTAAATGAACATTTGCTGATAAGATCCTCCAATTCAAATGAAAATATTGTAATTTGCATTGCCACATGACAGAGTAATAGAATTGTACTTAATGCTATTAAAATTATCCAATATGCTGTGACGGATCCTATATAAACAAATAGATAACGCAATTATGGTTTGAATTAATCGGGAAACACAAAACACAAACAAAAATACCTCTGAAATTTTGAGCTGTTGCGACGGGAATAAAGGGTGATATAAAAAACATCAACAGGTACACAAAAGATATCCCCACTGGACGAAACAACGCGGCTGAAAATTACAAGAAAATTTTAATTGAAAAAGATATAAACTAAATTTTCAGCATAATGATAGACTTTTATTTTAACAAACAATCTTTAACAACAATATCAATCTTCTTTTCAACGACGGCAAATTCTGACTACAAATGAATATTTAAATTTTTAAAATCAAATCAAGTATGCCTTGATTTTCTTTTCTTATTTTCTTCAAGTATGTACGTATGTATCTGTCTTGCATCCTCGAATATTTAAATTTTCAAATTCAAATCAAGTATGCCATGATTTTTTGCCCAGATTTGGTGTTTCTTTTAATTGTTATTCGGGACTCACCGCATTCATAATTAGTTATCTTTCGCTGGTTGGGACGGATCTTAAAACTTTAAATACAAAATATTGTTTATTCTTTAATTTTGATAAAATGATTGGCCGCAAAAAAGATCCAATTTGGAAACACTACAATGAAATTCACGATTTGAATAAAAAAGGGTCAAGGGCTATTTGCAGAGCAAGCAACAAGGAGATTCAAGGAATTCCGCAGCGATGAAAGAACACTTTAAATAGTGATGTGCAAATGTACAGAGAAAGTATTTTTGAATATTTAAGTAAAGAATAATACCAACATTTTAATATTCTAGGTCCTGCTTCTTCAAAAATTTTCCAGCTACCACCGGCAACCAAGCAGCTGATCTTTCGATTCCACCTGCAGCTAGTTTTTCATATCCCAGTACCAACGCCAGCGGAACAGAACATTTGTTATCTCCTCCGATCGCCAAAAAATGCAGAGTACAACCGATGACAAATTTTCTCGTAAGAACACCTGAAGATCTGAAAAAGCAATTAGATCACCAAATTGCAAATGCTGTGTATGCTACAAACACCAGTTTCTGATGCGTCGAGCATCCTAAGGTGAAAAGAGCAATTGAAATGCTCCGACCGGGTTATCAGCCACCGTCAAGGTTGGATTTGGGAAACAAACTGCTTGACGAAATTTATAACGAAGAAAAGGAAAAATGTTTTTCTTCCGTGAAGGACCAGACGGTAAATTTGTCGATAGATGGTTGGTTTAACGTTCACATGGAACCCATAATTTGCGGATGTGTAACGACTGAAACTGGAGAGGTGTACTAACTGGAAAGAATCGACACGTCCGGAAAACCCCACACACCTGATTACCTTCAAGAAATATCGAAAAATCTTCAGATGTAGTTGAAGTCTTCAGGAGTTGACATTTGAAGTACAGGATGCCAATCTAAACCAGATATCAGCGCTGAAAAAAAGATATAAAATGGCCCTAACTCCTGCTCATTTTTTATCTTACATGCTGAATCCAACAAAAACAAACTTCGCATTAACATCTGAAGAAGAGAACCCAGCATTCGAATATGTCCAAAGCGAATACGCCGAAACAGGCCTCCTGCCTCTGATAATTAAATTTAAATCAAAGACTGATCCTTTTAAAAAAGTGTTATATTCAGAGGAAGTTTTAAGGAATGTAAAACCACTACAGTTGTGGAGGTCTCAGTTGGGTTCAAATGACGAGCATGGCAAACTTATGCCTATCTTTGACCAATCGTTTACGGCTGTGGCATTCTCTGCGTCTGTGGAAGAATATTTTCAACGTTTGGCTTAGTCCAGTCTAAGCCACGAAACAGGTTGGGGAACGAAAAGGCAACAAAATTGGTGTTTCTTGTTAAATATTATAACAATGAACTAAAATGAAATGAAATAAATCAATTGATTAAAATCAATCAACCCTGCTACTAGGTACACTACCGGTCAAAAGTTTGAGATCACCTTCAAAGGGTTGCTTTAGTTGTACCTGGCGCTTGAGTTTATGAATGAAAATAGGATTTTTTTCCTGCGTTAATAACTCATACCAATAAGAGGTCTGCAATGAATGTCTTAAAACCAGTTCAAAGACATTCATTTTATTTCGAGTACACTTCAGTATTGTACTTAAAATAAATAAAAATAAATAGAGTGGCGCGACAGCTCTTGAAGAGCCAAGGTCTAAGTGGCTTACTCTCATCAACAATTCTCTGGGTGCGTGTGAAGAATTGAGGGGACCTAAAATTTAACGCCGATTCCGAACGTCAAAGTTGAGAAGCACTTTTTCATGACATATGATACTCTTGGAAGTTTTGTCAGTTCTTCAGAAGAGGCAGTGTCCGTGAAAGATGACATTAAAACTTTGGGCACGAGTAGGACTCGAACCCACGATGTTCTGCTTAGCAGCCAACTCACCTAACCACTAAGCTACGGACACTACCATTATTGTACTTACAGCCTGAAAAATAGAATGAATGATTCGACTGATGTGTGATTACTATAAGAGTTCTGCACCCATTCTTATGCAAATACTTACTTACTTACTTACGGTGGCGCTACATTTCGTTGTGGACTTGTTCCTCAACCAACAGTCTCCACCAGCCCGGTTGGTCCTTACCTAGCTGTCTCTAGTTTTGCACTCGAAGTTGATTGAGGTCCTCTTCCACTTCAGTGCGCCACCTGAGTCGCGGTCTTCCTCTCCTCCTACGTCCCTCGGACTTAGTGCCGATGGCTTTCCGATGAAAGACTACTGTCTGACGGCGGTGTTTTGTACGTCGTTGCGGTTATACAGTCTACAGAAGTTGTCTTTCCAAATCCCCAGCATTGACTGCGATTCTACTATGATGTTCCCTTGTTTATCTCTGCAGGCATCGGTTCTTACTCGATGACCTTGAGCCAGCTGTTTAACCTTTCGGTAAAACCTCCGAACTTCATTCCTGCTGTTGGCTCTCTCAACATCCTCGATGTGACGCTTCTCATGCTCTCTCTCTTTTTTCTCTTGAGAAGTCGGCGTTCCTCTCTTCTCTTTTGCTCAGAGCTCACGAGCAGCTCTTGTCCTTTTATGTAGCGCTTGTATGCCTTCTGCTTGGCTGCATGGACCTGTCTGCATTCTTCGTCAAAACAGGGGTTGCATTTTGGTGGCTGTGTGAAACCCAGCACATTAGAGCACTGCTCTCTGGCAATGTTGCCACTGGTCTTCGATACTTGATGTTAGCGGCATAGCACTCCTTAAGAGGTTACTTGACACTCGATCAGAGAAGGATCTGGCGATCTATTGCGATTGTAGCCGTCCGACGTCGAATTTTCTTGCAGCATTTCCTAGTTTTGGCCGTTGTCGGGATATTCGTAGCACTACCTTGAATACGACGAGGTAGTGGTCCGAGTCGATGTTGGCTCCTCGGAAAGTTCGAACATCTATATGCTGGACAAGTGCCTTCCGTCGATCGCAATGTGATCAATCTGGTTGACGGTTGATTCATCAGGAGAATTCCATGTTCCTTTATGGATGTTGAAATGTGGAAACCAGACGCTTGCTACCACAACATTTCGCCCGCAGCAAAATTGATCGGAAGTGGTATCGTACAGGCTGTGCTTTCCGACTGTTCTACCAAAGATGTCCTCTTTTCCCAGCTTTGCGTTAAAATCGCCGAGGACAATTTTAATGTCATTACTAGGACATCGCTCGTACGTTTTGTCAAGGAGCTCGTAGAACTCGTCTTTGGTGTCGTCCTTTCTCTTCTGTGGGGGCATGCGAACATAATTGTTGCCGAATTTAGCCTTGATTCGGATAGTCATGATGTGTTCGCTCACATATTTGAAGCTCAAGACTTTTTGCCGGAGACTGCTTCCCACGACGAATCCGCATCCAAAGAGTCGCTGTTGTTGCTCTCGCAATCACCATAGTAGATGTCATAGTTTCTCATCCTCCTTTTGCCCGGTCCATCCCATCGCATTTCCTGGATAGCGGTTATATCTGCTTTGTAGCAGTTGAATGTCTCCGCTTACTGTTCGGCAGCACGCGGTCTATTAAGGGCCCTAACATTCCACGTGCATATCGTGGGTCGTCATCAGTGAATCCGTCTGTTTCTGAGGCATGTTGTTGCTTCGCAACTAGATTCTTTTCTACGTGGTCGGGAAGTCACCCCGACGCTCAACCCCCAACCTGGAGTACCAAGCACTTGTTTTGACTCCATATGCAAGAGCCGGAAAAACCGCTCCTTTTACGGCCTGGGCTTCAAATAAGTCGAAGTAGCCCGTAAAGGTGTTCACCAAGTAGTTCGGCCTAACTGGAACTGGAGCCGCCACCGTTGATTCCAAAGAAGAAATTCATCCGCTGCCGTCTCTCGAGGGGAGTGCCCAAGTGGGAGCACTCCTTCGTTGTAAGGTTTTTAGTACTTACAGCCTACTCCGCTTCGACCCGTCGACCATGGGAGGTCCGTCTGAGAAAACAAGTTTCGCGATAGCATAGCTCTAAGCTTCATAGTACTAGTTACCGTAAGCCGCTCCGCCACGTCAAGGCTACCCCACGGAGGGCAAATACTTACTGCAGTATATTCATAAGGAACAGGTATTCACAAATGGAATAAAGTACTGCACAAGTTTAGAGAAAGCAAATGAATGCATTCTTGCAGACCTATAATACCAATCATAAAAGGTACAAGTGAAAAAACGCCAGATATCAATCTTTTTCTGTAAATTATAAGGAATTTTGTGAAAATAACCCAATTTTAGTTGTTTGACTTCTGTTTGGATTTCCCGTAGTTATTAATTTTTATGACTTTTAACATTCCACTTAGAATTTTTTTATGACTTGGGTAATGTTAAAGGGTAAAAAAAATGTAAAATCTGAATACCAGCATATTCAGGATATTGTATATAATGCTCGGTTTGATCCAATTTAAATTTATTTGAGACCGTAATCTTCTTTAGTAAACAAAGTGGGCATCATGGGGAAAGTAAAGGAATTAACTACTGAAATTCGACGTGCGATTATGACCCTTATTGAAGAAGGCTATTCGCAAAGAGAAATCGCCACAAAATTGAAGATATCCAAAGGAGCAGTTCACAGAACCACACAGCGTTACTTTGGTACCGGCGGTTTTAAGCATAAACCGATGTCAAGACGACCTAGAGTTACGATGAAAACCGAAGATCTGCTTACCATCACCATAAGGAAGCGTTCTTGGAAGGGAACAGCACCAGAAATACACCCCGAAATAAATGAAAAGCGGGAAGAACCACCATCTGTATCAACGATACAACGGAGGTTCTTTTTTAGTCTTAAGACTATTTTTCGCTCTCGAACTAGAAAAACTAAAAGTGCAGTTGCACCACCTATCATTCTTAAGTTTAATAATGTGCCATCTACCGTAAACAACAACAACGTCATCAACTTTCACTTCGTGATTTGGGTACAGAATCCGACAACGCTTGTTTCTTGAACGAAAGTCTACCCCATAATATCCGTACCCTTCTTCAGCATGCAATCCGCATGAGGAACAATCACCAACTGTGTAGCGCGTACACATCATATGGCAATGTCTTTATTAAACTTACAGCTGATGGGGAAAGTTTTGCTGTTAACAACTTGGAATGTTTGGAAGCTGCCGTGATAACGTCAAATCAATCTTGCAGTAAGCCGTATTAAACTCTCAGTTTATTATTTTGAAATGTTTTTATTGCACAGCCTTCTTTATTTGAATTTTTTCATCTTCATTTTGCTTTTAAAAACAACCATGTTTAATTACTTTATTATTATTTTTATTGTAACAATGTTTTGCCAAATTCTTTATATATTTCTGAATACTATTTCTATTCTTATTTTTGTCGCTTCATATTTCTCATTTGCTATTTATTCTAATGTCAATAATCACGAGCGCAGCTAACATCATGAGGGGGTTCACTGGTATTGCCATGGATACGAACTTGTACGACATGATAAGAATTTTAAGGGCCCAAAATAACGTCGAATTCAATATGTGTCATTTAAATGCCCAGAGTCTGACAAATAAACTGGGGGAATTTAGATATCTGTTTGTGAATTCGAAGGTGGATATCATCTCTGTGTCCGAAACCTGGATTCGACCAGACATAAGTGATGATGTCCTTAGTTTGAATGGTTTCAGGCTTTATCGGGCTGATAGGAGATTCTCTTCAGGTGGAGGTGCCGCGCTATACGTGCGAGAGGGGCTTAGATGCAAGTTTATATGTAGGTCGGACGATAATTGTCCTTTAGAATATGTGTTTGTCAGTATAATTGGTAGCACTTGGAGCGTTCTGGTTGGATCTGTATACAGACCTTACAACAACATTAGTACCATTCCTTTAATAACAACTTTGGAGTCTTTATATTGCTTATATTCGTACACTATAATTGGTGGTGATTTTAAAAATTCAACTTGTTGAATACGCGCTTAGCCGAAAATTTTCTAAGTGAATTTGGGGCACCCAATTTGCGTCCCGTTAACCTTTCTACACCTACACACTTTACTAAAGAGTCTAGTACGTTACTAGATCTCTATTTTTCTAGTGACGCTGATAAGGTACTTCTTTATACCCAGCTTTTTGCACCTGGTTTCTCAAATCACGATATGATTTTCCTCTGTCTGGATGTAGCATGTCAGGTTGATCAATATAAATTTCAATATCGAGACTATAGGAACATAAACACAACTGAATTGTTGAATGACTTTGAATGCATTAACTGGAACTCATTATACGCTATGCAAAACGTAGATGACCAAGTAGGTTTTTTACATCATAATGTCAACCTCCTTTTCGAACGGCATGTTCCTCTAAAAAATCGTGTTGTCAAACATAGTACGCTTCCTTGGCTGAATGGCGACATTGCTGCTATGATGTCACGTCGGGATGCCGCTTACAGTCATTGGAGGCGATACAAGTTGGAGGATTCACACAAATCCTATTGTAGACTACGCAACAAAGTTGTAGTAATGATTAGAACAGCAAAAAGAATCTACTACGATCACAAGCTTGGTAACCTAACATCTGGTAAAAAATTATGGAACAACTTGCGAGAAATCGGTATAGGGAAGCGATGTAAGAGGTCAACTGAAGATATCGACTGTAATGCTCTAAATGAAAAGTTTACTACTGCACCAACGTCCCTTAGCTCAGCCTAGACTGTGGATCCTCTAATTGAAGATGAATCAACTGGAATAAACAGTTCCTTCAACTTTGCAAGGATACCACAGGAAGATATTGTGGAAGCCATTGTATCAATCAAATCAAATGCCACAGGCCTAGATTTGTTGGAACCTAAGTTCGTTAAGCTGTTGCTACCATACCTACTATGCTTCATTACTCACATATTTAACAGCATATTAACCACATCGAAGTTCCCATTGGATTGGAAAAAGGCCAAAGTCGTTCCTGTCCCTAAAACGAAAAATGGAACTGCCTCAGAGTTCCGGCCTATTGCAATTCTCCCGTTTCTTTCAAAAGTATTTGAAAAAGCTGTTTTATAGCAGTTACAGAATTACTTAACCATCAACAATCTCTTAAACTCCTGCCAATCTGGTTTTCGTTCAAAGCGTAGTTGTAAATCAGCTTTACTTCTTGTGACTGATGAAATAAGAATCGCAATAGACAATGATCAAATAACATTGCTTACATTATTGGACTTTTCAAAGGCCTTTGACACCGTTAGTCACCCAATTCTCTGTCAAAAGCTGAGAAATAGTTTTGGTTTTTCCCTAGGATCTTGTAAGCTGGTTTATTCGTACCTTAACGGAAGACAACAATGCGTGGTAGCAAATGAACGGTCTTCCACATTAAACGTTCTTGCTGGAGTGCCTCAAGGATCCATCCTCGGACCTATCCTTTTCTCACTATATGTGAACGAGCTGCCACGTGTTGTTAAAAACTGTAAGATTCATCTTTATGCCGATGATGTGCAGCTGTTTATAAGTCATCACTTTGCAGCAAAAAATGAAGCCGTGGCATTGATGAACGAGGACCTACACCGCATTCTGCAATGGTCAAAAATGAATCGTCTTTGCTTAAATCCTCTGAAATCAACAGCACTTCCGATTCATCGTAAAGTCTTTGATCTTATCTTCAACTGCACACTAACGTGGAATGACCACCTTCATAGTGCTATTGGAAAAGTATACGGTATTCTTCGCGCTCTTCAGGTAACTCGAAGTTTTACCCCAACAAAAATTAAATTAATGCTTGCCAATTACCAATTATGGTATATTCATGTGAGGTT
>CAKKXW010000002.1:68108575-68131013 GCA_920937365.1 Sphaerophoria rueppellii | reverse complement strand
GAGAAAGGAAAACACCAACCGATTCCGATGACAACTACCCGTCAACTGGGAAAAATAACGAATTGAAGTGAAAAAGAAAGTAAAATTGTATTTTGGAAATTGGAAGTAGCTGTCACTTTCCAGTTTATTTTTGATGGGATATGTTCGTTATGTTGGGATTAGAGGTGTATTCACAATAAGCTGCTGATAATAGAAAATAATTTATTCAATATTTAGGACGTATGCGAATCAGGCGAATTCATTGAATAAGAAGTGCAGGAAGCCGTGTAAGCTACATGTACATTGAACAGTGTACGTGAGTGAATCACCAAATAATAATGTCAAATTTTTCTCCTGCACTGTCAAACTGTATCCTGTACTGTCATTTTGCCGTGCTGTAAGAAAGTGCTTTTGAAATTTTCGTTGATATATTTATACATGATGTCATGATGTCGTTATTGGTTCAAAGGTCAAGATGAAAACAAGAAAATTTTTATTGCTTGTGAATCACTTTATTGTGCAATAACTTTTTCCACACAGCGATTTGGGACTTACTGCCATAGTAAATGTTAAAGTAGACAAAAAAACCTTTCCATTGATATATATCATGTCGTTATTGGTTCCTAGGCCAGCTTCCATACATTTTTGCCGGTTCTCCTTTAATTTTGCAATATTTTTTTTGTTTTTCTGTCTGCGTAGATATAAAGACTATCCGTCGCATCTAAATCTAAGCCACACAATTCTAAAGATTGACGTTGAGCTTTATTGATTGTGATTGCAAATGCTATAAATTAAAGACCTAAACTGCTATCCGTTTACCGCAACCCCGGTACCTCGTTACTCGCTTTCTTACCCTACACGCTAACTGCTACCCCTTTGCCCATTACATACTCCTGTCACTACGCTACCCCACTACTCCACTACCCTGCTCATATGTCATTAACGACTTGTTCGATTTTTCGCAAAATACTTAAAAAACACATTCACGCCACTACCGAAACATTCTGTCAAAATTCGGTGCAGAACACTCCACTGGTACAAAATAAGTGAGTCGAACTTAATACCACAGAAACAATCAAAAATACATGTGCATCACACAATCCGGTAAAAATTTGAAATAAACTCTACAGTACGAACAATTGAAATTTTCATGACACACGATATGAAATGACATGAATCAAACAACATAAACGTTGTACAATGAAATTTCACATTTTCAGTCATTTTCCAAACAAAAATAATCTAACATTTTCAGAGAATTTCACAAATTAACCAGTCTATTCCTTGCTGCAAGCAGTTCAACTAATCGAAAGCAACAAATCTAAAAAAAAAACAGACTTAGCAGACTTTGTACTTCCTCGTTTGATAAAAATAAGACCTTAACTTTTGCACCCCGCTACCACACTACCCGCTAAACTCTATCCACGGCCCTACTACCCTCTACCTATTATCCGCTACCCGCTACCTGCTTCCTGCCACTCGGTACCCTTTTACCCGCTTCCCGCTACCCACTACTTCTACACGCTACCCGTCACCCCACTACCTGGTACCCACTACCCGTCACCCCACTACCTGCTGTCCACTACCTCGCTACTCGACTACCAGCTTTCCTGGATAGATCTCATAAACGGCTTGGTCGATTTTATACAAAATACTTAAAACTCATTTACGCCCCTACTCAAACGTTCCCTCAAAATACGATGACAAACGCTCCACTGGTACAAAAGTAGTAGCAACAAATCTAAAAAAAAGTAAAAAATCGACAACTAAAAATGTCAAGTGTATAGTTTTTTTTATTGTCGATGAAAAACAATATTTGACAAATAAAATTTTTCTTCACTGACATTTTAATAATTTTTTGACAAAATCGAATATTCGTAGCTATATTGATATATTTTGCTGAAGTGAGAAAAACATTATTTTTTAACATCTGCACCGTTTGTGATTGAAAAGTTAACATTTTGTTTGTTAACAACCTTCTACCCTTATTCCTCTTTAGTTTAAAACAAAAATTAAGAAAATCGGTCAACCGGTTGTTGAGTTTTTCGAGCGTATACAAACCAACATAACATTTTTATATATATAAAGATGTGCTAAGCGAAAACCCTAACCATTCTTTATAATGCCGACCACCCTGTTGCCCAACTCATCTTCATATTGTAAATCATAACCGATCACTTGTTTCATATTTTGGTTAGTACGTTTCTATTAAGTTGCTGTACAATCGAATGGCATATTTTAATGTGATGTTCTATGTAAACTTTCTCTTAATGCAATAACATTAACTGTTAATTTAGCTTATTGATTTAAGTTCGTTTTATGAAGATCAATTGCAATAAAGATTTAAATAAGACAAGACGTGTCTTTGCTTTTTATGACATATATTTTCTTGCATGTGATTAGTAGTTTGTATTATCAATTAATATACAGGGTGATTCACGAGCGTTGTGCCAAAAAGCTAGAGCGTGTAGGTTGAGTTGAGACAAGAAAAAAATCGTATGGGAGGGGGGGTCTATTCCCCCCCGTTTAGCCAGGAGGGGCAATTTTCTGAAAAATTGACTTATTTTATTTAAAAAAATATTAAAAATCAACGGCTTCGTTTATAGCACCGTGTTGTACCTTTTTGAAAAGCCAGAAATATCTTCTTTCATTTGGTTTTTAAATTAAATTGTTTTAATGAATATTTAAAAAAATATTAATTCTCAAACTCAAAATTTTCAAAAAAAAACCAAAAAAATCATTTTTGAACCAAGTTTTTTCAAAATTTTATGTTATTAAGTATTAATTTTGTTTTCAAAATTCAATGCCATTGTTAATTTTTAGTCGAAAACAGAAAACCGGATGCAAAAATGTCTTTTCGTTTTTGAGAAATAAAAAAAAAAGACCAGGACTACATTTTTCTAAGAAAATCTTTGATTTTATTATTACCTATCTCGACTTTTAGTTTTATTAATTTATTATGATACATTAACCTTTCTTTTAATATTTGTTCTGTAATTGGAATTTAATGAGGCCTCAATTAAGTAGAAAAGTATTGGATTTTCACTGAATTAATCATTTTGTTCATTGATAACCACTGAAAACTGACCTGAAATTTTTCTTATGTTGCCTGGGGGCCGCGGCCACCTGTCGGTGAAGGGTTCTACCTGCTAGGAGCTTAAGATGACTAAACCGCAATTTTTCTTGTTCGTCTCTGTAGATGCTGTCATACGCGGCCTTAAAATCGATGAAAAGGTGGTGGGTATCGATTTGGAGTTCATAGGTCTTTTCCAGGATCTGCCGCAACGTGAAAATTTGGCCGATGGTTGACTTTCCTGGCCTGAAGGACCAATCAGATTGTTGACGAAAGGCTTCAGACGTTCATCAGTGTATCCGTCCGTTTCCGAGGCCTGTTGTTGCTTCGCAACTAAAATATTTTCTACGTGGTCGGGAAGTCACCCCAACGCACAACCCCCAACCTGGAGTACCAGGCACTTGATGTGACTCCAAGTGCAAGAGCCGGAAAAACCGCTCCTTTTACGGCCTGGGCTTCAAATAAGTCGAAGTAGCCCGTAAAAGTGTTCACCAAGTGGTTCGGCCTAACTGGAACTGGAGACGTCACCGTTGATTCCAAAGAAGAAATTCATTCGCTGCCGTCCCTCGGTGGGAGTGCCTTGGTGGGAACACTCCTTCGTTGGGGGTAATTGGTAGTAACAGCCTACTCCGCTTCGACCTGTCGACCATGGGAGGCCCTTCTGCGAAATCAAGTTTCGCGATCGCATAGCTCTAAGCTAATACACCCCTGAACTAGACTGACAACACAGTCAAAGTTTGACAGCACATACCCTAAAAACTGACAGCACATGCCCTAAAAATGGAAATCATCAGACATTTTTGTTGCTTCACTCACGTACACTGTACATGTAGCTAACACCGCTTCCTGTACTTCTTATTCAATGGTTGCACCAAATATTTTTGCCTTAGTTAAAGTTACAACCCAAGAATTGATCCGTGACGTAAAAGTGGCAATTTTGTTTCCCTTAAACGAATTTCTTTCACAAAGATATTTAATTTTTTTCTCGAGGGATTGATTTCTGTTGAATCTCTTTTTGGAGACGGAACGATCCAGAGTTTGTGGAGTCTGTGAACAGAAAACTCAATGTGCTATGGGATGGTCCCGTAAGACCTTCAATGAAATAGAGTTTTTGAGAATGTTGAGCTTTTTTCAATTTTATTGCGAGTTTTTATGTGCATTTTATTGAATTCTTTTTCTTTATTTGTTGTTGATTCGCTTACAGGAGTTAATAACCATGGCTCTAAAGGGTAGCCAGGATCACCCAATAGTCAAGTTGCAATCGAAGGATTATAACTTTCAATACGATGGATTCGTATATTGGATGTTGACCATATTCCTAAATCATTACAGGATCCAGGGAACTTCGCGTTCATATGCATACATTTTAAGTCGGAGTCACATACCTGATTTCAAAACAAATCAAGAAATAAATTAAGAATAAAAAAAAAAAAATAAAAAGACATACTGCTTCAACGTTTACACTGTATATCCTTTTTGGTTCATTATAGCTGAGCTGGAGTTGTTGAGATAAATAATCTTGCAGTTACCAGTGATATATGGTTACATTCAATAGCTCCGATGGTTCCTTTTATGTTAAAACTGTTAAAGAACATATGCAATAGTTTTCTTGTTATTAGTAGACTTTTAAGAATTGTCTTATTTACTTACTCGTAGGCGTACCCATTTTTTTACCTATTACCTCGTCATCTGTGGCTGGAAAATGAATCGCTTGTCCTTTGATCTTTGGTAAAAGTTGACAGATATAATTCACATTTCTGGAGACTGTTGGTTAGCTTACAGAAATGGTGCAGTTGTTCCCTACACACTCTTGGAATGATCCATTGGCGAGAAAATAAAGCCCAGAAAGAAACTATTTTCTAGATAATTGATTTCGAACAAAACAAATAAGACTGTACTGACTGTACTCGAATGGTAAATGGCAGTGAACTACATTGATCATCAAATGACTTCAGTTCCTGAATAATGTCCCAACACAAAGTTTTTAGAAAACGATAAAATTGCACAAGCATTCTGTCCTGAACGATCCGTTATCGTTCACATCAATTAATTTTCTTAAGATACTCCTTCACTGTAATCTTATTAATATTTGAAAAACACAGTTAGATCATTATTTACTTTTATCAGTATTATAATTCTAACCTTTGATTTCTAGATATACTTACTTACTTAAGGTGGCACTACAGTCCGTTGTGGACTTGGACCTCAGCCTCCGCCAGCTAGCTCGGTCATTAGCTAGTCGTCTCCAGTTTTGCACTCCAAGTTGATTGAGGTCATCTTCCACTTGAGTGCACCACCTGAGTCGTGGTCTTCCTCTCTTCCTACGTCCCTCGGGAATAGTGTCAAAGGCTTTTCGGGCCGGAGCATTGGTGTCCATCCGCTTTAAACTACCGAGCCATCTGAGTCTCTGAAGCTCGACCCTTCTGGCTAGGTCCATGTCGTTGTACAACCCGTAAAGTTCGCTGCTATATCTTCTTCACCATTCCCCCGAAGAACTTTCCTCTCGAAACAGCCTAAGGCACTTTCATCCGATTTTGTGAAAGTCCATGCTTCCGCACCATACAGCAGGACTGGGATGATGAGTGTGTTGTACAGTTTTACCTTAGTTGCTCGAGAGAGGGCTTTTCCACTCAATTGCTTTCTTAGCCCAAAGAAACAGCGATTACCAAGAATTATTCTTCGTCTGATCTCGGCGGTGGTGTTATTGCCCGTGTTTATAGCGGAGCCTAGGTAGACAAACTCCTCTACTACCTCGAAGTTATATGTGTATATTGTGACGTTCTGCCCGAGCCGTCGGTGTTGGGTGTCCTTCCTCGAAGACAGCATATACTTCATTTTTCCCTCATTTACCGCTAAACCCATTTTTGCCGCTTCTGTCTCAATTCTCACAAAGGCGCCATTGACATCATGCTGTGTTCTTCCCATTATATCAATATCATCGGCGTACGCGAGAAGTTGAACAGATTTTTGGAAGATATTACCTCTGGTGTGGACTGTGGAGTTCTGCACTATCTTCTCAAGAACGATGTTTTAGAAATCGGATGACAGTGCATCGCCTTGGCTGAATCCTTTTTTGACGTCGAAAGATTCCGTAAGCTCGTTACCAACCTTGATGGAGCAGCGTGAGTTCTCCATCGTCATTTTGCACAAGCGAACGAGCTTGTGCAGGGATGCCAAAACTAGACATAGCTTTGTACTAGCTTTGAATTAAGCCTTGATTCGAATTGTCGTGATGCGTTCGGTCACGCATTTGAAGCTCAAGACTTTTTGCCTGTGTCTGTTCCCACGACGAATCCGCATCCAAAGAGTCGCTGTTGTGACTCTCGGTAACAATTACCATAGTAGATGTCGCAGTTTCTCATCCTTCTTTTGCCCGGTCCATTGCATCACATTTCCTGGATAGCGGTAATATCTGCTTTGTAGCAGTTGAGGGTCTCCGCTAACTGTTCGGCAGCACGCGGTCTATATTAAGGGACCTAACATTCCACGTGCATATCCGAAATTCGTTGTCCTTTGTACATTTGCTCGGGGCGTCATCAGTGTTTCTGTCCGTTTCCGAGGCCTGTTGTTGCTTCGCAACTAAGTTATTTTCTACGTGGGCGGAATTCACCCCCAACCTGGATTAACAGGCACTTGATGAGTCTCCAAGTGCAAGAGCCGGAAAAACCGCTCCTTTTACGGTCAGGGCAAATAAGTCGAAGTAGCCCGTAAAGGTGTTCACCAAGTAGTTCGGCTACACCGATGGTTCAAAAATGAATACTGGAGTAGGTGCAGGCTTCTACTCTGAGAGCCTCAACCTTGCCAATTCAATTTGGCTCCCTGACCAAAGCAGCGTCTTCCAAGCTGAGATCTTGGCTCTGAAAAACGCTGCTAAACAAGTATCCATTGTGGTGATATCACCCGCGAACATCACTTTTTTCATTGTTAGCCAAGCAACAATAAAAGCTATCTCTGCCACCCAAATCAAGTCGAAGCTTGTTTCTTGCTGTCGTGAAGCCAAGGTTCTTGGCACACAGCTTAACGTAAGATTCTGCTGGATTCCTGGCCACAGTGTTGTGCCAGGCAACGAAAAAGCGGGTAAGCTTGCAAGGAAAGGCTCTACGTTAGACCCCTCTCTCCAAGATCATCATACAGGAATCCTGTTATGTGAACTGAAACATAACGTCATTAAAATCGTCCTTCAAAAATCTTACATCAGATGGAATCTCCTAGAAACCTGTGTTAATACCAGGAAACTATGGCCTAGATACGATAAGATAAGATCCGACAGGATTTTAAGACTTAACAAACCCTACCTAAGATCCCTTATATAATTACAGGACACAACCTACTTGGCTACCATAAGACAAAGATGGGGCCTAGTACCGATGACCTTTGTAGGGGCTGTGGTGATGAGGACGAGCATGAAGATACTGTTCATTTTCATTGCCATTGTCCTTCACTCTGTCTCACTAGGAAGAAAACTCTAGGCATCTTCTTCTTTAATGAACTAGAGGAACTATCCGAACTGACAGGCAAAAGCTTACTAACTTCGTCAAGGCCTCTAAATTGCTAAACGAGCCACATGATTCATAGGTTATTTATTTTTCAGGAAGTTACAATACTTCGGTGGGACGGTAACAACACCAACTGTCAGCTCGCTTAACCCAACCCAACCTAACCTAATAACTGTATGGAAGCATTTTGAAAATAGTAATCATACGCCACAGTGCACTATGTAGTTTTTTTTTTTTCAGATCGACTCAAGTCTGATTGCGACAGCCGAAAGCTGGATTAAAACAGAACAATTTATTAATCAACTTGAATATAATTATAACTACCAAAACTCCTGGCCGCTTCGCAGGACTTCGGATCACAACGGTCGCTAAATCAGGGATTGGCTGAATGAAGAATACGGCAATCGATGGATGGGTAGAAGTGGAACAATATTCTTAGACATATCGGGTATGTACCTGCTAATCTGATGAATACTGTATTCGTTTTCTTAGTTAATTTACCCATTAAACATACCCCAAATTTAACTCCCTGAGAAGAGGTTAGGTAATTAGGGTTTTAAAAGCAAGTTAAGGTAGAGGTATCTTTTAACCAGCTTCAGGATTGCACAGTCTTATACATTTTCTTAAAACTGCTATGTTATGGCAAGAAAAATTGAACATCATAAAACCAAAGTTAGCCTTTTTTTAAATCGTCAAAAAGACGCTGTATAGTTGACCATGGGGAAAAATAGGAACTTCTAAATCAAAACCACATATTTTTAACGTTTGACCTTGCGTCTTATTTATTTTTACAGGGAATGTAAGACGTTTAGAATCAAATGACATGCCTGGTATCCCATAAAATGCTAGCTTCAATCAAATTTACCACTGACTTCTTCACATCTAGTCTTGTACTACTGCAGTGTTTTAGTAAATTGATGTCCCGAAACATAGAAATTGACGCTCATACTTTCAGAGTTAAAAACTTTGGCGGCAGTCCTTGTCTTACTACTCAGTCAGTCCTACTCTTACTTACTTGCTTATGGTGGCGCTACACTCCAGGTCGGACCAGGGCCTCAACCAACAAACTTCTCCAGCCAGCTCGGTCCCTAGCTAGCATGCCTCCAGTTTCGCACGCCAAGTTAGTTCAGGTCCTCTACCACCTGTGTGCTCCACCTGAGGCACGGTCTTCCTCTTCTTCGACGTCCTTCCGGGTTGGATTTGAAAACTCTACTAGCCGGAGCATTGTTTTCCATTCGCTCTACATGTCCCAATCATATAAGTCGTTGGACCTTAACTTTTCTGGCTAGGTCATTGTCGCTTGGTTGAATCTTTGTCTCCATTCTCCATTTATGCAGACAGGACCAAAAATCACTCGAAGAATTTTTTTCTCAAAGCAGCCCAAAGCGTTTTCATCAGATGTTGTCATAGTCCATGTCTCTGCACATTACATGAGGACCGGGATGATGAGGGTTTTGTAGAGTGTCACTTTAGATGCTCGGGAGAGGACTTTACTACTCAATTGCCTTCTAAGTCCAAAGAAGCAGAGATTTGCAAGAGTGCTTCTTCGTTTGATTTCAGCGCTGGTGTTGTTGTCTAAGTTGATAGCGGATCCTAGGTAGACAAAGTCCTTAACTACCTCGAAGTTAAATCTGTCTATGTTGACGTTTGCTCCAAGACGTCGATGTTGGTTGTCCTTTCTTGTTGACAGCATTAACTTGGTCTTGCCCTCGTTAACCGCTAGACCCATCTTCCTGACCTGACATCACGCTGTGTTCTTCCAATTCTGGCAATGTCGTCTGCGTATCCTCCAAATCGCAAAGTGGCTGCCCTATGTCCTCGATAGCCTCACGAATTATATCTTTGAGGTCTTGAATCGACGCTGGGCTGTTGGCGTAGACCTTATCTTTCACGTGGCCCCAAAAGAAGAAGTCGCAAGGTGTTAAATCACAAGATCTCGGTGGCCAATTGTGATCACCTCTTCGAGAGATAACACGGTCCAGAAACTTTTGCCGTGAAGAATCGCTGGTGTCATTGCTTGTGTGGTACGTAGCGCCGTCTTGTAGAAAGTAAACGTTGTCCAGAACAATACCATCCAATTCCGGCCATAATTAATCATTAATCATCTCTCGATAGTGCAATCCATTGACCGTAACTGTTGCTCCAGACTCATTTTTGAAAAAGTAAGGTCCAATTAGCCCGCCGGACCATAAACCGCACCAAACAGTCACGCGTTGAAGATGGTGAGGCTTTTCAACAATAACTCTTGGATTTTCCGAGACTCAGATGGAACAGTTTTGCTTGTTGACGTAGCCTCCGAGGTGGAAATAGGCCTCATCAGTCAAGATGATTTTTCGATGAAATTCCGGATCATTTTAATGATCAGCCGGCTTGAGTTCTTGTGTTAACTGAACTTTATAAGCCTTAAGACCCAAGTCTTTATGCAAAATACGTTGTAATGGCGTCTGTGGAATGTCTAATTCCAAAGAACGAGGAGGAATGGACAAACCTGGGTTTTCTTCAACAGTTTGGGCTACGACAGCAATATTCTCATTTGTTCGTGAGAGACGTGCACGGGTTTTATTCTTCACATCACTAACTTGTCCCAACAGCTCGAACTTCTCCACCAATTTCTGTATTGCGGTCGGACAAGGTGCTTCACGACGCCCCAAAAATGTTTATCGTTTTTATAGTGAATTTTAATAATTTCAATACGTTGTTGAAGCGTGTATTGTTCTATTTTTATTGATGGCGTAGTTTCTTGTCAAATGTCAAAAAATGCCAGCTTCAAAAGTGACAGCTACCGAAATAGCGGGCTATTCAAAATAACACCTCTTATTGGAAAACCCTTTATCTTCATTTCGTCGAGGCCGGATGGGTTGAATTGTTGGCCTGCTGCATCCAAATTGAATGGTTCTGTATTGCTGGCGGAGAGTTTTGCTCATCATTGCCATTTTACAGCTTGAAAAAGTGGTCTTTCATTATCCTCAGCACTGACTGTGGTTCCACAATGATGTTCCCATGGTGGTCTCTACAGGTGTCAGTTCGGGGTGTCTAAGCCCTGGAGGTTTGTTTCACCTTTTTGTAGAACTTTCGAACCTCGTTCCTGTTGTGACATCCCTCTATCTCTTCGATCACGCGCTTCTCATGCTCCATTTTTTTCTTTCTGAGAAGTTTGTGCTTCTCTCTCTTTTTCTGCTCGTAGAGCTCACGAGCTGCTCGTGTATTTCCTTGCAGCGCCGCTTTGTATGGCTCTTGTTAAGCTGCATGTGCTCGGCGGCACTCATCGTCAAACCAGGGGTTTCGTTGTGGTGGCCGTGTAAACCCTAGCACTTCAGAGGCGGCATCTCTGATGATTGCTTAGCAGTGCTGCCACTGGTTCTTTATATTTTGTGCTGGAAGCAAAGGACTTCTGAGGATATTTCCGGTGACACGATCGGAAAAGAATCGAGCAATCTCTCGCGATTGAAGCCGTTTTACGTTTATTTTCCTCCTAGCATTTCCGCGTGTTGGCCTTGATCCGGATATCCGCACTCGTACCTTGGCTACAACAAGGTTCCGAGTCGATGTTGGCAACTCGGAATTTGTCGTGCGTCGATCGCTATATCATCAATTGTGTTGACAGTTGATTGATCAGGAGATTTCCATGTCCGCTTGTGGATATCGAGATGTGGGAATCGCGTACTTGCTACCATTACGTCTCGCCCCTCAGCGAAGTCAATTAGCCTAAATCCGTTATCGAAGGTGGTGTCGTGTAGGCTATGTCGTCC
The DNA here is from genome assembly GCA_920937365.1 of Sphaerophoria rueppellii. Taxonomy (NCBI): domain Eukaryota; kingdom Metazoa; phylum Arthropoda; class Insecta; order Diptera; family Syrphidae; genus Sphaerophoria; species Sphaerophoria rueppellii. The sequence goes on along the minus strand of CAKKXW010000002.1, from coordinate 68,119,716 downwards.
GATTATTCCACCAAAGATTTCTTCTCTATCCACCTTAGCATTAAAATCTCCAAGGACAATTTTAACGTCATTACTAGGGCATTGCTCATAGGTCGAAGAGCTCGAAGAATCTGTCTTTGGTGTCTTTATCCTTTTGCTCAGTGGGGGTATGAGCGCAGATGTGGTTTATGTTTGTGAATTAAGCCTTGATGCGGATTGTCGTCAAACGCTCATTCACCGAGTTGAAACTCAAGATCTTCCTCCTGAGTCGAGTCCCAACTACAAATCCACATCCAAATAGACGCTGATTTTGTTCCCGGTAGCAGTCGCTGTAGTAAATATCGCGGTTGTTCATTTTACGTAGGCCCGGACCATCCCATCGCAATTCTTGGCTTTCAAGGGCTTCCGCTTGTTGTTCGGCTTCACGTGGTTCGTTAAGGGACCTAACATTAGAAGTGAAAACTCGAAATTCGTTGTCCTTAAATCGTTTGCGTGGGTCTTCACCATTAATTCCGTCCGTATACGAGGCTTGTTGGTGGTTTGGAACTATAGTTTTTTTTTATGTGGCCGGGCAGTCACCCTGACGCACGACGCCCAATCTGGAGGGCCAGGTCTTTAGTTTAATTCTAAGACGAAGAGCCGGCAAAACCGTTCCTTATAGGCCTGGGTTACGAAAAGGTCGTACCAGCCCTTTAAGGGGTTCATCCTGACTGGGACTGTAGACGCCACCGTTGATTCCATTTGGGAGTTCTTCCGCTGCCGCCTGTTGAAAAAGAGGCATGCCTTAGTGGACGCATACCTCTTCCCCCTCTCTCTGTGCTGCTGCCAAGAACTTCCCACTGGGGTTAGAACTCAATCTTTTTTGTTGAGGTACTGATCACCGGTTGTTCACCGCGGGGAGGTGGAGAGTAGGAGTTGATAGATAGAGGTTTCTGTGGATGCTTGTGTCCTTTTGAATGCACGTGTCTACCCTTCGAACATCGTTTATAGCATTTACCGAATGCGAAAGACTAACTGAGAATAGGTGACGAGTGACGACTTAAGAATATTAGTTATCAGTTAGTTATCAATCAGTTTGGTTGAAGTCAACAAGTGTGCGATTTCTTATTACGCTAGGTAGCTACATGGGCAGAATCAACAAGCGGTTACTTGCGAAAGTGATTTAAAATTCTCTTTGCGAAACAGACGTACCCAATGCGGAGGGCCTAACTTGTATGCTCTGAATACCTACTCTGCAAAAACGAGTAATTTTCCATTTGACAGTTAAGATGCAAAAAAGGAAAATGCCTTTTTCGGCCGAATACTTCAAATTATTGTTGCATCGTTTAAGAGGTATTGCTCAGTAATAAGACCCACATTGGTGAAATCGCACTTCTAAACATGTTTTTGGGCACATTTTCAATGAAAATAATAGGACCGACAACGCAGTCTTGTGTCATCACCCTGAAAAGTAAACAAATTCTAAGAGAAATGCTTCACAAATCCTTGGAACCAAAAATAAAAAGCATGACTTACTTAATTAAGGTGGCGCTGCAGTCCATTGTGGACTTGCGCCTCAATCAACAGTATCCGCCAGCCAGCTCGGTCCCTAGCTAGCTGTCTCCAGTGTTGTATTCGAAGTTGATTGAGGTCCTCTTCTACTTGAGTGCACCACCTGAGTCGCGGTCTTCCCCTCCTCCTACGTCCCTCAGGAATAGTGTCGAAGGTTTTCCGGGCCGTTGCATTGGTGCCCATCCGTTCTAAATGATCGAGCCATCTGAGTCTCTTGACCTTGACCCTTCTGGCTAGGTCCAAGTTATTGTACAACCCGCAAAGTTCGCTGTTATATCTTCTTCGCCATTTCCCTTCAATGCACATTGGGCTAAAGATGACTGAAGAACTTTTATCTTAAAACATCCTAAGGCACATTCATCCGATTTTGTCAAAGTCCATGCTTCTGCACCATACAGCAGGAGTGGGATGATGAGTGTGTTGTACAGTTTTACCTTAGTTGCTCGAGAGAGGCCTTTTGCACGCAATTGCTTTCTAAGCCCAAAGAAACAGCGATTAGCGATGGTGTTTTTGCCCGTGTTTATAGCGGAGCCTAGGTAGACAAACTCCTCTACTACCTCGAAGTTGTATGCGTGTCGTCGGTGTTGGGTGTCCCTCCTCGAAGACAGCATATGCATACTTCGTTTTTCCCTCATTTACCGCTAAACCCATTTTTGCCGATTCTGTTTCAATTCTCACAAAGGTGCCATTGACATCACGCTGTCGTATGCGAGAAGTTGAACAGACTTTTGGAAGATAGAGCGTCTGGTGTTGACGGTGGAGTTCTGCACTTTGTTTTTGTTGAACGATTTTAAGGAAATCGCACGACAGTGCATCGCCTTGTCTGAATCCCCTATTGATGTCAAAAGATTCTGTAAGCTCGTTGCCAACCTCATGATGGAGCAGCGTGAGTTCTCCATCGTCAGTTTGCACAAGCGAACGAGCTTGGTATGGATTTCAAAACTAGACATAGCTTTATACAGTTCGTCTCTGTAGATCTTGTCAAACGACGCCATAAAATCGATGAAAAGCTGGTGGGTATCGATTTGCAGTTCATAGGTTTCTTGCAGGATCTGCCTCAACCTGAAAATTTGGTCGTCGATGGTTGAATGTCCTCGCCTGAAGCCACATTGATAAGGACCAATCAGATTGTTGAGGAAAGGCTTCAGACGTTCACATATTACGGCAGAGACGATCTTGTAGTCGATGTTTAGTAGACTTATTCCTCTATAGTTGGCGCAGTTTAGAGGATCTCCCTTTTTCAGGATCGAACAAACAATGCTGAGGTTCCATTCATCGGGCATGCATTCCCCTGAGCATATCTTACAGATGATTTGGTGCATGCTCCTATCTAGCTCGTCGCCTGCATAAAGGCATGAATAAAAGGACAACGTTAATTCCAAACTACTCGGCAATTGAATATAACAACACTGATTCCATACACAATGATAGCTTATTTTACCTTCAGACACATAAAAAAGTGCATCCATCCCCAAATATTCATCTACAAACACAATTCTACCAACCCGTATGCATACAAACAAATTATTTTCCCTCTATTTCTCCAACGCTTACAATTTACTTCAGAAAATGCAACTTTCTTTTGTCTACAAAGCTCACATATTTTGCTAAAAACCAATAAAAAAAAAACACCTATTACGCAAGTGTTTGTGAAAATCACACCATTGACGTTCGAATCTCCGAAAGCTCTCAACTTTCCTTATTCGCCACCATTTCAGCGCAAAGAGAAAAGCACTCCGTTGAATATATCCACGACTGCTGCGCGGAAATGCAATACAACTGCATAACCTCTTCGCCGAACCTACACTCAATTTTCAATGCATATAAGCTTTTCTTGTATTGTTCTTTTTTTCTCACCAAAGTCGTTTGTTGTGTCGTGTCTCGGTCGATATGGGAGTGAATATACGAATGCAAACTTTTTTTTTTTATTTGTTTGCAGTTTACTTTTTTGTTTTTAATTTATGGACAAACACACACACATGTGGAGACAAATCTCCACACACTGCACCGCACATAACACATCCACATTGTCTCTCTCTCTCTCTCTCTCTCTCAGTAAAAATTTAAAAAAAGAACCACAAAATTGCATGGAAAATACACAATTGTACTTTGAACGAAATTAAAGAGCGAACGAATGCAAAAAAAAAAAAAAAAACATGAAAAATGTACATATTCCTATAAAAGACAACAACGAACAAAAAAATGCATTTGCAGTATTGGAAGATATGAGCAGAAAAAGGAAAAAAGTGCAACAACAAATAAAAAAAGTTCGTATGCATTCCATGTTCATCTTTTCTCTACCCTTAGTAATATTCGTGACTTCAAACGAAAAATAACTGTTCTCCTTTCAAAAAAGTATTCTAAAAAACGGTTTTTAATTTATCCTAAATATTGAACGGGTAGAGGGGTTTTGTTTAAATAAATAACGAACAGAGTAGACTTTCAATTCCTTGCAAGTTAATTTTTTTTAAATCTTTATGTATGTATCTTTGTATCTATAAATGTGAAAGTCATCCAAAGTTGATTAATTCAGTTGTTGTGATATTTAAAAAAAAAAAAAACTAACGAACAAATAGCATAGTTCTAGAATTTAATTTATTTTTTATTTGTGCGAAAACAAAGGTGGATGTGTTTTGTTTTTCAAACTTCCTTTGTAGTTAGGTACCTACATTTCTGCACCTAAAAACGCTATCGATCATGCGCTTTTTCAGTGAGTTTTTGAACTTCTTCTCGACAAACTTTACACCAATTTTTTTGGCCAACCGAAAAAATTACTTTCCAAAAAAAGTGACAAAAAAAACTGAAAACCAATGACTACAAGAACAAAAAAAAAGGAAATAAAACTTTAAGGAGAGAGCTATCCAGCGAGAGCGAAATTTGTATTTGTTTCTGTAAAAGAAAAGAGCCAGAGTGGTGCAATAATAATGACGATGTTGTCGGCCGAGAACCAACCAAGACCCGAGAATATGACAACAACAACAACAACAAATACTGGAGAATATATCCAATCTAGAAAAATTTGGGTGAATAAACCCATCTTTTTCGCATGGAGTTTTGTGTATTGCTTGCTGCACTTCTTTACCAATATTTTAGTACGGCAGGTCTGGATTTTGTTTTCCGTTTTTCGTGTTCGTTTTGTGTGTGCGGTTTTTTTTGAGTTTTTTTTTTGCGACGGCGGTCGTTTGCGTTCGTTTGTTCGGTCGGTCGTTGGGAAAGTTTGTTAACCTTTGACTCGGATTTGTATTGGAAAAAGACAACTGGAGGTACGTTATTGCATTATCATCAATTAATTGCTTAAGAAAACATATTTTATGTGGAAGATGTTGTATTTCATTTTGAAATGACTTTCTTCCGGTTCCTTTGTTCTCATCTTTCATTTCTTTTTTTTTTCAATTGTTGGAATGCAAAAAATTGTTGATGTAAAAGCAAGTTCAAAAATTTTCTCTTTCATCTGATATATTTGTGTGTGATGAGTTTATTTTTAAAAATATTCAGTTAAATTTTTTTAAATTAAGAAATTCATATATATTGAATATGGCATCGGTATGTGTAGGTTACCACAACGAACAAGTCAGTTGGCTGGTATATGGGAACTTTTTCTTGCATTTTTGTTGTTTTTTTGCTTTCCTTTTTGGAATTTAATGTGTGTAGGTTGGTTGGTAGGTACCAGAGATGAAAAATAGCTTACTATTGTACGTAAAATCCTTACATTTGTATTTTAGAATGAACGCAAGTACACACTCATTGACATTTATCTGAATATTCACATCAATATGTTTATGAAGAAGCAAAAATACTAAACGCAGTTTAGTTGTATACAAAATCCTATCCGTACTGTACTGTGCGAGCGTCTAAAACCGTTCTGAAACACAATAATCGGGACGTACCAGTGTGGCTTTAGGCCAGGCACAACAACGATAGATCAAATCCTGGAAAAGACCAACGAATTTCAAGTCAAAACCCACAATCTTTTCATCGACTTCAAAACTGCTTATGATAGCATCCCCCGCCAAGAGCTTATGATGGAGATGTCTGAATTCGAGGTCCCGAAAATAACTGATCCAGCTGTGCCACATTACGCTTAATAATACGCAGTGCAGTGTGCAAATGGGAAACAGCTCATCCGAGTTGTTTCAAACATGCGCAGGGTTTAAAAAGGGAGATGCGCTGTCATGTGACTTCAACAAATCCATCCAGCTCCTAGGCTAAGCGGACGACATTGACATCATCGGTCAATCCAAGGGAGCTGTGCTTGAGGCCTTCACAGCGATTGAAGAAGAGGCGAAACTCGTTGGTCTTGAAGTGAATGAGGACAAAACAAAGTACATGCTATCAACAAACAAAGCAACATTGGTCCACCGCCTGGGACAAAACGTCACTGATGGTAGCAGCAATTTCAAGGTAGTTAAAGGGTTCACCTATCTCGGGACAAACATCAATCCCACAAACGACACCTTTGTGGAGGTCCGAAGAAGAATTACCCTAGCGAACCGCTGCTGCTTCGGGTTGGCAAAACAACTGGGTTCAAAACTCCTCACTCGAAAGACAAAGTGTCTGCTATACAAAACTTTGATTTTACCATTCCTTTACGGCGACGCCGAGTGCTGGACGATAAGTGGGCACTTTCGAAGGAATAATTCTTCGACGGAGTTTTCGGTCTCATATGCGCCGATACCGAATGGAGAAGAACGTTCACTCAAAAACTGTAAGAGCTGTACCACGAAGTTGATGTTGTCCAGAAGGACAAGAAAAGACGACTACATTGGCTCGGCCACATCAAATGAATGAACGACAACGCTCCAGCCAAGAAATTCTTGTCCTCAAAGCCCCCAGGTTCAAGACGAGAAGGAAGTCCGAACCTGCTGTACAAGGACCAAGTGACTGCGCTTGGTTTCGACGACTAGAGAGTGCATGCGAGGGACCGTTCCCGATGGAAGGCTGCACTATCTCAGGCTGGGATCCTTCATGAATTGTGAGCTGAATAAAAATTTAGTAAGATAAGTTAAGTTCACTGGCACTGCCTCTTGCGTAGAACTGACAAAACTTCCAAGAGTATCATCTGTCATGAAAAAGTGCTTCTCAACTTTGCCGTTCGGAATCGGCGTTAAATTGTAGGTCCCCTCAATTCTTCACACGCACCCAAAGAATTGTTGATGAGAGTAAGCCTCTCGCCACACTTACTGTTCAGTTCGTTAATTGAGGAAGATTTTAGGCTACAAAACAATAAGCAGCGACCAATAGGAGCAAAGAATCAGTGGAAAATGTGGACAAAATGTCAAAGAAATTATTACTTTTTTGTTTGTTTGAACGCGCTGATCTAAGGAACTGCTTAATCAAATTGAAAAATTCTTTTTGTTTATTATTAGTCCATTTATCGAGGAAGGCTTCAAGCTAGACAACGTTAAGCTGCGGAAAGAGCAAAAAGAAAAATGTTATACAATTTTAAAATAACTTCACAATATTTCCACGCTCGCATGGTTCACAAATCAAGACGCACCTCCAGTCGAGGGCAACTAGTTGAAGATAGAGACTATTGATATTAAAACAACGCATTTGTATTTTAAATATCGTTGACCGTTGACAATTAGGACCGATATGTTATTTTCTGCGAGAAACCGTACAATTACGCTCGATTTCGTACACATTTTTTTCAACAGTCAGTACAATCGGAAAATGTCGTTTTCATCACTGGCTAGGTACTTACTCTGAGTACATGCATTATGTAGATACAAAATCTCCATGCACTGGAGTTTGTGAGATAGGCGAGTATACACGAGTGCAGAGAGGGAACAACAAAGTAACGCAACGCACTTTGCAATTTTATTGGCTTACAAATGCAACTGCAAAAGTACACAATACATGAGTGCCCACTTAGTCTTACTATAGAAGATATCAATACCGACAATACAATGAAATTTGAGGTGGTGAAAATAAATTCAAAAAAATTATCATACCTACATAAAGACATATAAGTACATAGGTGTATGAAATTTCCAACAGTAACTTTTGTTCGTTTTTTTTTTTTTTATTTAATTTAGAGTTGGTTGGCACCCCAAGGTACTTCCGGTACTTCAAATATTTCTTCATTTTGAAATCCTTTATGAAAAAAAAACTGAAATTTTGTAAGCCCGGTCAAGTGATACAATTTTAATGAAACTGTTTTGGAATAAAAATTATTATTCAAGTGGGAAGAGGAATAATGTACATTCTGTGAGGGTGGGTAGGGCACTTAATTTCTAAGAAATTTGTCACTAATTTGAATGCAACTAAATAGGAGCCGAGCGTGAGTAAGAAAAAAAAATCTACACTTGTGTTGAGAAAAAAAAAGCTGTCAGTGTGTATATGTACACTTCTACAACCACATTGATCAGAGAGAACAAATAAAAAATATATGAATGAAAGTGTGAAAAAATATATTAAAAAGACAAAAAAAAAATGCACTACAATGTGCACTGCACATACATATAACTTACCTTAGCGACTACCGTTAGCTGGCTGTTTGACAGTTTGTGTGAACAAATAACGAAACAATATAGAGAACGCTTTTTGCCTAGAGTAAAATATTTGTCCTTGAATTTGAAAGCACTTAGTCACTAAAATAGAAATAGTCGACTCCGCTTAACTGAAACATCATTTTTGTAGACAATTAGTTTCAGTTAATCGGAGTTTTCAGTTAACCGAACTTGGGATAGCTGAAACTTGTTTCAAATTGGCTGAGTCTTGTTTAAATCAAATCAACAATCATGGGGCACAGCGGTGCCCCCGCCAAGTCAAGCTCGAAGCAAACACTGCCGTGCCATCCTTTAGAGGAGCCAATTCGCTGCATTTTCAGGCTTTGGATAAGACCAGAACTCTGAAATGTTCTCCATCCAGTTAGCTTTTTTTTGTAATTTGCACCCACTCAAGGGATTTGTATACCCTTTTTATGCCAGAGTCACAGTAAGTGCATTAGGAAGAAAGGAAGGAGTAGGAAAGGAGGTGTCGGTGTACATTGGTCTTGAATTCTTAAACATTGTAATGACTGGGAAAGACGGAGTGTGGAAGAGAGTTCCACATTCGCGTAGTACGGCTAAGGAACGATTCTCTATACTTAAGAGTACGTCCGCAGTTGGGCTCGAGGGTAAACTAAGATGCATTTCTAGAAGCGCGGGTATTACGGACAAACTGTTTAAGGGGGGAATGCAACTGGTTATTTCTCGCGTGTGTGCTCGGTCCACAAGAGGTGGTCAGTTATGTACACCGAGAATCTTGATATGTTCGGTCTCATTGACGCAAGTGAAACTCATTACTATCCATGAGGGGGGTATATCTCGCTTCAACGATACAAGGCAGCATTGGGTTTTCGAAGCATTAAACTCTACACGGTTTTTAATTCCCCATTGTACAATGCTGTTTAAGTCAGAGTTTAATGAGCTTATTATATTTTGCCATTTCAGTTCCACATCCGAAGAGGAGGGATGTGAGCCTGAGAACGAATATGAAAAGCTAAGGGTACTATCGTCAGCGGAACAATGAATTGGATTAGAAGTTACAGACAGGAGATCATTTATGAAAATGAGAAAGAGGGTCGGAGACAAAACGGAGCTCTGGGGGACACCAGCATTTATATTCAGACTTGAATCCATCCAATACAACTTGTGTTGAACGGTTCGAAAGAAAGTTTCTAATCCATCGAAGTAGGGATTCATCAATACCGAAAGCACGCATTTTCGATAAAAGAGCAAGATGCCAGACTTTATGAAGTGCCTGTAAAATATCAAGTAAAACAATCTTACTTTTTCCAAAACGATTTAAAGATTTTTTCCACTGTTCGGTGAGTTAAACCATCAGATCACCAGTGGACCTGTTGCTGGAAAGCCGTATTGCCGGTCATTAAGAAGCTTCGGTCTTCAAGATATTTCTTGAGCTGCTAGTTTATCAGCGTTTCCATGACCTTACAAAGAAGGGACGTAAGTGCAATCAGACGATAATTGGAGGAAGAAGATTCGCCTTTTTTTTGGAATTGGCTGGACAAATGCTGTTTTCCAACTGCTCGGAACGAGCCCAGAAGAATAGGATAGATGGAAAAGCTTACGCAAGCCTTTTGCCAGCGTGGAAGAACACCTCTTCAGAGCAATAGCGGGGATACCATCCGGACCAGCGGATTAATGTATGTTGAGATCCTATAGGTCTCTCGCCACAGCACGAGTGCGGAAAAGGAACAGGCAATCTGGCAGCGAAGAGTTGGTGGTAAACTGCCTAGCAAAAAGGAGCTGGAGGGACCAAGGAAGAAGAGGAATTCTTCATACTTTTTAACAAATGACCAAACATTCTTACTGTCTTTGGGAAATTGCAGTATTTTTTGCCTTAATTTTTAATCATGTAAAAATTTGGTCCTGGCTTGTTTAAACTACTTATATTGCTCAAAATACTTAAAATATAATATTTCAAGTTTGTAGATCATTTGTTTCCGAAGTAGAGCGAAAGCAAGATTTCGCATTTAAGACACTCACTAATGATAATAAAAAAAAGTACCAGTACTTCCCATAGTTTCAGACAGACAGAAATTTGGTACAGAGTTAGGGTTTGATGGCCGAATAAAGGAAAATTTAAAAACTGAGATAATCGGAGATCTAGTATCTGGTCTTATGACACTCACTCACTCACTATCACTCACTCACTCATGATCAATAATCTTTATCATTACTAATCTATATAACGCGCTTATCTCAGGAACTGCTCAATCAAATTGAACAATTCTTTTAATGTTGCATTGTCCATTTATCGTAGAAAGCTTGACGCTATATGTATAATATTTCGCTGCGACATATAGGAGCGAAGCGTCAGTGAAAAATGTGGAAAAAATGGCAAAAAATTTTCATTTGTGAACGTGCTGATCTCAGGAACTACTAAATCAAATTGAACAACTCTTTTTGTATTGAATAGTACATTTATCGAGGAAGGGTTTAAGCTATACAACGTCACGCTACTACTAAGTTACGAATACTAAGAGCAAAGCATCAGTGAAAAGTGTAGTTAAAACGGGAAAAATTATACATTTATGAAGGCTTCGAGTTAAGAACAATTAACAACAAAATTCCTATGCGGGCATGATGCATAAGTCAAAGACGCACCTCTGGCCGTTGGATGAGGTAGAGGCGGACGAAGTCGCGTGCAACTGCTTGTAAATAATAAATCAATATGCCCACGTTTCTACAAAAAGAAGTGAAATCCTACCAAAAACATTCTGTGAAAATCTAGCAAAGTCTCGATAGAGCTGCTTATTTATCTCGGCTTGACTTTCCTATACGGGCTCATGAATTTGAAGACGAAAATAGTCTCAATCGATAGATTATGGTTAGTAAAGCACAAATAAAGTTTTTTTTCGCCGGAAATAAATATTTCTATTTTTAATTAACTAATGGCCGATTTTTCATTAATCGAACAAATCTTAGTTTAAGATTTCGCGCCAAATTTTAAACCACTACTTAAACTCACGTTAAAAAAAATAATGAAATATAAATATTATTATTTATATTGAGCAGATTACCCAATGGATATTGTTCGAATGTAAACTCCTTATTCTTAAAAGGTTGATTACAGAATGATTATTTTATTATTGAGATTTCGAT
>CAKKXW010000002.1:68083346-68108075 GCA_920937365.1 Sphaerophoria rueppellii | reverse complement strand
CGATGAGCTTGATTGAGCCATGAAGGAACAAATGAGTAGCTTCTCCTTCTCATCTTTGTTCTTTCTGTTTGGACACTTGTTCGCAAAATGGCCAACCTTGTCACACACGTAACATTTCACAAAATTTTGAGAAAAGTTTTTCGGTTTTTTATTGAAACGCTTCTTAGCGTACAATGCAGTCTCTGCACTGTCCTTGTTGACATATGTAACTTCTTGAAGAAGGCGGTTTTGGACAAAATCAGTTGTCAGCTTTGCTGTTGAATTCTCGATTGCCATCACCATAGGACGATATTCATCTGGTAATCCTCCCAACATAAGCGCTGCCACCACATCATCACCAATTTCCAATCCAGCCTTTTTCACCTTTGTCGCCATTAGCACCATTTTATGCACATAATCCTCCATAGAAGAGAAATCTGATTGCTGAAGTCCTACCAACTACTTAAGCAAATCCACTCTACGACCAATTCTTGTATCCTCGAATGCAGAACAAATAGAGTCCCATGCTTCTTTCGCTGTTGTACACTTTTCCGTGTACGTATACAACGCAGATGAAAACAACAAATTCAGCATTTGAATTGCCAAAAAATTTTTGTCCGGATCTGTTTCTGTACCGTCGAAACATTTCCAGTAACCCTTTGTGGCGAGATAGGCTTTTGCCTCAACCTTCCATTCATGAAATTCTTACGGCCTTCCAATTTCTTTGGCTTACCCATTGCAGTCTTATCTCAAAAACGTCCACCACGTTTACCCAAAAAGCTTGCAACCAAAAAACCAAAAATAAAACACCAATAAGTTTCTTGCAAGAATAATTCCAAACAATTACTGATTTATTGCCAATCTGGGCCCATAACCTAATGAAATATAAATATTATTATTTATATTGAGCAGATTACCCAATGGATATTGTTCGAATGTAAACTCCTTATTCTTAAAAGGTTGATTACAGAATGATTATTTTATTATTGAGATTTCGATTTATATATCAGAAATAAATACTATTCATACTATGAACATTATTAAGAACTGAGTGATACAGCTGAGCGAAACACTTAATACATATTATTTCAACAAAAAAACATTTCCTCATGACTTCCTATGTACTTCATGCGCACACCGTAATTATTTGGTGCATATGGTGCTTTCTATTTTATAAAACAGTCAATGATTCGTTCAACTGATGTTTCACTTATGCGGAATTGAATACGTGCGAAATGTTAATGTGAGGCAAAAAATTTTGTTTCAGGTATACGGAGTTTGCAGTTAAACGGAGTTCAGTTAAGCGGAGTCAACTGTAGGCATTTTTACAGAATCTGTTATATTAGGTTATTTTTTATGTTATTTGAGATTTTTTTGTTTGGCTTTTCCTTTTTTTATTTTGTTTTTGTTTGATGTCATTGATAAGTTTGTGATAATTCACAATTACATAGAGATCCACACATTCAATGCATATCTTTTTTACTTAGGTAACTGTACTAGGTCAATTGAGCAAAGTGCGTAGAGGGATGCAACATAGTGCATAGAATCTCTGATTATGACAAAAAATTAAAATCGATAAAAAAATACTCAATTAATTGGACTCACACTATATAGAAGGTCATGGGACATTAAGAGTCTAATAAGGGAGTGATTTTAAATAATTATTATTCAATGAAGCAAATTGGTGGAAAAAGAACTTATGGGAAGGTGAAACTTTTTTAATGTCAAGACATGTCGACAGAATTTTAGTTGAAAGCTTTTGACGATTTAAAAAGTATTCAAACCCTTTTTGATTGCTTGTTCTTTTTATTTGAAATGAGTTGTAGATTTGAATAACTTTCTCGGTTCCGTCGGAAATCTCTCTCTCTGTACAGTTGCTTTCAAGCTTTTATTATTTTTTTTTTTTTTATGTTAATTCTTTTGAATTTTGAAACTATGAAATCATTATGAAAATAAGTTGACGGATCAAATCAGGATGGGCAGCGGCAGATGTTAGCCGGCAAATACCAATTCATCATCACAAAAGATACCGGTTTTGAAAACAACAAGAACTCGTTTTTTTTTTGCAAAAAGTGACAGGAAAATAAACTCATTGAAAACGGCATCTTTATTAGTTTACAAAAATAGTTGATTGAACAACATTGTTGTTGGTAGTAAGCGTTTGGAGAAAATGCATTGCGAAAAGAGCTATTGAAATTTATTTCAGGAAATATTCTGACAAAGCACTTCAACTTATGAGAAGCAAAAAAACAAAGCACATTGTATGTTACCAATTTATTGGACCATACACACACTACGAGTCAGTTCAAGCTCCATATTCTAGTAATAAGCTGTATACAACCTGACCATAGATCAAAATGACGCTCGTTAAGGAAGGACTAACAGACTCGTACTTTTTCTTTAAAATGTTAAGTGCACGAAAATATGTAAGATTAGCTTGTTTGAATCTAATAGAAGAGATTCGTAAAGGCGCTTAGTTGTGGTGAAACGAGATTCGCCCAAGATGAAATACCTATGTTAGTTTTTTTGTATGCTCGGCAAAGAATCTCAAGGCACCCAAATTATTTTTATGAAAGTTGGGAAAATTGGGAACAATAATGGATAGCTGGTCGAAAATTAACTAGAAATTATTTTCGAACTGAACAATTTTTTCAGTGAATAAAAAATTTGGGATACTCCGAAGAAACGATAATTTGTTGAATTGTCTTGCAACGAAATTTTGCATTCCATAGCATGATTTAATGTCTTTTGGGGCTATTTATATGTGGAAAGGTAGTTGTGAAGCTTGGAAAAATTCATATCGTTCTCATTTCAATTGAATTCAAGTAAGTGACATTATATTTGGACAACATTTGTATTTATTACTAGCTTATCCACCAAACTTCGTACTGCCTTAAACATAAGACCTATACTTTTGTACCCCTCTAAACAACCACTACCCGATACCGCATTATCCCAGGTGTCCGCAATTTATACCCACTACTTTCTACCCTATTACCCGCTATCTCTTTACCAGCTACAACGTTACCACTCTACCCGGTATCTTTTGCCCGCTACCCACTACCCGCAATCTGCTACCCGCTACATGCTACACTGCACTGCTCGCTATCCTGAATACGCGCTACCCCCTAAACCACTACCCGCTACCCTGGCCATATCTCATGAACAGCTTCGCCGATCTTGTAAAAAATACTTTAAACGCATCTACATTCCCTTAAAATTATATACATAGGAGTCTGTGGTAAGAGGGTAAAAATTTAGGATCAAATGTAAAGGATTTTCCAATAAGAGGTGTTATTTTGATATTCAAAGAATATCTGAGATAAATGATCAGATGTTTATGTCATTATAAAGAGGAAGGTATGCCGTTAATAATGAAACACAATATCAGCCAAATGGCCGGCACGGCCACGCTTACAGGACGATATCCTTTCCATGGAATTTTCCATACCCAAATCGCAAAGTGGCTGCCCTATGTCCTCAATAGCCTCACGAATTCCATCTTCGAGGTCTTGAATCGACGCTGGGCTGCTGGCGTAGACCTTATCTTTCACGTGGCCCCAAAACAAGAAGTCGCAAGGTGTTAGATCACAAGATCTCGGTGGCCGATTGTCCGGTCCGGAAACTTTTCCCATAAAAGATCGATGGTTTCATTGCTTGTGTGGCACGTAGCGCCGTCTTGTTGAAAGTAAACGTTGTCCAGATCAAAACCATCCAATTTCGGCCATAAAAAATCATTAATCATCTCTCGATAGTGCAATCCATTGACCGTTACTGTTGCTCCAGCCTCATTTTCGAAAAAGTAAGGTCTAATCACCCCGCCGGTCCATAAAACAGTCACGCGTTGAGGATGGAGAGGCTTTTCAACAATAACTCTTGGGTTTTCCGAGCCCCAAATGCGACAGTTTTGCTTGTTGACGTAGCCTCCGAGGTGGAAATGGGCCTCATGAGTCAAGATGATTTTTCGATGAAATTCGGGATAATTTTCATGCATTCCAAGGACCCAATCAGCAAAGACACGACGTTTTTGATAATCAGCCGGCTTGTGTTCTTGTGTTAACTGAACTTTATAAGCCTTAAGACCCAAGTCTTTATGCGAAATACAGTGTAATGACGTTTGTGGAATGCCTAATTCCAAAGAACGACGAGGAATGGACAAACCTGGGTTTTCTTCAACACTTTGGGCTACAACAGCAATATTCTCAGTTGTTCTTGAGCGACGTGCACGGGTTTTATTCTTCACATCACTAACTTGTCCCAACAGCTCGAATTTTTCCACCAATTTTTGTATTACGGTCCGACAAGGTGCTTCACGACGACCCAGAAATGTTTTAGTTTTACGAACCATCTCTGCCAAATTTTCACCATTTTTATAGTGAATTTTAATAATTTCAATATATTGTTAAAGCGTGTATCGTTCCATTTTTATTCTACCTGTCAAATGTCAAAATATGACAGCTTCAAAAGTGACAGCTACCGAAATAGCGAGCTATTCAAAATAACACCTCTTATTGGAAAACCCTTAAGTGACCAGTGTTGTTACTGATCCATTGGGAGGTGGCTCTTAGCCTAACGAATGAGTTAGCTACCACCATTTTGGAGAAGATATCAAGTGGTGTTAGGTTTAAAAGCAGATCCAAGGCTGCTGTTGGTGTTGAGCGAAGTGCTCCAGTGATGCACATACCTCCTGATCGCTAGACTCTGATAAGTTAATTTATATTACCATCTTATCCAGTGCAGTCCACCATACGACAACTCCATAAATGAGTATCGGTCTGATTACCGAAGTGTATAGCCAGTGGGTTATTTTTGAGGAGAAGCCCCATTTTGATCCTATGGCTTTTTTACAAGTAAAAAGCGCCTTTTTAACCCTTTTTCATAATTTTCCTTCCAATTTAGTTCCTTGTCTAAAATGAGGCCTAAATGGTCGAAAAAGCTTAAAGGTATACTTTTAATCGTGATTGGGTTAATCTCAGGAATTTTGTACCTTCTTGTAAAGAGTACTAGTTCTATTTTATGTGGATTAACGTCCAAGCCACACTGTTAAGCCCAATTTGTCAGCCTGCTTAAGGCATTTTTTTAAGGAGTTCCGAGAGGATGTTTCCCAGGTACAGATATTTCAATCTGTATCTGCTACCATTGGAGGAGATCGTTTACTAGAATGTTCCATAAAAGAGGTGAAAGTACCCCGCCTTGGGGTGTACCTCGATTCACAATTCTGGTGGTAGTAAAACTTCTCATGCTGGAAGTTCTTATCCTGCTTTTAAGCATGAGGTCTATGAGTGATTTCTCTAATTTCAGCTTGTCCATTGCTGTTGTGATCGCCTGGTAGCTGACGTTGTTGAAAAATGAATAGTACTAGTCCCAAATAAATTAGGCATTCTTGCGACCAGTCAAAAATCGCTTCTTTGTTTGCTTCTTAACAGCAGTTGTTGATAGGTAAACTCCTATAAATTCTTTTTTTATTTGAAATCTTCCATTCTCTGAAATAACCACTAACTTAATCGCGAAGTGGGTATATGTACCTCTTGCGGATAGTTTTTTATGTAGCATTTTACATACATAAACATTCCTTTGATCTAATAGGAACCTAGTCGCAATAGTTGCAACTTAGAAAAAAAAGGATACTTTGGTGAATCATCGGCAAGAAATGTTTGCATCGTTCTTTTATAAAATCAATTCCAAAGTCAATGCTTTACACAATATTTCTAGGGGTATGTGGACAAAATGTTGCAAAGGAATCCCTACACTCATATACAAGACGAGTTAAGTGTACAAGTATTTGAGTGCACCTATGATATCCCCAATACTCTAAAAAAAATGTATAGAGGTATCGGAAAAGCTTTTAATTCGAATCGAAGGGCTTTTATCATCCTCAAAGAAGTGCACGAACGCATTTGCATAGAAAAAAAAGTTACACATCTACAAACGTGCCGCCAAACGAACACCATCGCTACTTTGCTCAATTTAATTCCGCGCATATTCTAATAAAATACAGCTTTCACATAAACCAGCAAAAGATGTGTGTTTGTAGCTGTGGCAGTGCCTTTGCCCTGTGCCTACGCTCACACAAAACGATATGTCTCATGGAGTCTGGCTACTGGCTCTCATTCTTATGCCCAACACTCCAACAGCTATTAAGCCGAACTGCCATCAATATGTTGTTCTTGCTGTTCAGTTTGTCCTTCTTTGCTTCAGACCAGATACAAGAATTTGTAAGTCGGGGTGCGGAGATAGGCGGTCGAATCAAATTGAAAACGAACTAAACTCCAGACTGCAATTTTTTTGCACTCTTTTATTTTTTTTTCAAGCGCTTGACGAAGGGACTAATGCATACATTTTTCGGTATTGCTATGTACCTACGTGTTTAAAAAAAAAAAAAAGAGAAAGAGAAAGAGAGAGAGAGTAAGGCAAACAAACAAAAAGCTTCACTTAAATGTATTGGTGATCCTCTTGCGCTTGTGGTGGCAGTTGTGTGGGCCTGAATGTCAATGACCTTTGTATTGCATTTTACCGTCTCTCGATTTTCGTTGCTGATACGGTTCCAGTTCTCTGTTCGTTCATCAACCATGATGCCCTCGTCGTTGTTGTTGTTGTTGTTTCATGTTATTCTGTTGGTTGATATGAACCGAGGACGAAGGCACAAACGACAAGCACACGGCTTCGGCATCGGCATCGACATTGGCATCACACGATGACGACAACGATTTAAAGAAAACGATAGACAAAAGGAATAACCGACGAAGCAGGTTGAAAAAAAGGGCTCATGCTCATACCTATGCTTGGTGAGCAGACGACATTGACTACATCGATGAGTATGTGTACTACTTTGTATATTATGTTTGTGGCTATGAAATGGACACACACGTACATATGTATGTAGGAAAGTACAGACAGTAGAGACTAGAGGCCGAGGCCGATGCCGATTACGATGAGCGAGGAGTGACGAGACACGACATGAAACACGAGACGAACGGCGGAGAAGGCAGACGAAACGCCTGCTCTGTGCCGTGCTGCCTGGTTTCAGGCATTCAACCCTTTTGTGCCTTGTCTTGTAGTTGTTTGTGACCGGTGTTTCTTTTGAATTCTTCGTGTGCATTGATGGAGTATCAACGGTAATCGTTTACAAGTACTTATTATTATTATTTTTTGCACGAGACGGAAAGCTAAGAAATTAAGTTTAAACATTTCTGTGTAAATTGTTGCCAGAAATACATCAATAAACATTCAAGAAATTGTGATTCTTTTTCGAGACATCGATTTGTATTTTCTGAAGCTTATTCTGCAACATGTTTGCATCGCAAACAGTTCAAACAATTCTTGCTGTTTAAGGACTTGAAAAATTGTATGTGCAGAAAATGAATCAAGTGTGCAAAAAGTTATCTAAAAACAAGAAATTATTCAATGTTTAACGAACGGAACATTTGGAGCATATTCAGAAATGTTAATGTCCTCAGTGGAAATAAAAAGCTTTCGGTCACTATGGCGTATACTTACTTTTTTTTAATTTATTAATGTTTTTTTTAATAAACCCATAGAAACAAAAATATCAATCAAAGATTTATGAGGATGAACAATTTGCTTTCGATATTTATGTTAACTAGCTGACCCAACAAGCAGTGGTCGACGTTTGTAGGTAGGAGAGTGAACATTTGAAAATTGGTATTTTTGAGTTTGGTATTAGATATTTAAGTTTTTCAAACGCTTATATTTTGGAAGCATCATCACTTACTTATGGTGGCGCTACAGTCCAGGTCGGACCATGGCTTCAACCAACAAACTTCACCAGCCATCTCGGTCCCTAGCTAGCTGTCTCCAGTTTCGCACCCCAAGTTGTTTCAGGTCCTCTACCACCTATGTGCTCCACCTGAGTCACATTCTCCCTCTCCTGCGACGTCCTTCCGGGTAGAAATCGAAGACCCTACAAGCCGGGGCATTATTTTCCATTAGCTAAACATGATCCAACCATCTAAGTCGTTGGACCTTTACTTTTCTGGCTAGGTCGCTGTACAGCTCGTACAGTTCTTGGTTGAATCTTCTCCTCCATTCTTCATTAACGCGGACAGGACCAAAAATCTCTCGAAGAATTTCACTCCAAGCAGCCCAAAGCGATTTCATCAGATGTTGTCATAGTCCATGTCTCTGCACCATACATGAGACCGGGATGATGCGAGGATTTTGTAGAGTGTAATTTTAGTTGATCGGAAGAGGACTTAACTACTCAATTGCCTTCTAAGTCCAAAGAAGCAGCGATTGGCAAGAGTGATTCTTCGTTTGATTTCAGCGCTAGTGTTGTTGTCTGAGTTGATAGTGGATCCCAGGTCTATGTTGACGTTTGCTCCAAGACGTCGATGTTGGTAGTCCTTTTTTGTCAACAGCATTAACTTGGTCTTGCCCTCGTTAACCGCCATCTTCCTGGACTCCGTCTCAAGGCTCACAAACGCTCCACTGACATCACGCTGTGTTCTTCCAATTATGTCAATGTCGTCTGCGTATCCTAGTAGCTGGACGGACTTTTGAAAGATTGTGCCTCTGGTGTTGACATTGGAGCTTTGCACAATCTTTTCGAGGATGATGTTGAAGAAGTATGGCAACGCATCGCCTGGTCTAAACACTTTTTTGACATCAAAAGCGTCCATTAGGTTTTTTCCGACCATGATGGAACAGCGTGAATTTTGCATTGCCATCTTACACAGGCGGACGAGTTTTTCTGGGATGCCAAAACTAGACATTGCTCTATATAGTTGGTCTCTATAGACGCTGTCATACGAGGCCTTGGAATCGATTAAAAGATGGTAGGCATCGATTTGAAGTTCCTGGGTTTTCTCCACGATCTGCCGTAGGGTGAATATTTGTTCGATGGTGGACTTTCCGCTTCTGAAGCCACACTAATAAGGAGCTATCAGGTTGTTGACGAAGGGCTTCAAACGTTCACACAGCACGGCAGACAAAATCTTGTAGGCGATTGTAGGGAGACTTATACCTCTGTAGTTGGTGCAGTTCAGGGGATCTCCTTTTTTGCGGATCGGGAATACGATGCTTAGGTTGCATTTGTTGGCCATGCTTTCCTCCCACCAAATTTTGAAGATGAGCTGATGCATACTCCTAACCAAATCATCTCCAGCTGCATTGTACAGTTCGGCGGCTAGCCCGTCTGCTCCAGCGGCTTTGTTCCACTTAAGTTTAGATATCGCAATCTTCACTTAGTCCATATCGGGTTGGTGGTCCTTCTTTGTAGCGCCGCTTTGTTTGTCTCTTGTTTAGCTGCATGTGCACGCCGGCACTCATCGTCAAACCAGGAGTTCGTTGTAGACAAGAGAACATTAATATAAATGAGGAAGATGGTCGGGGACAAAACGGTGCCCTAGGGCACACCAGCATTTATATTGTAGGTTTCAGACTTGAAGTCGTCCAATAAAACTTGTATTGAACGGTAGGGATTCATCGATACCGAAAGCACGCATTTTCGATAAAAGAGCAAGATGCCATACTTTATCAAATGCTTTTGAAATATCAAGTGCAACAAGCTTTTTTTCTCCAAACGCTGTTAAGATTTGTTCCACTGTTCGGTGAGATAAACCATCAGATCACCAGTGGACCTGTTGCTGCCAAAGCCGAACTACCGGTCATTAAGAAACTTTCGGTTTTCGAGATTTTTCTAGAGCTGATAAAGTTTATCAGCGTTTCCATGACCTTAGAAAGAAGGGACTTAAGAGAGGACGAGTCACCCTTTTTGGGATTGGCTAGACAAATGTTGTTTTCCAACTGCTGGAACGAGCCCAGAAAAATAGGAGAGATGGAAAAGCTTAGGCAAGAGTTTCGCCATCGTGGAAGAACACCTCTTCAGAATAATAGCGGGGATTACATCCAAAACAGCGAATTTATGTATGTTGAGATCCTTCAGGCGAGAGTCCTGAAGCACGGGTGTGGAAGAAGATTTATCCCATGGAATAATTGACGTGCTCAACAACAGGGGGAGCCATGACACTCTCTGGCAGCGAAGAGTTGGC
The DNA here is from genome assembly GCA_920937365.1 of Sphaerophoria rueppellii. NCBI lineage: Eukaryota > Metazoa > Arthropoda > Insecta > Diptera > Syrphidae > Sphaerophoria > Sphaerophoria rueppellii. The sequence goes on along the minus strand of CAKKXW010000002.1, from coordinate 68,098,086 downwards.
GGCGAACTGCCTAGCAAAAAAAAGGTTAGCTTTCGCGAGAGAGCTAACAACTGGAGTGTCATTGTCAACGAGCGTAGGAAAACATTGGAAAAGATTGTTTTAAGTAGTACCATTTGTTCCTAAGATTAGCGTGTTCGAACAAACAAAAAACTGAAGCTTTATATATTTGAGTCAGTACGATAAGTTTTGCTTCCTGTCCAAACGCGAAATGCCAGCTAGACTAGACAGTTAGGCTGCGCTTTACAACCAGGTTCTCATAAATCCGAATCGGACTAAATATTTGCTTGAAACTTCTGCCTGTTTTATGAAAATAATTTGTAAACAGAATTTCAAAAATTGAGATTCAAAAGCCATAACACAGAGTCCGTAGGACTCTCTGAAACCCGATTAGTGTCACAAGCGGTTCCATAACGACAGTGTACTTGCAAGATTTCAACTCCAATCTATTTGAAACATTTATAAACACATTTTCATTGCCTAGGTTTTTCAATTTTTTAACCGACCGGTTTTACTTGCCCAAATAAAAAAAAAAAAAAAAAAAACAACGGAAAGCCTCAATACAAATTTTATATTACTTACTTACTTTCTTACTTATCCGGCTCACAATCCATGAAGGATCTCAGTCTGAGATATTGCAGCCTTGAATCGTAATCGGTCCCTCGTATGCACACTCCAGTCGCCGAAACCAAGTGCTCTGGCATCCGCAGTCACTTGGTCCTTGTACCGTAGGTTCGGTCTTCCTTGCCGTCTCGAACCTGGGGGCTGGAATGAGAAGAAGCGTTGTCGTCCATTCGCTCGATGTGGCCGAGCCAATGTAGTCGTCTTTTCTTGGCCTTCTGGACTACATCCACATCTTGGTACAGCTTGTACAGTTCTCGGTTGAACCTTCTTCTCCAATCGCCATCATCGCATACGGGACCGTTAATCCGTCGAAGAATTTTTCTTTCAAAAGTGCCCAGTATTAATTCCCCGTTTTTCCTTATCGTCCAGCACTCAGCGCCGCCGTAGAGTAGGCCTGGTAAAATCAAATTTTTGTATAGCAGCAATTTGTCTTTCGAGTGAGGGTTTTAAACCCAGTTGTTTTGCCAAACAGAAGCAGCAGCGGTTCGCTAGGGTAATTCTTCTTCGGATCGGTGTGTCGGATAAGGTGTCGATTGTCGGATTGCTACCAACAGTGACGTTTTGTCCTAGGTGGTGTTTGTTGATAGCATGTACTTTGTTTTGTCCTCTTTCACTTCAAGACCAACGAGTTTCGCCTGTTCTATAATCGCTGTGGAGGCCTCAAGCACAGCTCTCCTGGATCGACCGATGATGTCTATATAGTCCGCATAGCCTAGGAGCTGGGTGGATTTGTTGAAGATAGTGTTTTCCGTTCATACCTTGTGCACTATCTGCTCCAGGACTATGTTGAAGTAGTCACATGACAGCGCATCTTCTTGTCTAAACTCTGCACATGTATGAAACGTTACCCATTTGCACAATGCACTGCGTATTGTAAGGCGTTATGCGGCTCACCTGGATCAGTTTTTTCGGGACTTCGAATTCAGACATCTCCATCATAAGCTTTTGGCGGTGGATGGATCATAAGCAGCTTTGAAGTCGATGAAAAGATGGTGGGTTCCGACTTGAAATTCGTTGGTTTTTTCCAGGATCTGCCTCAGTGTGAATATTTGGTCTATCGTTGTTCTGCCTGGCCTAAAGCCACACTGGTACGTGCCGATTGTGTTGCAGAACGGTTTATGACGCTCACACTGTAGGTTGGATAGGATTTAGTATGCAACATTAAGCAGGGATGTGCTGCGGTAGTTTTTGCATGACATAGGAGATAGGATCGCCTTTTTTGTAGATGGGGCATATGGAGCTTATCGCCTAGTCATTGGGCATGCATTCTTCCTCCCACACTTTGTTGATGACCTGTACATGCGGTTCATCAAAACACCTCCTCCATGTTTAAAGAGTTCCGCCGGTATGCCATCCGACCCGGAGAACTTGTTATTTTTTAGCTTTTGGATGGCTCTTTCTACCTCTTCGGAGCTGGAGGCTGGAACTGGGTCTTCATTGACTGGTCTTGCTTTTCTTTTGTCAGAAGCTCGCTCGACATTTGGCGCATTCAGCAGCTGTTGGAAGTGCTGCTGAAACCGGTGACTGGGTTTCCTTCACTGTTTCGAAGAGCCTGTGTCCCTGTTCTGAAATCAGAAGCTAATTGCTTCGACCTTTTAAAGAAACGCCGGATGTTGTTCTTAGCCCGAGACTCTTCTAGATCTTTGAGCTGAGAAACTGCTTTTCTTTTTCTCATTTCTCTGGTGCTCAGGACACTTCCAAATCTAAATAAGGCAACATTCCACAAATTGCAGACGCTCAGCTACAACATTCTAAAAGGAGTGCATACCTTTACAAAATCTCAAAACTACTCCAACGCTAAATAGCTTGAACTTAAGGTCAAGGTACATCCACACAAGCAAGCATTGTAATTCTAAAAATACCTCGTTCTAAATTTAACGAATGATTAACTTTGCGCCTCTTGATACTCTCATATTTTCCTACCTACTCTCCGTGTACCTAAAAATTCTTGCATTCAATTTTTTCAGTAACAAGAACTAAAGAACTCCAACGAGCGTGCACTAATTTTTGCATTGCTTCTCTTCCAAAAAAAAAAAAAAAACAAAAAACAAGTTAAGTCGTGAATTAATCACAGAATACACATATACACAAGATAATGACCAACAAGTAGACCTTAGGGCTAATAGGTATCTATCTGCATGTTCCAAATAAAACTATGCGCAATCATAAAAAAAAGAACAATAAATGCAAAAAAAAAACATAAACAAAACGAAAAAAGGAAGAACCAAAAAATAAAAAAAAAAGGAAAAGCTCTTCTGGCTTATATAAAAGCTTCAAGTGTTGAGGTAGGTCCTGATCTGGAATTACCTAGATACAGCATCCATATCGCAAACATACAGATGCACATCAGAGCCAGACCCCATTATATTGGTGATATGGTTGGGGAAATAGTTGTTACGTTTAAATGTGTCTGGCTGGATGCTTGTGTGTTGTGTGGTTGGCACTTGGTACAAGCGGCAAAAGGAGGATGGGCAGATTCAAAGGCCAATCTTCATTCTCCTACGCTCATCGCTCGCTCGCTGGCTGGATGGCTGGGATGGCTGCTGGTTCACCGACAATGAAACGACAACGACGTGAATTGTGAATATGACGGGACGGTTCTTCAAATATACACCAAACACCACTATACTCCTCTCTCGGCTGTCTGCTCAACTGCTCAACATTAAACAGAACAGTGTGTTGTTTGTGAAAAGAGCGCCACGGCGGCGATGGAGTAAATGCAAAGCATCCTTGTATTTCGTTTTGCGACTATGGATGCGACTCTTGTATGGACAGATAGATTGCAATGGAGATGCATAAGTTTTCTTTTTCGTCTTTAGCTGTGTTAAAAACGTCTCTTCTCGGATGGTGTATTTGTTTTTTTTTTTTTTCTTTTGCTGCTTTTTCTTGCCATTTTTAGTTTGCAATTTTGTTTGGTGCTGCGAAACAACGAGGAATCGGACTTCTGGATATATCAGTCAGATTCGGGACTTTGTTGGTTTGGTTTGGTTCGGTTCGGCTTCGGATTTTGTGTTGTTCGATGTTCGCCAGGAATTATGGTGATGTTGTTTTTTTTTTTTTTTGTTCTCGTTCGAATTGCATTTTCTCCAAAAATTAAAAATGGCGTTTGGTTTTTTTTTTCGTCTTTTTGTATGCACAAAACAAGCAAATTTTACGTTTCGGGTTTTTTGAAAAACTTTACTATAAAAACGTATCTCGAAATCATATGATTTTTGTGTACAGTTAAAATGTGGTGATGGACTGTGGAGCCGATTGAGACTCTATCAACATTGTAATTGTGTATATACATACCTGTCTAGCTAACTTTTATTGGCAATATGAATCTTTCATTGTCTGTGTCTCATTTTTCTTTGATACATAGACACTCGGTGCATACATATATAATATTTATGTAGGAATGGTGAAATTTCTCCTGCAGTCATTGTCCTTTTTATTTATGCAACATATAATAAAATTTATTTGCTTGAGTATAGTTTTGAAAATCATTTTTCATGCTCTGAGACTTGTTCAAGTTTTTTCGTTTTTAATTTTGGGTTGAAACGATTTTCGATGATATTCAAATTTATTCCTCGGAAAACCAACACGACAAAATGTTGAACAATTGAGACAGAAAAAGAAAAAACGTTTAAACAAGTCTCCAATTGTTCAGACTTTTCCATTTGTTGAGGTTTCGCTCTTTTAACCAAGCTTCTTACAGATTAAATTTGTCCTTTATTCAATTACATAACCTAAGGCAAACGTTAGACTGCAATCGATTTTTTTTTCTTTATTGAGACTTGAGTGAGGGAATTTACATCGTTGTGCGTCTGGAGAGATCAATAAAAACTGAAGATGGATTTTAAACAAGAAAGGTGTAAAATAGCATACTCCAGAGTCAAAAGAAAATTGATCCTAGAAGAAGGTTTGTTTAAAGAATTTTAACTGACTGTACCGAAACACGCAGTTTTTTCGCAAAGAAGTCAGAACAAGGTTCAGAAATTATTTGTAAATTACAACCAAATTGTGCCTGTACTCTGAAGCTATTTAATGTGTGTCTGGTATTTTAATTTAACCTTGGTTTTTGCTTCCCTTAATTCTTCATTGTTAATCAAACCAAACAGAACTGCAAGGAAAAGCCACTGATGTTCCGATTTCATTATGTTCCTTCTCAACAAGTTTGAAACATTGTGTGCACGCACTCAAGGAGTTTCGTTTCATTCCCTTTTTATGCCAAAGCACAGTGCGAGCGTTAGGGAAAATGGGATAGTCGGAAAGGATTAAGGATGAGATGTCGGTTAACATCGGTATAGACTTCCTGAATATTTCAATGACTTGCAAAGACAGAGTGTGGAAGAGAACTCCACATTCGCGTAGTACGGCTAAAAAACAATTCTCTGAACATGACCGCACGAACGAAGTTGGGCTCGAGGATGAATTGATGGGTATTCCTGGAGGCGTGGGTATTACGGATGAATATCTTAAGGGGAGGAATGAAGCTGGCTAGTTCTCCAGAGCATATACCGTTGAAATAACGGTAGAAGAGAGTGAGGCATGAGACATTACGTCGATGTTCGAGTGAAGTTCAAGTCCCATTGATGGTATGGTCACTTACTTACAGTCCGTTTTGGACTTGGGCCTCAATCAACAGTCTCCGCCAGCTAGCTCGGTCCTTAGTTAGTCGTCTCCATTTTTGCACTCCAAGTTGATTGAGGTCCTCTTCCCATTGAGTACGCCACCTGAGTCGCGGTCTTCCTCTCCTCTTACGTCCCTCGGGAATAGTGTCGAAGGCTTTCCGGGCCGGAGCTTTGGTGTCTATTCGCTCTAAATGACCGAGCCATCTGAGTCTCTGGACCTTGACTCTTCTGGCAAGGTCCAAGTCGTTGTACAACCCGTAAAGTTCGCTGTTGTATCTTCTTCGCCATTCCCCTTCAATGCACACGGGGCCAAAGATTACCCGAAGAACTTTCCTGTCGAAACAGCCTAAGGCACTTTCATTTTGTCAGGGTCCATGCTTCCGCACCATACAGCAGGACTGGGATGATGAGTGTGTTGTACAGTTTTACCTTAGTTGCTCGAGAGAGGGCTCAATTGCTTTCTTAGCCCAAAGAAACAGCGATTAGCAGGAGTTATTCTTCGTCTGATCTCGGCGCTTGTGTTATTGCCCGTGTTTAGCGGAGCCTAGATAGACACACTCCTCTACTACCTCGAAGTTATATGTGTCTATTGTGACGTTCTGCCCGGTCGGTGCTGGGAGTCCTTCCTAGAAGACAGCATATACTTTGTATGGTCACAAATCATTTTAAATACTCTGCTCTGTATTCTGTCGAAAAGACGTCACTGGAGCACCAGTCCAAACTTTTGAGTTGTACTCAAGCTTTGAACGTTTATATGCTTTATAGATGGTAGCCAGATCAGAAAGGGAGGAAAAATGTTTGCATCGTCTTAAAAAGCCCAAACGTCTTGCGGCATTTTTGGCGATATCGCATATGTGATCATTCCACAAGAGGTGGTCGGAGATGCACATACCGAGAATCTCGAAATGTTCGGTTTCACTGTTGCAAGTGCCACTCATGGACAGTGGCTTCAAACGATACCAGCCAGCATTGAGTTTTTAAAGCATTAAACTCTACGCGGTTTTTTATTCCCCATCGTACAATGATGTTTCATTCAGCGTTTACTTAACTTATCATACAACAATATAAAACGAAAATAGAAACTGAGCCCAGAGTTAGTTTGAATGAAAATTTCAACTTCACTTGGCAAGATTTCGTTTGATGCGTGATTACTGACACTTAAAATTTGAACAGTGAACTTGAGAATTTGCATTCAAACTAACTTTGGGCTCAGTTTCTATTTTCGTTTCAGTATAACACTTTTATTTGTTAAGAATTTGGCGTTCTCTTAGATCTCATTACTTGTTGTGGATGACTTTTCACGCAGTGTTGTTTGTACATAAGAGGACTTCGCTCTTTTTTACATTTTACGTTTTTGTTCTGATTTCAAATCTTTTTGCAAAGTTTTTTTTTACGGAATGCAAGCATGAACCTCGAAATACATTAAATAAGTTAAAAATTAGCAAGGTGACAACCCCGGCAGAGCCGCTTGCCGGGGCAATGCAGAAATATGCCGGATCAAACCACGGCGGCGTCCGAAAGAACTCGTTAATGGCTCGTTTATCCCCTAGCCTTTCATTCTTCGGCACGGTTTTCGTACAAAGTACGCTCACACCACCACCACTGAAATAAGGAACCTCTAAACTGACAAATCGTTATTTCGATATTATTAACGAGAACTAACGCCCAATTTCTTTACAAAGTTCTAGCCCTTAGAACTCAGTTTAATAAAATTTTAGAACTCATTTGAGTTCTAAGTTATTTCTTCACCAAGTTCTAACGCGTTAAAACTTCAATTTAGAACTTTGTTACAGTTAGAACTTCGATAAAATTAGATCCTCGAATTCGGGGGTCTAGTGCCTTAGAACTTGGTTTTATTACAATTTCGTATTTTCAACGAGCGAATTGAATTGAATTTATTATACTTTTTTTGGAAAATAAAAAGAGCATACATACACATATAATAGGTAAAAATAAATTAAAGTGGATCTTATTTTTTAGTACCTACGTTGCAAACGTTTTCGTGGAAGAACGGCGTATTTATCGAATGCCAATACGTGCCACTATTAATAACTACACGGGACGTTACGATTTTTTCGTCTCTTTCGTCCAGAGGACATATATCTAATAATGAGTAGGGAAACTATTGCAACGAACAAAGCTTGTGTTCTTAGCAGTGCTTCAACTTCAACTGAAGATCTTTAACATCCACAACAACCGTAAAAATGAAAAAATGAAAATGTGAAGATACAATAGCCGCGCCGGGTGGAGGATTGGTTAGTTTTGAAGGTGTCTGTGTTAATGTTAATGGCGACGCCTTACAAGGCAAAAAACTCGGATATTGGGATATAGCCAATAACCATATGACTCCATCGAAAAATCCGGATGATCAGGAGCGTTTGTCAAGGGTTATGTCTTTATGGTTAGCAAATGGCCATAATATTTTTGTTAGCTGAGTATATTTCGTAGCCGGTGGTGACAGCTAGAAAAATGCAAAAGCTGAAGTGCTAGCCACTCATCATCAACAATTCTCTCAGTGCGTGGGATAGATTGAGGGCACCAACAATATAACGCCAATTCCGAACGGCTGAGTCGGGGATTACTTTTTCTTTTCTTATCTTGATAATTTATGCACGAGTACGATTCGAACGCCACGTTCGGCTTAACAACCAACGCACATAAACACCATGTCACGGGCGTCACAAAAAATAAAAACATAGATACACATACAAAAATAACTATTGGTACACATATACAAAATAAAAACATAAGCAGAAAAAGTCAGAAATTTCTTCTATTTTGTTTCGAATCGATAGAAATGCCTGTCAAAAAAACACTGCCGGGCGACTCATAAGTTTCAAAAACATGCTAGAACTGGGTTCTAAAAATAACAAGTTCTAAGCGCTTAGAACTCAATGACGATTTTAGATCGAGTTCTAGAGAAGTGAAGAAATGCCCGAGTTCCAAATAATTTAAAAACTAAGTTCTAAAGTTCGATCGAGATTCACGGGATCGAGTTTTAAAGGGAATTTAGAACTTTGTGAAGAAATTGGGCGTAACACTTTCAAAATAATGAAAACAAAACAAAATCCACAGTTTCCAAATTGAGCATTTTGTACGATTAAATTAAGATCATCACTTTGCGCGCATGCACCTGCTGATTTTCGCTTGAGCTTGTTTTTCAATAATTTCGGTTGTAGTAATTCAGTTTTGACAAAGTAACTTTCTTTCTTACTTATCCGGCTCACAATCCATGAAGGAACTCAGCAGCTTTCCATTCTATAGTCGCCGAAACCTGATAGGTCTGCATCCGCAGTTACTTGGTCCCTGTACCGTAGATTTGGTCTTCCTTGTCGTCCCGAACCTAGGGGCTGGGATGAGAAGACTTTCTAGACCGGAGCGTTGTCGTCCATTCGCTCGATGTGGCCAAGCCAATGTAGTCGTCTTTACTTGGCTTTCTGGGCTACATCCACATCTTGGTGCAGCTCGTACAGTTCTTGGTTGAACCTTTTTCTCAATTCGCCATCGTCGCATACGGGACCGAAAATTCGTCGAAGAATTTTTTCTTTCGAAAGTGCCCAGTATCAATTCCCCTTTTTTACTTATCGTCCAGCACTCGGCGCCGTAGAGTATGACTGGTTAAATCAAAGTTCTTGCCATACAGAACTTTGATTTAACACTTTGTCTTTCGAGTGAAGAGTTTTGAACCCAAGTGTTTTGCCAAACCGAAGCAGCAGCGGTTCGCTAGGGTAATTCTTCTACGGATCTATCGTTGTTCTGCCTGGCCTAAAGCCACACCGGTACGATTATTGTGTATACTGTGAATACAGTTTAAGAAGCTCACACAGTACGTTGGATAGGATTTTGTATGTAAAATTAAGCACGGATATGCAGCGGTAGTTTTTGCATGACATCGGATTCCTTTTCTTGTAGATGGGCCATATGGAGCTTATCGACCAGTCAGTGGACATTCATTCTTCCTCCCACACTTTGGTGATGACCTGGTGCATGCGGTTAATCAAAACACCTCCTCCGTATTTAAAGACTTCCGCAGGTATGCCATCGGACCCTGCAGACTTGATATTTTTTAGCTTTCGGATGGCTCTTTCTACCCCATCAGCCCTGGGGGGCTGGGACTGGGTCTTCATTGACTGGTCTTGCTTCATTAGCTCGTTCGAAATTTTGCGCATTCAGCAACTCTTGGAAGTGCTGCTTAAAAACATCTACATGTTAAAGAAACATTAATAATTATTATTTGTGCTATTAATGCATCTATCCGCCATACACAGTGTTTACTTTCATTTGTGGTGAACCACCCGACACTTGTATCTGTCATGATAGTCTGATTGTTATCTCAACTTGGAATTTCACACACATTGCGATAACTTCGAGCGGCGCAAACAATTGCCTACTCTGAATCCAGAAGCTTAAAAATAAGCTCTTTTGCTGCTTTTGAAATAATAGCGATAATGTTAGTAAGCAATGAAAATTAAAATCAATTATGTGTATTTTCAGACTTTCCTGTCTACACGTGAAGCAGTTTCTTATTAGTTATTACATACAGGGTGTCCCAAAATTCAATGATAGGCCGGAACAAGAGGGTGGCCCTATTCATGACTGCATGAAAAAAAATAAACTCTATTTTGTTGCAAATGACAACAAAATATGTAAATTCTCCAAAAAACAAAAAAAAAAAACAATCTCTTGACATTTTTAATTAAAATATGGCAAATATTGAATTCGTAAAAAAAATCCAGATTTTAATGAGATATGACATTCATTCATTCATTCATTAAGGTGGCACTACGGTCCGTTGTGGACTTGGGCCTCAATCAAAAGTCTCCACCAGCCAGCTCGGTCCCTAGCTAGGTGTCTCCAGTTTGCACTCCAAGTTGATTGAAGTCCTCTTCCACTTGAGTGCGGGTCTCTCCTCCTACATTCCTCAGGAATAGTGTCGAAGGTTTTCCGGGCCAGAGCATTGGTGTCCATCCGCTCTCCTCTAAATGACCGAGCCATCTGAGTGTCTGGACCTTTACCCTTCTGGCTAGGTCCATGTCGTTGCACAAACTGTAAAGTTCACTGTTTTATCTTCTTCGCCATTCCTATTCAAGGCATACGGGGCCAAAGATGACCCGAAGAACTTTTCTTTCGAAACAGCCTAAGATACTTTCATCCGATTTTGTCAAGGTCCATGCTTCTGCATCATACAGCAGGACTGGGATGATGAGGATTTTGTACAATTTTACCTTAGTTGCTCGGGAGAGGGCTTTTCCACCCAATTGCTTTCTTAGCCCAAAGAAACAGTGATTGGCAAGAGTTATTCTTCATCTGATCTCGGTGCTGGTGTTATTGCCAGTGTTTATAGCGGAGCCTAGGTAGACTTCGTCCTTGTCCTTCCTCGAAGACAGCATATACTTCGTTTTTCCCTCATTAACCGCCAAACCCATTTTTTCCGCTTCTGTCTCAATTCTCACAAAGGCGCCATTGACATCACGCTGTGTTCTTCCCGTTATATCAATATCATCGGCGTTCGCGAGAAGTTGAACAGAGTTTTGGAAGATAGTGCCTCTGGTGTTGAGGGTGGAGTTCTGCACTATCTTTTCAAGAACGATGTTAAAGGAATCGCACGACAGTGCATCGCCTTGTCTGAATCCTTAACGTCGAAAGATTCCGTAAGCTCGTTGCCAACCTTGATGGAGCAGCGTGAGTTCGTCATTTTGTTCAAACGAACGAGCTTTGCAGGGATTCCAGTTCGTGTCTGTAGATGCTGTGATATGCGGCCTTAAAATCGATGAAAAGTTGGTGAGTATCGATTTGGAGTTCATAGGTTTTTCCCAGGATCTGCCGCAACGTGAAAATTTGGGCGATGGTTGAGATAAGACGTTACGATGATTTAATTTTTTTTTCACGTTTTGTATGAGTTATAATTTGGAACAAAGGAGCAAGTTCGTACGACCCAATTGTGTACATTTTTTACTACTGTGACCACATTTTTTCATTATTTTTTTATTTTATCAAAGATCACGGTAGTGCTCAACCAAGTGCTAGAGCACTTCTCCCTTTTTACAGGATCGAACTCAAGAACATTCTTAAGAGTTAGAAGCTTCAAACTTGAATTACGTATTGACTTCATGGAGCCCAAGGCTCCACTACCAAGGGACCACTACTTCCTGAGATATTGAACAGTAAAAATTTCAAAAACCGTAATTGACTGACTGACTGACTCATTCACTGACTGATCATCAAAACTTGGTTTTGGTACAATAGGAGGTTTTTGGGTGTATGCAAAGGAAAAAATCGAAAATTTCAATTTTTTCATTCAGGGGGCGTGATATCCGCTCACTTTCTTAAAATGGTCGTAGGATGTTGAAATTCGGGATTCAAATAGGGTTTAGGTTGGATATGAGGAAAAATGTAAGTTAAGGCGTGGTTTCCGCCCACTATCTTTAAACGGTCGAAGGATGTTGAATTCTGGTTTGTTTAAGTTTATAACACTCCCATGAGTAACTTTCTCTAGTGATTTCACAGAGACCCTTGGGGTCTTAATGAGTTAACAACATCTAACATACAAATCCTCATTCAAAATCTCCAAGTAGGTGCGGAGGGCAATGATCACCATAGTAGCTGGATCTCCGAATTGTTCGTAACCCCTCTATAGTACAACATTTGGAAAGCCAATTTAATCATAGTTTAGAGGTTCCAAATTTCAGTGGTGGTATAAGCGTAATTTGTACGAGAACCGTGCCGAAGAATGAAAGGCTAGGGGATAAACCAGCCATTAACGAGCTCTTTCGGACGCCGAGGTTAGGGCCGTCATATTTCTTACTAGCCCCGGTAAGCGGCTCTGCCGGAGGTGTCAGCAAATTTTAAGTTATTGAGTGTATTTCTAGGTTCATGCTTCCATTCCATAAAAAAAAAACTTTGCAAAAAGATGTGAACAAAAACATAGAATGTAAAATAAAAGTAAAGTTCTCTTATGCGCAAACAACACTGCGAGAAAAGTCAGCCACCAAAAGTACACCAAGTTCTTAACAAGTGAATGTGTTATACTGAAACGAAAATAGAAAATGAGATGAAAATCTTCAAGTTCACCGTCTTTCTGTCTAGAACAGTTTAGGACAGGACTTTTTGTTCCATCTTTTTAGGTAGAACAAACTCTTCCAAACTTTCTGACGTTTCTTATGAAGCCATGCTTTACTGTGCTGTCTTATTTCTCGTTGAACAAAGCTAATAACACTCTCAAGCTTTTATTTTCAAAACTATTTTCTCGTGCTGAGATTTTACAAAGAAAACAACAACAACAACATTCTGCTGGGAATTGCTTTGACTCCATTTGAACCAAGAAAAATGCTAAAATTTCGATTAAATTTCTTTTTATATAGACAGATCTTTTTCAATATACAATTTACATGAAAGCAAAGTTTTATAATACGTCAACTTTACATCCGAGATAATTGAGTAAAGATTAAACATGAAATTAAAAAACGAACATATTTTGTTATTTTCTCCAAATATTTTCCTAAAATCCCTTTCAAAATATTAAGAATTTAACTATGTGCTATAAGCAAGTTCACACTTGAACTTGAACATTTTACATTTCAAGACTCAGTTATTTCCAACAAATAAGCAGTTCACTAAATATTAAATACAAAAATAAATATTGTTTTCTTTCAAACTGGAGGATCATTCCGTAAGTTGATTATCACCAAATGACATAGTTTTGACGATCGATTCGCTTCACGTAACTCAAAAAATCATAGATGATTAATTTTCACTTTGAAATTTGCCTTTCGTAACTGGAATTATCATCAAAACGATTGCATTCAAACGATACCTAAATAGTTATCGTAAAAATCTTAAGGCTTTTTATGTTTTGGTTCAAGACAATGTAGGAACTAGTGATGGGATCATTCGAATGATATAATCGATTATGGCAATCATTCGAGATCATTCGATTATTGAAATCATTCGAATGATTTCACAAACCTTTTACTACTGCTACAACTGCTACCCTTAAAAGTTCAAATCTGAAATGAAAAAAAAAATCGAATGCAAATAATCGATTATTAGTTTTCGAATGAAAAATCATTCGAATGAAAGTAGTATTTGATTTGAACGAAAAAAAAATCAAATGATGATTTTACTAATTCGAATAAAATAACTCAAATGGCGATTTTATTTTAAGTTTGAATATGCAAATTTTTGGAATTGAATTTTGTCTTTGGTTTTTGGCTACATTTTTTTAAGGCGAACAAAAATTTGTATTTGGAGTTATTTTCCTATTCATTTTTTGTTGTTAAATAGCACATTGTGCACTGTCAACGTTAAATTTTTGAAGATTTTCATTCGGTTTGGTAATTCGAATGATCATTCGATTATTCAAATCATTCGAATACTATTTTCTCGATTATTGAAATCCTTCGATTATGCCCATCACTAGTAGGAACTAAAGAAACATTTTATGCGTTATACCTTATGCTCAGTGAGCGCATTAAGAATGAGAGGAGAAGTTGAAAAGGCGAGGTGGCGCTGTATACATTGGTCTTGAATTCCTGAACAATGCAATGTTTGAGAAAGACTTAGTGTAAAAGATACTTCCGAATTCGAGGTTAAAAAAAAACTAATCTATGTACTTGACAGTTCGTCCGAAGTTCGAGGGTAAACTCATGAACAGTCCTAGAAGCGCGAGTATAACTGTTGAATTGTAACAGAGGAGGAATGCAACTAGCAATTGCACCCGAGCTTTGATGGTAAAAGAAACAGTAAAACAGAGAGAGAGACAAGAAACGTTACGACGCACGGTGTTCTAGAGTTGTAAATAGTTCTACGGTGTTTCTATTGCCAACTATTTTTAGCACTTGTCCAGAGATGAGAATTATATTCAAGCTTTGGACGAATAAGTGTAGTGGTCGTACCTTAGTGGTTAGATGCGTTGGCTGCTAAGCAGAACGTCGTCGTGGGTTCGAGTCCTACTCGTGCCCATAGTTTTTATTTCATCTATCACGGGCACTACCTCTTGCGAAGAACTGACAAAACTTCCAAGAGTATCAATCTGTCATGAAAAAGTGCTTCTCAACTTTGCCGTTCCGAATCGGCGTTAAATTGTAGGTCTTCTCAATTCTTCACACGCAACCAGGGAATTGTTGATGAGAGTAAGCCATTTAGGCCTTGGCTCTTCAAGAGCTGTCACGCCACTCTATTTATTTTTGTTCAGCTTTTTTAATACCTTCTTTGTATTTTGAAAAATAACTTTTTTTCTTTTTTTACGATGTGAAAAAAAAAAAAAAACAAAATATTTAACCCAAGTATATTTTTCTCTCATTTCAGTTTTGGCAGTTTGGGACGCAAAAACGCACTGTCGAGAACTTCTCGGTTCCGGATTTACCGAATGAGAGTAGTTGTTAAGGGACCAACGCACACTTCTTAACTCTTCTGGATGTTAAATTGCGGCTAAGCCTTGCCGTTTCAACTCTTCGTGAAAAAGTACTGTCTAACTATGAGAACCTTCAAAACAGTCAAGAAGCGTT
>CAKKXW010000002.1:68057715-68078464 GCA_920937365.1 Sphaerophoria rueppellii | reverse complement strand
CTCATCTCAATTGGCTTTAAAATCTTACCATATCAAGATCATTCTTGAATTTTTGAAATAAATTTAGAGCAACAAAAATTGTTATGATCAAAAGAAAAGAAAAATGTAACCTCAAAAGATTTGTTTTTTTTTTTTTCTTGTTTGACAGATCAACCAAACCTAACTAAAAAGCGTTTTTGGATGATTTCAACTATTTCAACTATGACACATCAACCATTTTCTTTTTGACATAAAAACTATAGTCAACTATCGTCAGCGCAAAAACGCACTTCTGTCATGTTTGACTTTTACGTTAAGCAAGGTTATTTGTTTTTAATTGAAATTTAACTAGCAGCAAAAAAGAAAAGCAGTAAGAAAAAAGGCAGAAACAAATAATGAAAGAGACTTATAAACCGTAAGTTTAATAAAATTGAAAGCATAATATCTGTCCCGAAATGTTAAATGTTAAAAGCTTTGCAATTGCTAAGTTTAATATTGAATTCCAGCGATACTGCTGGCGGTGGCAGTGCGGGAGCTGGTTCAAGTGGTGCCTCAGGTCACGGCCGTCAAAACAGTCTCGAAGATATGAATCTTGATCAGTTCCTCAAAACAAACAATTACGAAGACACCGTCAAACAATTGGATATTTATTATGGAATAGGTAAGCTACATCTGTTACAGCCAAATCGGGGTGCAACAAGTCATTTTTTGCTTTTATTCAGTTAAACGACAACTTTTACGCTTCCAAAGTCCCATTACTGGGCTTTTCCCGGTTATGAGCACGGATCAAGAAGTCGGTAGCGTAAGGGATAGTATTTATTGTGCTTCAGCCGTCTGGAGTCTGTACCAAGCTTATCGACGAATTGATGACGATCGTGGCAAATCCTACGAACTTGGTCAGTCTACAGTGAAGTGTATGAGAGGAATTTTACAGTGTTGGGTTAAGCAGTCGCACAGAGTTGAACTGTTTAAGCAGAGGCAATCGAATCAACATGCTTTGCATAGTAAATTCCATCTCCACACTGGCGAAGAAATATACTCGGATGAGCAATATAATCATCTTCAAATCGATGTGGTTTCCCTGTACTTAATTTTTTTGGTTCAGATGATCACTTCTGGATTGCAGATTATTTATACTCAGGTTAGATACTTTCAAAATGGAGATTTTTAAAGGCCACGATAATCCTGTGTTCTTTTTTGCAGGACGAAGTTGCCTTCATTCAAAACCTGGTATACTACGTTGAAAGAGCGTACCGAACACCAGACTTTGGAATGTGGGAACGTGGATCGAAATACAACAATGCTACACCAGAAATTCATGCTTCATCAATTGGTAATTTGTCAAAACATTCATGCGTTTCACTTTTTACCCATTTTTTTGTTTAAAGGCATGGCTAAATCTGCGCTTGAAGCAATCAACGGATGCAATCTCTTTGGTGAGAAAGGCGCTTCTTGGAGTGTCGTATACGTTGATATCGATGCTCATAATCGAAATAGAAGTATTTTCGAAACAATGCTTCCAAGGGAGTCCAGCTCAAAAGTAAGATTGTTATTCAGTTCGATTTGCAAACCTTTAAACCATGTGTTTCATGCCCTCAGGGAGTTGATGCCTCTCTTTTGTTGACACTGTCTTTCCCTGCCTTCGGATCACACGAAGAAAGCCTTGTCGATCAAACCAAATTGAACGTAGTCAAACGATTGCGATGCAAAAAGGGATTCAAACGGTTCAGTAGGGATGGATACTTAAGCAAAATTGAAGACAAGACCAGAAGGTATAAAACCCAAAGGATAATGCCCATAAAATTAAATGTACCTCTCTGTTCGCTCCTAGATATTATCACAACGGCGAAATAAAAGATTTCGAAGGCTATGAATGTGAATGGCCGATTTTCTTCATTGTTATGATTATCGATGGAGTTTTCAAGAACAATCCCGAACAAATTGAAGAATATCAAAACGATTTACGCCGTTGCATGCACACAGACGAAAACGGAGATCCTTTTGTCACAATGTTTTATGCTCCAGACGGAGAAGGCTCATATTTGCGTGCTCCTTCTCAGTCCCTATTTCTTTGGGGACAATCACTCTTCATAATTGCTCAACTCCTCACTGCTGGACTCTTGCACATCAACGAACTCGACCCTATTCGTCGTTACTTGCCAAGCTACAATAGACCACGACGCGGTGGACGTTATTCTGCCTTTCAGGTAATCAAAATTGATCTTTATTAACGCATTTTCCATCCTTGATTTTCGGTTCAGTAATTATTATTAAGATTAAGTTTAAAATTAGGTTTCTTTTAACAAAAACAAAACAAAATTGGTTACTTTTTAATTCAATCATTCAAAATTAAATTTCAAAATTGTGTCATCCTCTTCTCTCCACCCTCTCCACACTTTGACCAGGGAAAAGCTGATGATGGCCATAATGTAAGTTTTGAATTCTAATTATCCTTCACTCTTTTTTTTAATTCGATTCTGTATATTTTTAATTTTTTCTTCACTCTTGTCTCCTTTTTTTATTGCATTCTCAACATGATTTCTATATGTTCGCAAACGCACAAGCATTTATGCATTAAAATTAATATATAGCATTTTTTTTTGTAATATTAAATCACTAGTTTACATGTAGTTGAACTTAGTTTGTATTTTGTATGTAATGTTTGGTAATAGGCTTATTTCCTAAGCCTTCTTAAGGCTCATGATTTCATATTCTTAATAAGCACAATGTGCCGTACTTCAATTTTTGTTTAAATTCTAAAACCAATTTAGAACTCGAACCAAAAACTAGATCTTGGAAATAGAAAAAGGCAAAGTTTTTATCATTTTAAAAACGTAGTTTCTTCAGATACTTACTTACTTACTTATCCGGAACACAATCCATGCTCAGCCTGAGATATTGCAGCCTTCCATGGTGAACGGTCCCTCGCATGCACTCTCCAGTCGCCGAACCCAAGCGCCCTGGCATCCGCAGTCACTTGGTCCTTGTACCGTAGGTTCGGTCTTCATTGTCGTCTCGTCTCTAACCTGGGGGCTGGGATAAGAAGACTTTCTTAGCTGGAGCGTTGTCGTCCATTCGCTCAATGTGGCCGGGCCAATGAAGTGGTCTTTTCTTGGCCTTCTTGATTGAACCTTCTTCTCCATTCGCCATCGTGGCATACGGGACCGAAAATCCGTCGAAGAATTCTTCTTTCGAAAGTGCCCAGTATCAATTCCCTTTTTTTACTTATCGTCCAGCACTCGGCGTCGTAGAGTAGGACTGGTAAAATCAAAGTTTTGTATAGCAGACACTTTGTGTTTCGAGTGAGGAGTTTTGAACCCAGTTGTTTTGCCAAATCGAAGCAGCAGCGGTTCGCTAGGGTAAATCTTATTCGGTTCTCTCGTTTGTGAGAATGATGTTCGTTCCAAGGTAAGTGAACTCCTTAACTACCTCGTAATTGCTGCTACCAACAGTGAGTTTTGTCCTAGGCGGTGGAGAGATGTTGCTTTGTTTGTTGATTGCATGTACTTTTTTTGTCCTCATTCACTTCAAGACCAATAGGGCTTTCGCAGCAACAAGACCACTGGTGATCTGATGGTTTATGTCACCGAACAGTGGGAAAAATCTTTACATCGTTGCACTAGATATTTCAAAGGCATTTGATAAATTTTGGCATCTTGCTCTTTTATCGAAAATGCTTGCTTTCGGTATGGATGAATCCCTACTTCGTTGGATTAGAAACTTTCTTTCGAACCGCTCAATACAAGTTGTATTGGACGGATTCAAGTCTGAATAGCTTTTCATAAGCTCATTAAACTCTGACTTAAACAGCATTTTACAATGAGGAATTAAGAACCGTCTAGAGTTGAATGCTTCGAAAATCCAATGCTATCTTGTATCCTTGGTGTCAGAGACATCACTAATTCATTCACTTCATTGGAACACCGTCGTAACGTCTCATGTCTCTCTTTGTTCTACCGTTACTTCAACGGTATTTGCTCTGGTGAAATAGCCAGTTGCATTCCTCCCGATTCACAATTCAACCGTAATACCCGCGCTTCCAGGAATGCCCATCAGTTTACCGTCGAGCCCAACTTCGGACGTACTGCACGTACGTGCAGAGAATCGTGCTTCAGGCGTACTACACGAACTTGGAACTCTCTTCCACACTCTGTCTTTCCCAGTCATTGCAATGTTGATGACTTCAAAACCAATGTACACCTACACTTACTTTCAAACCCCCTTCTTAATTCTTAATGCGCTCACTGTGTCTGCCATAATAAGGGTATAAAAAGCCCCTTCAGTGTGTGCAAATTATAAAAAAATAAAAACAAGTTTCGCCTGTTCTTCAATCGCTGTGAAGGTCTCAAGCACAGCTCTCTTGGATCGACCGATTATGTCAATGTCGTTCGCATAGCCTTGGAGCTGGGTGGATTTATTGAAGATAGTGTTTTCCGTGCTCACACCTGCCTTGCGCACTATCTGCTCCAGGACTATGTTGAAGAAGTTACTTGACAACTCATCTCCTTGTCTAAACCCTGCTCATGTTTGGAATAACTCGAATGAGCTGTAACCCATTTGCACACTGCACTACGTATTGCTTAGCGTCATGCGGCACAGCTGGATCAGTTTGTTGGGGATCGCGAATTCAGACATCGCTATCATAAGCTCTTGGCGGTTTCATTATTGTGTTGCAGGACGGTTTTAGACGTTCACACTCGTTTTATAGGATTTCGTATGCAACATTAAGCAGGGATATGCCATGTTAGTTTCTGCATGACATCGGATCGCCTTTTTTGTAGATGGGGAATATGGACCTTATCGACCAGTGGGCATGAATTCTTCCTCCCACACTTTGTTGATGACCTGGTGCATGCGGTCCATCAAAACTCCTCTTCCATATTTAAAGAGTTCCGCAGGTATGTCATCCGACCCGGCGGACTTGTTAATTTTTCGCTTTTGGTTGGCTCTTTCTACCTCTTCTGCGCTGGGGGCTGGGACTGGGTCTTCATTGACTGGTCTTGCTTTTCTTTCGTAATTAGCTCTCTCGAAATTTTGCGCATTCAGCAGCTCTTCGAAGTGCTGCTTAAAAACATCCACAATTCCCTATGCTTCGGTAACTAGGTTTCCTTCACTGTTTCGAAGAGCCGGTGTCCCGGTTCTGAAACCAGTAGCTAATTGCTTCGACCTTTTAAAGAAACGCTGGGTGTTGTTTTAGTTTTGAGAAACTGCGGATGCTCTCTTCTTCCTTCGCAGGGTCTTTTTCCCATTGCTTGTGTGTTTTTTTGTCGTTTGATAGTCGAGCTCTAAACTTAGACACTACCAAAAAGTGGTCAGAGTCGACATTTGCTCCTCGGAAAGTGGGCATGTTCAAGATGTTGGATGCGTGCCTTGCGTCGATTAGCACATGGTCGATTTGGTTGGTGGTCCGACCATCCGGAGATCGCCAGGTTGCTGTGTAGATCTTTCGTCTTGGAAACCTTGTGCTACTTATCACCGTATATTACGAGCTGCAGCAAAGTCGATTAGTTGGAAGCCATTATCTGTTGTAACTTCGTGGAGGCTGTGCTTTCCAACTAATTCGCCAACGATGTCTTCCTTCCCGATTATTGCATTGAAATCTGCGAGCACGATTTTGACTCCTCGGCATCATCGGTAGGGGCGTGTGCACATATTATACTGATGTTTTGTAGTGTGGCCTAGATGCGGATTACAGCCAGGTGATCACTAATTGGCTTGAACTCCATGACTTTCGATCTAAGCCGATTTTCCATGACGAATCCGCATCCAAAAATGTGCATCCTTTAATGGCCGCTGTAATAAATGTTGCAGTGTTTTCTTTTCATTATCCCTGATCCTATCCATCTGCCTTATACTGCGAGAGGACAGATTCAAGTTTTTGAGTTTTACCTGGAGTGTAGAGTGTTCTTACATTCCAGGTGCAAACTTTAGTCGGTTGCCGTTGTGGGTCTGGTTACTATAAGAGGGGGGTCATTATCCGAGGCTGGTGTCGCTCTCATAACTATCAATTTTTGAAAGCAAAAATAGAACTATGGGCGGTTATGATTAATATCAACTCCTAGGAAACGTGTTAAGTATTAAAGAGACCCACAATTCGACCAAGGTAAGAAACACTTTTCTATGAAGAATTGAAATTTGTTCTTATTATCGAGACATTCCATTAACTGGCTTGCGCACATAAGTTACATGTCAAAAACTGAAAATCTTGCAATAAAATGAAATCTTTAGAGCAATTTGTATTGAATAAAAGTGTCTTCTAAATATCTTATAAGTCTGAAAGAGAAATAAGTGGCTTTTATGAACGATAGAGCGGTGCGGCTCTGATTTAAAATCTGCTGTATTTATTTTATACAAACAAGGGAACATCATAATAGAATCGCAGTCAATCCTGGGGATTTGGAAAGACCACTTCTGTAAAGTGTATAACGACGACAAACAAAACACCGCCGTCAGACAGGAGTCTTTCATCGGACACGATGATAGTCAACCGTGCACCCGACCTAAAAGAAATGATAACCGCAATATCACGGCTGAAATCCAACAAAGCCGCTGGAGCAGATGGTCTAGCTGCTGAGCTGTTCAAAGTAGCAGGCGACGAGATTGATAGGAGCATGTACCAAATCAGAGGAATGCCCGATGAATAGAACCTCAGCATTGTTTGTCCGATCCTGAAAATGGGAGATCCTCTAAACTGCGCCAACTAACGAGGAATGTCTACTTAACATCGCCTACAAGATCCTCTCTGCCGTAATATGTGAAAGTCCTTATCAATGTGGCTTCAGACCAGGAAAGTCAACCATCATCCAAATTTTCAAGTTGCGGCAGATCCTGGAAAAGACCTATGAACTCCAAATCGATACCCACCACCTTTTCATCGATTTTAAGGCCGCGTATGACAGCATCTACATAGACGAACTGAACAAAGCTATGTTTAGTTTTGGCGTCCCTGCCAAGCTCGTTTGCTTGTGCAAAATGACGATGGAGAACTCACGCTGCTCCATCAAGGTTGGCAACGAGCTTACGGAATCGTTCCAAGTCAAAAAAGGGCTCAGACAAGGCCATGCACTGTCGCGCTTTCCTTAACATCTTTCTTGAGAAAATAGTACAGAACTCCACCGTCAACACCAGAGGCACTATATTCCAAAAATCTGTTCAACTTCTCGCGTACGCCGATGATATTGATATAATGGAAAGAACACAGCGTGATATCAATAGCGCCTTTGTGAGAATTGAGACAGAATCGGCAAAAATCGGCGGTAAATGAGAGAAAAACGAAGTATATGCTGTCTTCGAGGAAGGACAAAAAACACTGAAGGCTCGGATGCATACAACTTCGAGGTAGTAGAGGAGTTGGTCTCCCTAGGCTCCATTACAAACACCGGCAATAACACCAGCGCCGAGATCGGACGAAGAATAACTCTTGCTATTTGCTAATCGCTGTTTTTTTGGGCAAAGAAAGCAATTGAGTGGAAAAGAATTCTCTTGAGCAACTAAGGTAAAATTATACAACACCCTCATCATCCAAGTTCTGCTGTATGGTGCAGATGCAGAAAGTGCCTTAGGCTGTTTCGAGAGGAAAGTTCTTCGGGTCATCTTTGAACCCGTGTGCATTGAAGGGGAATGGCGAAGAAGATATAACAACGAACTTTACGAGTTGTACAACGACAAGGACCTAGCCAGAAGGGTGAAGGTTCAGAGATTCAGATGGCTCGGTCATTTAAAGCGGTTGGACACCAATGCTCCGGTCCAGAAAGCCTTCGACACTATGATCAATCAACCGTCAACCAAATTGATCACATTGCGATCGACGCATGTAAGATGCCCGCTCATTCCGAGGTTCCAACATCGACTCGGACCACTACCTTGTTGTAGCCAAGGTACGAATGCGGATATCTCGATCAAGCCCAACACGTGAAAATGCTAGGAGGCTATTCGACGTCAAACGGCTACAATCGCAAGAGATTGCTAGATCCTTTTCCGATCGTGTCTCCGAAAATCTCCCCAAAAGTCCTTTGCTGCCAGCACAAAATGTAGAGAACCAGTGGCAACACTACTGAGCAGCCATGTGCACGGCCACCAAACGAAACCTCTAGTTTGACGATGAGTGCCGGCGAGCACATGCAGCTTAACTAGAAGCATACAAAGCGGCGCTGCAAAGAAGGACGAGCAGTAAAGGAGAGAGGAGCACAAAGAACAAATGAGAGCATGAGAAGGGCGCGATAGAGGAGATAGAGGGATGTCACAACAGGAACGCGGTTCGAAAGTTTTACAAAAAGGTAAAACAAACCTCCAAGGCTTATTCACCCCGAACCGAAGCCTATAACCATCATGGAAACATCGTAGTGGAACCACAGTCAGTGCTGGGGATATGGAAAGACCACTTTTCCAAGCTGTATAATGGCGATGACGAGCAAAACTCCGCCAGCAATACAGAACTATTCAATTTGGGTGCAGCAGGCCAACAATTCCACCTACCCGACATGGACGAAGTGAAGATAGCGATATCTAAACTTAAGTCGAACAAAGCCGCTGGAGTAGACGCGCTAGCCGCCTAACTGTATAAAGCAGCTGGAGATGATTTGGTGAGGAGCATGCACCAGCTCATCTGCAAAAGTTGGTCGGAGGAAAGCATGCCCCACGAATGAAACCTAAGTATCAAAAAAGGAGATCCCCTGAACTGCACCTACTACAGAGGTATAAGTCTCCTTAACATTGCCTACAAGATCTTGTCTGCCGTGCTGTGTGAACCTTTGAAGCTTTTCGTCAACAACCTGATAAGTCCTTATCAGTGTGGTTTCAGACCCGGAAAGTTCACCATCGATCAAATATTCACCCTACGGCAGATCTTGCAGAAGACCCAATAACTTCAAATCGAAACCTATAAAGAGCAATGTCTACTTTTGGCATCCCAGAAAAATTCGTCCGTCTGTGTAAGATGACAATGGAAAACTCACGCTGTTCAATCATGGTCGGAAAAAATCTAACGGACGCTGTTGATGTCAAAAATGGTTTTAGACAAGGCGATGCGCTGTCATGCGATTTCTTCAAAATCACTCATGAAAAGATTGTTCAAAGCTCCAACGTCAACACCAGAGGCACAATCTTTCAAAAGTCCGTCCAGCTACTAGGATACGCAGACGACATTGACATAATTGGAAGAACACAGCGTGAGCCTTGAGACGGAGGCCAGGAAGATGGGTCTAGCGGTTAACGAGAGCAAGACCAAGTTAATGCTGTCGACAAGAAAGGACTACCAGCATCGAAGTCTTGAAGCAAACGTCAACATAGACAGATTTAACTTCGAGGTAGTTAAGGACTTTGTCTACCTGGGATCCGCTATCAACTCAGACAACAACACCAGCGCTGAAGTCAAACGAAGAATCACTTTTGCCAATCGCTACTTCTTTGGACTAAGAAGGCAATTGAGAAGTAAAGTCCTCTCTCGACCAATTAAAATGACACTCTACAAAACCCCTAATTATCCCGGTCCTAATGTATGGTGCAGCGACATGGACTTTGACAACATCTGATGAAAGCGCTTTGGGCTGCTTTGAGAGAAAAATTCTTCGAGTGATTTTTGGTCCTGTCTGCATAAATGGAGAATGGAGACGAAGATTCAACCAAGAACTGTACTGTTGGCACATGTAGATTGGATGGAAAATAATGCTTCGGCTCGTACAGTCATCGAATCCAACCCGGAAGGAAGTCGAAGAAGGGGAAGACCGTGACTCAGGTGGAGCACACAGGTGGTAGAGGACCTGAACCAACTTGGCGTGCGAAACTGGAGACAGCTAGCGAGGGACCGAGCTGGCTGGTGACATTTGTGGAATGAGGGCCTGGTCCGACCTGGACTGGAGCGCCACCATAAGTAAGTAAGTAAGTTTCGTCGTTAGTGGTCTTTCTAATCCTCAGCATTGCCTGACGACAGGGTTTCGGTTTGGGGTGTAAAACCTTTGATGGCTCGAAGGCTGAAATATTAAAATTTTGATTAGAAATAAAAAACCCTAAATGATGATTTAGCTTTTTTCATTTTTTTTATGGAAACCATGAGGTTTACAAATTGTATATTTAAAAAAAAACTTAGCGAATACTTCACTGAACTGCTTCCTTTAGTTAAAAACAAAAAAAAAATAAACTAACAAAATTTTATTAAAACAAAGTGTAACCCGTAACAACAAAAAGTAATTTCTAAGTTTTTCTTTATTTAACAGGCTAAACCTGGCATTGTAAGTACAAACAAAAAACATATACAATACTTGCCTTTCGTCAGTTTGGTTTTGTTTATTTTTATTGTTCCTGACGTTTTTTTTTTTGTTTCTTTTAAACGATTACGGTCGTAACTAACATAATCAGAACTAAGCCGCATGTTTTTCTTATTCTTTAAATTTGAGTTAAGCTTATACGATAAATAAGAATGCTCAAACATGTACATTCATTAGGAGTTTGTGCAGTTTGTTGAATGCATGTCTTCAAGTTGTGTATACAATTTTACCATAGTGTTTTTTGTTTTTGCAGCTCGAATGAAAAAAAAAAAACCTTCCAAATAATACACTTGCGAAAGAAGAACCTTCTGATTTCTTCATTGGACAATTAGCAACGTTGTTAACCATGAAATTCATTCAAAACAGTGAACGTCCACCACAGTTTTTGTTCACAGGTCAACGATTAAATGTTCATCATTTTAACAAGGAATCCTACAAACGGTTATGGAAAATTCAACGATTTCTTTATGTTGGAAAAAGGATGTTATCCATATTCGTTTATTAAAAAAAACTAGGTTTGTTCGATGTGCGCTTTGGGTCGCTCTGTGGCGCTCTGATTTCGCCCCGGTGCATTTCGACCGTGTTCGATGTGTATTCAGTGCTCTCACCGGGAGCGCTCGCCCCAAGTTTTTTCGGGGCGAGAATTTCGAAGCGTTTCGAATCACCTGTTGCTATACATATACAATTCAGTACACTTTTAGATCTCGTCTGTTTTGCTCTTTTTATTATTTAACTTGTAATGACTGATAATTTCAGAGTCGATTACTGCAATATTCGTGGGCTAAGAATTAATTTTCTTGCTGCGTATATCCACACTGTTTTGAACAGGCCAGCTGTATTGGCACTGAGTGAAACCCAAGTAGGTGAGAATTCCGAACCTACTGAATTTCTTATTCATGGGTATTGCTTAGTGCCTTTATTCTTCCCCCACCATGGTATGGACGCTGCTCCAACCCATTTTCAATTTTATGTGGTTCAAGTTTTCCGTAAATAAGCACATCATTAACTACTGCTTTTTTTTTATCGAAGTCCAAATTTGGACAGAGCTTCAACTTCTAGCGAATTTGACGCTCTGTCCGACTCCATCCAAATAATTGTATCCCTGTATCCTGACACTCAAATCGTTATTACGGGCGAGTTCAATGAACACAATTCTTCGTGGCTTCTCCATTCGGGCCAGACAACACCCGAAGGAAAGCGTGCTGAAATCTTTGATGTGTTTAACTACCTTACTCAGCTTGTCACCCAGCCCACTCGAATATCGGACATTAAAGGCCAAGCGGAAAATACTCTTGACTTGTTCCTTACGTCTGACCTGATAAATACACTATTAATGTGTTAACGCCTCTAGGCAGATCAGACCATAGTATTGTATCTGCAAATTTCTCGTGTCAAGCTAATCCAGTTAGAGAAAGAGCTCCGAAGAGAACCGTGGGGCAATGCCAGAAAGCCAACTGGGACGGTCTCAATAATTTCTTCCGGATCTTTAGCTGATCACTATGTTTCCTCCATAGTGACGTAGACTTCAGCGCAGATATGATTACTAATATGATTATTTTGGGAATGAAAACCTTTATCCCGAATAGGGTTAAAAGTATCAGACCCAAGGAAAAGTCATGGTTTGATTCAAGCTGTAAAGAGGTTATCAGGGTAAAAGAGGTAAAGTTCCGGTGTTTTAGAGCCAACCCAACTGAGGAAAACCGGAACAAGTTTAAACAAGCCAGGATGGCCCGCAATGCCCATATCCGTCGGACCAAATTTTTACACGACCAAAAATCAAGGCAAAAAATACTAGACAATGTCCCAAAGGCAGTGAGAATTTATGCTCATTTGTAAAAAATATGAAGAATTCTTCTTTTTCCTCGGTCCCTACGCTTATTGACAATGACACTCCAGTTGTTAGCTCTCTCGCGAAAGCTAACCTTTTTTGCTAGGCAGTTCGCCGCCAACTCTTCCCTGCCAGAGAGTGTCATGACTCCTCCAGTTTTTGAGCGCGTCAATGATTCCATACGACAAATTTTCTTCCGCACTCGTGTTGTGGCGAGAGTATTAAAGGATCTTAACATACATTAATTCGCTGGTCCGGATGGCATCCCGCTATTGTTCTGAAGAGGTGTTCTTCCATGCTGGCAAAACCCCTGCGTAAGCTTTTCCAACTATCCTATCCTTCTGAGCTCGTTCCGAGCAGTTGGAAAAAAGAATTTGTCCAGCCAATTCCATAAAAAGGCGAATCTTCTTCTCCCTCCAATTATCGTCCGATTGCAACGTCCCTTCTTTCTAAGGTCATGGAAACGCTGATAAACTATCAGCTCAGGAAATATCTCGAAGACCGAAAGCTTTCGCAGCAACAGGTTCATTGGTGATCTGATGGTTTATCTCACTGAACAGTGGAACAAATCTTTACATCGTTTTGGAGAAAGTACGATTTTTGCACTTGATATTTCAAAAGCATTTGATAAAGTCTGACATCTTGCTCTTTTTTCGAAAATGCGTGTCTTCGGTATCCATGAATCCCTTCTTCGTTGGATTAGAAACTTTCTTTCGAACCGTTCAATACAAGTTGTATTGGATGAATTCAAGTCTGAAACCCACAATATAAATGCTGGTGTGCCCTAAGGCTCTGTTTTGTCTCCGTGTAGAGTTTAATGCTTCGAAAACTCAACGCTGTCTTGTATCGTTGAAGTGAGATATACCCCCCTTGCCACTGTCCATGAGTGGCACTTGCATCAATGAAAGCGAACATCTCGAGATTCTCGGTATGTGCATCACTGACCACCTCTTGTGGAACGAGCGCATATGCGATGTCGCCAAAAATGCCGCAAGATGTTTCGGTTTCTTAAGACGGTGCAAGAAATTTGTTCTCCCCGTCTGATCTGGCTATTATCTATAAGATTTATATTTGTCCAAAGCTTGAGTACAATTCCCATCTTTGGGCTGATGCTTCAGTAACATACTTCAGCCTCTTGAATGGTCTACAAAGAAGAGTCGTAAGAATGATCGGTGATAGAGACATCACTGCGTCATTCCATTCGTTAGATTACCGTCGTAACGTTTCTTGTTTCTCTCTGTTCTATCGTTACTGCTACGGTTTGTGCTCTAGAGAAATAGCCAGTTGCATTGCTCTCCTCCATCAATTTGCCCATAATACCCGCGCTTCTAGGAATGCCCATCATTTTACCCCCGAGCCCAACTTCGGACGTAATCTCCAAGTATAGGGAATCATTTTTTGGTCGTACTACTGGAATGTGGAACTCTCTTTCACACTTTGTCTTTTCCAATCATTACAATGTTCAAGAGTTCAAGACCAATGTACACCGACACCTCCTTTCCTACTCCATCCATCAGTGAGTGCATTAGGAAGAAACTAATGCACTCACTGTGTCTCTGCAATAAAAAGGATATAAAAACCCCTTGAGTGGGTGCAAATGATAGAAAAAAACCACAACAAGAAGGAGTAAAATAAATAGAGAGCACTACTTACGCGTTCGATGTGAAACTAAACCCAGCTCCGTTCACAGTATGACATGCACCGGAGCACCCCGGGGCTATTTACATCGAACAAACCTAATATCACGCACACATTTAACCCAAACCAACATTTGGGTCGTCAGTTGTTTTTCAAAATTCAAATGTCGAAGCAAACAGATCTATCATCATGTGAAATTCGTATCAAAAAGATCCATGGTTTGTGGTGAAAATTTGTAAATTTGTTGTAAAATTTCGAAATTCTGTTCTCGTAAATAAATTGTATATTCACGTTCCAAAACACATTTCTAAATCCACTGACAAGCTCATATTTTGTGTAACAAAGTTTTGCGTGTTTGCATGATTCCTCGCCCACAACAAATTCAACCTTCGTTTTCTTCGTTGTCTGTTTTGTCTCAAATTTCAAATTTGGATGGGATTCTGTTCTTTTTTTTTTGGTTTTGCTGCCGCTTTGCTGTTTTTCTGGCTTAGTTCGTTATAATTTGAAAGTAACTTTAATGAGTCTACGTGTTATTTTTCCAGGGAACTGCAACTGATTTAGTCGTGCAAATAGTACTCATCGCCGAGTCGATGCGTTTGCAAGCCATGATGGGGACTTATGGTATTCAAACACAAACCCCTCATGAGGTGAGATAATTTTTGTGAACACAATTGAGTCCAAACAAAACAAATATCATTTTTAAGGTCGAACCAGTTCAAATTTGGTCATCGACGGAACTAATCAAAGTCTATCAACATCTCGGAGTAAACAACAAAGTCGGATTAACTGGCCGTCCTCCACGTCCTGTTGGTTCATTGGGTACCAGCAAAGTTTACCGAATTTGCGGCATGAGTGTGCTCTGCTACCCCCTCATATTTGAAGTATCCGATTTCTATTTGTATCGAGACATGGCATTGCTGATTGACGACATCAAAACCGAGTTACAATTTGTTGGTAAATACTGGCGTTTATCGGGACGTCCGACTGTTTGCTTGCTGATTCGAGAAGAACACATGCGAGATCCACAGTTCAAAGAAATGTTGGATTTATTGGCTATGTTGAAAAAGGGATACTGTGATGGAATGAAAGTTCGCATCGGTCGTTTGCAGAATTTAATAAGCAGCTCTTGCATAGGTAATGTTTTCATGATAACAGGAAGTTCTTAGTTTAACTTGTTCTTACTGCAGAGCATTTGGATTTCATGAACCAAAGCGATTTGTCCGATAACGAAAATGCCTTTGCTCAGATCAATCATGAATACATTGGTTATCAGAGCTTAACAGATGTTCCTAAAGCTCTAAGCTATGTTGAGGAGCAGATGTCATGTGAGGTGAGTTTTAAAAACAATTCAAGAATGGCAAATTTAAATTTTTGATTTTCCTGTTGACAGGAATACATGCACAAGCCGACCAACGAAATAATCGAAGCTCTTCGAAAAACCGATTCGATTTATGCACTGTGCCAGCTTTGGGGCTACCTTTTGAATCGTGAAGGACCAAATTTTGAAGTAAACGGATTGAGTGTTAACCAAGCGTTCACACAACTCTACCATCGTGCTGGTTCTCTGCGTTATTGGAGAGCTGTACGATATTGCAGTTCGCTGTTGCATCATATTGTTGATTCTATAAGTCCTTTCATCACTACTGTCTTGGTTAATGGCAAAGAACTTACGGTCGGTGTTATTGGCCAAAAAGAAACCGTCTTCGACAAGCCAATGACTCCAGCTGAAATTCAAAATGTAATGTACACAACTGTGCAGCCGTATAATGTTATTCAAGCTGTGTTACAACAAGAAGTTGTATTATATTGCGGTAGATTGATCGCCACTAATCCTACAATGTTCAGAGGAATCCTCAAAGTAAAGCTTGGTTCTAATATTTATCTCGAAATTCAATCAAATTAATGTTTTGTTGATGACAGATAAGAGTCGGCTGGGTTCTTGAAGCTATTCGAATTTATCTCAAAATCTCTGGGCAAAAAACTTGCGACTTGGATAATTTATCGCCATATCAAGTTCGAACGCTGCTGCAGAAAGTTCTAACAGTTAGTGAATGGGCAGCTGAGGAGAAGTATGTTTTTTGTATAACTCTCCCACTTGAAAATATTCTCGATCAAGATTTCATTTTCAGATTGACAACATTGGAGCGCCGTCAACTCGAAGGATCCCTCTGTCGTGTGCCAAAGCATTTCTACAACAAAGTATGGGATATTCTCCAAAGAACCCCTCAAGGTATCAAAACCGAGAACCATCTACTTCCAGCTGTTCCTACACTCACTAATATGAGCCGAGGTGAATTGACATTTTCGCTGCTCGTTGAAGAGACTCTGATCTGCATTAAGCAGCCAGAGCGTCGTCAATTGACAGTTGAATTGATTTGTATTATTGCAACAATCCTTAGCAGAAATCCAGAGTTGAGATTCCAACAAGCTCTCGACTTGGATGAGATTCTTATTGAAGCCTTCACTATGTATTGCAAGGTAATGACTTTTTTTGTCTTGAAGCTGTGTTTCAATATTCTTGTTTGCAGGATAATAAAATCGAAGTAGATAATAAGAAACTAGAGACCAAAGATATATCACCCTTCTATGCATTAGTTTATGCAGAATCAACAGGATATTTAGCTCGAGCAGCAGTAAATAAAGTACTTCAAGGTGGAGCGCTTTCAACTCAAGGCGAGAACGGAAGTGATATCCCTGACGAAACTTGTAAAGTTTCTTAAACAACAACAACTTCCAAAACGGACAATGTTTAAAATTTTTATTGTTTTGTTATTTGAACTAAAAGTGGTGTTTACACGTTCATAGTTTACCTATTACATTTGTAATACTCAGTATCCATGATTTTACAAAGTTATTATTTTAAAATAGAGTTTTAAAGTTTTATCAATTCATGTTTCATTTCTTCCTTCAATAAAGGAAGATTTCCAACTTTCCATATTCTCCAATGATGCTTTGAAACCCTGCCCACTTTGGAACCTCATTCTATATTTGACTTTTCTTATTGGGCGAAGAGGACAAATAATACCATAGGATGAAGCTTGGACTTACTTTCGGACTAGCAAACAGACAGTTGATATTGGTGGACACAAAGTTCACGAAATAGAACTCAAATCAGATGGATATATCTTCTGCAACAAATTCTTGAAGTTTTCGATTGGCCAGCAAAGCAAAGCGTCCAGAGAAACCTCTGTCTTTCAACTGCTACTCTCCACCTCCCGGTGGTGAACGTCGGGTGCCCAGTACCCCAACCGAAGATTAGGTTCTAACACCAGTGGGAAGTTGTCGGCGGCACCAAAGGAGGTATGCGTCCACTAAGGCATGACTCCCAAGATGGAATCAACGGTGGCGTCTACAGTTCCAGTCAGGATGAAGTACTTAGTGAACCCTTTATAGGGCTACTTCGACATATTCGCAGCCCAGGCCTATAAGGAGCGGTTTGGCTGGCTCTTTGTCTTAGAGTTAAACTAAAGACCCGACCCTCCAGGTTGGGGGTCGTGCGTCGGTGTGACTGCCCGGCCACATAAAGAATACATGGTTCCGAAACACCAACAAGCCTCGGATACGGACGGAATTAATGATGACGACCCACGCAAACGATTTAAGGACAACGAATTTCGGTTTTGCACTTGGAACGTTAGGTTCCTTAACAGACCACGTGCAGCCAAACAACTAGCCATCCAAGAATTGCGATGGGATGGTCCGGGCCTACGTAAAATGAACAAATGTGATATCTGCTATGGTGACTGCTACCGGGAACAAAATCAGCGTCTATTTAGGTGTGGATTTGATGTTGGGACTTGACTCAGGAGGAAGGTCTTGAGTTTCAACTTAGTAAATGAGCGCAACACGACAATCCGTATGAAGGCTTAATTCACCAACATCAGCCTCATCTCCGCTTACGCCCCCACTAAGGAAAAGAATGAAGACACCAAAGACAGGTTCTACGAGCTCCTCGACAAGACCTTTAAGCAATGCCCTAGCTACGAAATTAAAATTGTCCTTGGAGATTTTAATGGTAACCCAGCTTAGCTTAGAGAAGACATCATTGGTAGAATAATCGGACGCAAGTACGCGATTCCCACATCTCGATATCCACAAGGGGACATGGAAATCTCCTGACCAATCAACCGTCAACCAAATTGATCACATTGCGATCGACGCACGACACTTCTCTAGAATGCAAGATATCCGCACATTCCGAGGTGCCAACATCGACTCGGACCATTACCTTGTTGTAGCCAAGGTACGAATGCAGATCAAGGCCAACACGTGAAAATGCTAGAAGAAATTTCCTTATCCGATCGTGTGTCCGAAAACTTCTTCAGAAGACCTTTGCTGCCAGCACAAAATATAGAGAATCAGTGGCAAAACTGCTAAGCAGCCATCAGAGATGCCGCCTCTGAAGTGCTAGGGTTTACAAGGCCACCACAACGAAACCCCTGGTTTGACGATGAATGCCGGCGAGCACATGCAGCTAAACAAGTGGCATACAAAGCGGCGCTGCAAAGACGGACACGAGCAAACCAATCCTCCAGGGCTTATACAGCCCGAACCGGAGCGTGTAGAGACCACCATGGGAACATAGTAATTGACCAACAGTCAGTGCTGAGGATATGGAGAGCCCACTTTTCCAAGCTGTATAACGGCGATGACGAGCAAAACTCCGCCAGCAATACAGAACCATTCAATTTGGGTGCACAAGGCCAACAATTCCACCGACCCGACCTTGACGAAGTGAAGATAGCGATATCTAAACTTAAGTCGAACAAAGCCACTGGAGCTGATGAGCTAGCCGCCGAATTGTACAAAGCAGCTGGAGAGCATCTGCAAAATTTGGTCGGAGGAAAGCATGCCCGACGAAAGGAAACTCAGCATCGTATGCCCGATTCTCAAAAAAGGAGATCCACTCAACTGCACCAACTACAGAGATATAAGTCTCCTTAACATCGCCTATAAGATCTTGTCTGCCGTGCTGTGTGAACGTTTGAAACCCATCGTCAATAACCTGAAAGGTCCTTATCAGTGTGACATCAGACCCGGAAAGTCCAGCATCGATCAAATTTTCACTCTACGGCAGATCTTGGAGAAGACCCAGGAACTTCAAATCGATACCTACCACCTATTCATTGATTTAAGGCCGCGTGTGACAGCGTCTTCAGAGACCAATTATATAGAGCAATTTCTAGTTTTGGAATCCCAGAAAAACTCATCCATCTGTGTAAGATGACAATGAAAAACTCACGCTGTTCCATAATCTTCGGAAAAAACCTAACGGACGCATTTGATGTCAAAAAAGGTTTTAGACAAGGCGATGCGTTATCATGCGATTTCTTCAACATCATTTTTGAAAAGATTGTGCAAAGCTCCAACGTCAACACCAGAGGCACAATCTTTCAAATGTCAGTCCAGCTACTAGGATATGCAGACGACATTGACATAATTGGAAGAACACAGCGTGGTGTCAGTGGAACGGTTGTGAGTCTTGAGACGGAGGCCAGGACGATAGGTCTAGCGGTTAACGAGGGTAAGACCAAGTTAATGCTGTCAACAAGAAAGGACAACCAACATCGACGTCTTTGAGCAAACCTCATCATAGACAGATTTAACTTCGAGGTAGCTATAAGGACTTTGTCTACCTGGGATCCGCTATCAACTCAGACAACAGCACCAGCGCTGAAATCAAACGAAGAATCACTCTTGCCTATCGCTGCTTCTTTTGACTTAGAAGGCAATTGAGTAGTAAAGTCCTCTCCCGGTAAACTAAAGTGACACTCTACAAAACCCTCATCATCCCGGTCCTCATGTATGGTGCAGAGACATTGACCATGACAACATATTCTGATGAAAACGCTTTGGGCTACTTGGAGAGAACAATTTTTCGAGTGATTTTTGGTCCTGTCTGCGTTAATGAAGAATGGAGACGAAGATTCAACCAAGAACTGTACGAGCTGTACAGCAACACTGACCTAGCCAGAAATGTTAAGGTCAAACGACTTAGATGGTTGGGACATGTAGAGCGAATAGAAAACAATGTTTCGGCTCGTAGAGTCTTCGAATCCAACCGGGAAGGACGTCGCAGAAGAGGAAGACCGCGACTCAGGTAGAGCACACAAGTGGTAGAGGACCTGAACCAATTTAGCGTGCGAAACTGGAGACAGCTAGTTAGGGACCGAGCTGGCTTGAGAAGTTTGTTGAGTGAGGCCCTGATCCGACCTGGACTTTAGTGCCACCATAAGTAAGTAAGTAAGTTATCAAAGCAAATCGATTTTCTATCGTCCGTTACCTAATCAACTCTCATTTAGTCGCTTCAGTTTTCTAATGGTTTTAGTTTTTTTTGTTTTTTTCGAAATTTTCGAACTCCCACTCACTTACCCCGCAACAAATGACATATTGATTCCAGGAAAATCACAAAAAATGTAATAAAACAATGTAATGTATTTCTTTTAAAATATACATTTTTTTTAACTACCACTACCACCATCATAGAGAATCTATTTACCTAGAGTCGCAACTCGCTCTCTTTTTTAAAAAATCACTGTCCAAAAAATGTTGTGGTGAGTCTCTCAATTTACTCTTATTTTTTGTGTCCGTGAATCTGTGAAAGAGGTGAAAAAAAATTCAATAAGGACATGACTGCACTGTTTTAAGGGTGAAATAAACTCTGCCAACGTGTTTAAATGTGTTTTTTTAGTTTTTTATTCGTAAATCATAGTTGAATTCCATTTAAAAAGCAAAAAACACTATGCACTTCACTTTGTACTGTTTTTTAAATACTTAAAACATGAATTTCATACAATTATTTTTTATTTTTTTTATTTTTGAATTTAACTGACTCTTATTTTTGAATTTTGAGCGCAGGCTTTTAAATTGAGCCTAGGCTTTTCACCTTATTGAGCCCAGCACACAGGCCTACCCATTGCAAATGTATTGGTTCGGCTTTGATTTTTTTGTGTAAATTTGTGCAACCGTCTCAAATAAAGTGGGAATTTTGTCACGTCAGTACAGGAATAACTTAAAAAAAAGTGGAGAAAGTGTCTAAGTG
>CAKKXW010000002.1:68042706-68055095 GCA_920937365.1 Sphaerophoria rueppellii | reverse complement strand
GTGGCGGCACTGAGTCGACAGTCGCGCCTCTACCAATCAATATCAACAAGAA
The DNA here is from genome assembly GCA_920937365.1 of Sphaerophoria rueppellii. NCBI lineage: Eukaryota > Metazoa > Arthropoda > Insecta > Diptera > Syrphidae > Sphaerophoria > Sphaerophoria rueppellii. The sequence continues at coordinate 68,055,043 of CAKKXW010000002.1, read as the reverse complement.
ACCAAGTTTCTAGAATTTTCCATTTTTTGAAAAAACCAAAGTCACAACGGACAACTCTTTGGAATATTCCATGTACGGCTTGCTTGAATTTTAAAGCGTCACTTCGTCAGTGGTATTCAACAGCAACAGACAGCCTTAGCCTTAATCGTGCCAAAATTATTAACTTTTTATAAAATATATATGTGTAGAAATAAGAACTTTGATTTCAATCAAATAAATAATAAACTTTCAAACAAACTATTTTCTTTAAATTGGTCAGTGACAGTTTTCTCAGTGGTTGCTTGTTAATTCACTCAGTTGTTGACATATATAGTTGGTGCCCATGTAACGGCACCACAATCGACATTTATTTTGCAAAGTTTGTATTGAGCAAAAATTACTGAGGAAGCAGAAAAAATTGAAATCGCCAATCTTGATAATCGGCCCAATCGAGTTAACCGTCTCCTATTTCCTCCGGAACATCGGAGACCTCGAAGTAAAATTCGGAGGAAATCGGAGAGAATTCCTCTCCGACGGTTACCTCTATTGGGCCGAAGATCAGTAATAGATATACAAAGCTTCGAATGGTCTTAGCACTCATATTTTCCCTTACGATGGTAAAAAACCACGGAACACTTGTAAATACATCCAAGTCCTAGCAATGCTATAACAAATTTCAGTTGGAGTCATGTTTATTTTAAAAATTTGTTTAATTAATCTTCTATTTCACCCAAATACATGTTCTTGTCGCTCGATGCAGAAAGAATGATAGGTTCTCGTGGATGGAAGTCTACATCATTAACGCTACCGTTATGTCCGGGAAGCTTGTACAAGATCCGACGACTTGTCGTGTCCCAAATGTAAACATGACGATCCGAAGAGCCTGCCGATATCTATTTCGAACAAATAAAAAGGATTAGGATAGCCTTAATCAAATAAATGCTTACAAGTCAGTCTTACTTTGCTTCCATCTGATGACCAGGCACACCTCAGTAGATTCTTCTCAAAGTTGTGTTGATTTCCATTAAAGATCTTAACACATCTCTCCCCCGGCACGTAAGGTCGAATGTCCCAAATTCGTAGGGTGTTGTCCATCGAATTCGACAGAATGTACGAACCATCAGGCGAAAGTGAAATACCAGTGATAGTGTCCATATGACCTCGCAACTTGTAAACAACCTCATTACGTCGAATGTCCCACACTTTTATTTCATTGTCAATTCCACCTGATATAACCTGCTCGCCGGTATCATTGAAACAAGTTGCAGTCACTTGATAGTTGCTTTCCAAACTGTGCGCTGGGAATTTCTTGCGCGCATCCCAGATTTTCACAGTTCGATCGTCTGAGCCAGAACAGAGCATTTGAACACCTCGACGAGTTCCATGAACTGAATTTACAAACGTAGAATGGCCCTTCAGATGACGAACTCTATAGCCCGTGACAATATCCCAGATAGCGAGAGTTTTATCCGTAGAACAGGTATAGATGTTGGCTCCGTCGGTGGAGAAATGAGCTTCCATAACGGCCCCAGTGTGACCAGACATTGCCATGATGTTTTCACAGTTTCCGTAAACATTCCAAATGTCTATATGAACATTGCTAGGTATTGAGACTGAATCGATAGTTGAGGCAAGAGGAACTTACAAATTTGTCTGTCATAACCTGAAGACATCAGCAGGTCTCCGTCGGGATGAAACTCGCAGGTGTAGATTTCACCTTGATGACCTTCCAGAAGCATGATTGAAGCTTCTAAATTTGATGTTCTTCTTACTCCCTATGAAATATATCGAGAAATTATTTTTTTCTTGAAAAAAGCCGACTTAAAGTAAAAGTTACCGCATCCAACAAAGCTTTGTCCCTATTTGTACATGCGACTATATCTTGTCTGGAGCGCTTACTGTCTTGAACAAGGACAACACTGTTTGCTACTCGCTTAGTTCCCATTTTGTTAAATATATTATTTATACAAAAATTATCGAATTGAAATAAATTTGTATTATTTACTGCAACAAACGCTTGCAAACGATGCTTGTGTCAAGTTATTTTTGACTGTGACAGATGACAGGTTAAATTTAGAAGGTAGTAGATTGAAAAAAATGAGATGGCCTTGTTGACATCTAAAAAGTACAAATCGTAAGTTAATTCCAATCTAAGGCACTATTCACATCACAGAGGAGGTATACCTAGAGTCGCAACTCAAGGCATTTTACTCTCTTTCGACTAAAAAAATTAAATTTGATAAAATATACTACCCAATGTAAATGTATAGGCTTTTCAATGCATTTCAAATGGGAGGCCGAACCAATACATTTGCTATGGGTAGGCCTGTGTGCTGGGCTCAATAAGGTGAAAAGCCTAGGCTCAATTGTGAAAGCCTGCGCTCAAAATTCAAAAATAAGAGTCAGTTAAATTCAAAAATTAAAAAAATTAAAAATAATTGTATGAAATTCATGTTTTAAGTATTTAAATATCAGTACAAAGTGCAGTGCATAGTGGTTTTTGCTTTTTAAATGGAATTCAACTATGATTTACGAATAAATAACTAAAAAAACACATTTAAACACGTTGGCAGAGTTTATTTCAACCTTAAAACAGTGCGGTCATGTCCTTATTGAATTTTTTTTCACCTCTTTCACAGATTCACGGACACGAAAAATAAGAGTAAATTGAGAGACTCACCACAACATTTTTGGGACAGTGATTTTTTAAAAAAGAGAGCGAGTTGCGACTCTAGGTAAATAGATTCTCTATGATTCACATGAGGACGAACAATGATCAAAGAAAGAACGAAAAATTCGTCGATTTTGACATTTCTTTCATATGAGATTTTTTAATTCGTCGCGAATGGACAACGACAACACAGACCAAGAATGATTTTTAAGTTAGACGAGCGCAAGCATTTTGTTCGTTGGAGTCTTTTCGAGACGAATAAATTTGTTTTCTCAAACTTATTAATATTTGGGATTGAAGAGTCAATTTATGCATCAAAGTCAACAATAAACTACACTTTTATCGTTTTCGTGCGAATTTGTAAGATCATTTTTCATCATTAATTTGTCGTTCGATGGTCGTGCTCATGTGAATAGAGCTTAAGGGGCCAGTTATAGCGATCTTGATCTTGATTTCTCCTTTTTCCTATAATCTTGAATTATCAATATATTTTGCATTTTGATTTTGCCTCTTTTTCGAACGAGCATGGTTTTAATATGTTGCATCACTTTTTTTGCAGAAGTAAAGAACGTAAGGAAATATCTCGAACAAATCTGGGAAAAAATGATAGTTCGAGATTTATCGAGATTTAATTTTTTTTTCCGGGAGAAAACATGTTTCTGGTAATTCAATTCATAATTTTATTTACTTTTACTTTTGACAAAACAACAAAATTTTACAAAGTTCAGCGAACAGAGTGCTTACTTTACCTCCAAGTGGTAACCACCGGGTGCTAGTTTAATCACTAGATATAACTTGCGAAACTTGTAAGCGCGAGTGGAAAACTGAGAAACAGAAGCACTTAACCAACGGCCCTACAAATTTGGAGGTTAGTGCGAGGGGCTAACATCCTCTCCACACTAAGAAATTAAGAAGTTATGAGGGAGATAGTAGCCTCGGGTACCTTTAATGTAAGAACACTCTACACTCCAGGTGCAACTCAAATACTTGTATCTGTCCTCACGCAGTATAAAGCAGACATTACTGCGATCCAAGAAATATGTACGATGGATAGGATCAGATAGGGAAAATGAAAAGAAAAAAGTGTGACATTTATGGACATTTTTGGATGCGGATTCGTCGTGGGAAATCGGCTTAGGTCAAAAGCCATGGATTGCAAGCCAATTAGCGATCGCCTGGCTGTAATCCGCATCAAGGCCACACAACAAAACATCAGTATCATTGACAAACATAAGTATCATTTTGCTAAGTCAATGATCAGTATAATATGTGCACACGCCTCTTACGATGACGCTGAGCAGCAAGGAGGATTTTTACGACCTCCTAGATAGAGTCTGCGGAGCCTGTCCAGAGCACGACGTAAAAATCGTACTCGGAGATTTCAATGCGAAAATCGGGAAGGAAGACATCGGTTGCCTTGGCACTCCGGATAATGCCAGAGACTACAGTGAGTGCCCGAGTCAGCACCTTGTGAAACCAATATCGCGAAATAATAAAAAATGTAGCCGAGACCACCAGCCACCTACGAAAAAGAACCAGTCGTATGATGATGAGTGCACGTTATTAAAAAAAAAGAGACGGAAAATGCACGTTTGCAGATGCTGCAACGGAAAAAAAAAGCAGCAAGAGAACAGTACCGAACAAAAAGAAGAAATGAGACAAAGACCTTGTGAAGAAAGAAAAGAACATCAGAAGTTTCTCAGCTCAAAGATCTAGAAGAGTCTCGGGCCATGAACAACACCCGGCGTTTCTTTAAAAGGTCGAAGCAAATAGCTTCTGGTTTCAGAACCGGGACACAGGCTCTTCGAAACATTAATGGAAATCTAGTTACCGAAGCACAGGGAATTATGGATGTTTTCAAACAGCATTTCCAACAGCTGCTGAATGCGCAAAATATCAATCAAGCTAATGAAAGAGAAGCAAGACCAGTCAATGAAGACTGAAGAGGTAGAAAGAGCCATCTAAAAGCTATTAAATAACAAGTCCGCCGGGTCGGATGACATACCTGCGGAGCTCTTTAAATATGGAGGAGGTGTGTTGATGAACCGCATGCACCAGGTCATCAACAAAGTGTGGGAGGAAGAATTCATGCCCACTGACTGGTCGATAAGTTCCATATGCCCCATCTACAAAAAAGGCGATCCGATGTCATGCAAAACCTACTGCGGAATATCCCTGTTTAATGTTGCATACAAAATCCTATCCAACGTACTGTGTGAGCGTCTTAAACCGTCCTGCAACACAATAATCCGCAAGTACCAATGTGGCTTCAGGCCAGGGGCCAGGCAGAACAACGATAGACGAAATATTCACACTGAGGCAGATCCTGGAAAAGACCAACGAATTTCAAGTCGAAACCCACCATCTATTCATCGACTTCAAAACTTCTTATGATAGCATCCACCGCCAAAACCTTTATTTTTAGAAACAAACTAACATTCGGCATATTTTTTTTCAAGATTTTTCTTTTTCGTGATTTTATATTCGAGAATTCTGCTTTTGAGATTTTCGTCATTCGAAATTTTTAAATGCGAGATTTCGTGTTAGACCCGTCTTAGGACACACACCTGATATAGTAGAATGCATATTTTCAATAACAATTTTATAAGCAGACTGCAAGGCATCCTAACAAAAAAATAAGTAACTTGATGTTTTACATATTTCAAGAGGATACTCTACTTAAAAGAGTGTATTTGTAAGTTATTATTATTATAGAGTTATCAAGTATGTCTTTGTGCGTAGTTAAAAAATGAAGTAAACTCTGTAAACAGCTTTTGTTTTATAGATTGCAAATCATGCTTGATTTCAAATTGTTGTTTTTGCAGAACGCTGATAACATCCTCGATAGTATAGTGGTCAGTATCCCCGCCTGTCACGCGGGAGACCGGGGTTCAATTCCCCGTCGGGGAGATGATTCTACTTTTTTTTTCAAACCTAGGAAATATGTACTCAGATATAAATGTACATACATCCAATTGAAATACACTCGAAGGGTTTAGATAGCTTCTTTCATATTGAAAAAGTTGGTCAGATTATAAAAAAAAAAAAAATGAATGCGTAGAAGAGAAATGAGCAATACGAATTCAATGAAATGTGCCTAATGAAGAAAGGTTTTGTATTGTTTTAAACGTAATCATTTTTTTTTTTTAAATTATTTCATGTTCCTACATACCTAAGTGGTGTTCGCTATATTTGTGACAGGACAAGGACTTATAGTCTTATCTAGACGACCGGCCGTTGAACACGAGATCATCGACTACAATGATAAAACAAGTTCTTTACAATTGCGAGGTTAGTGTCCTGGTTTTATTCACTTCTACCTTTTAAAGAAATACTAATGTAAAGAACAACTTATAGCTTATAGAGCTACTACGACATATTCGTAGCCCAGGCCTATAGGAGCGTCTTGTTAAACTAAAGACTTGGCCCTCCAGGTTGGGGATTGTGCGTCGGGGTGACTGCCCGGCCACATAAAGAAGACATGTTTCCGAAACACTAACAAGCCTCAGATACGGATTGTTACGAATGGTGGATTTGATTCGGTGATTCAGGAACGGACTTGGCATGCTTGCATAAGCACGGCTAGGTGCGCCGGCGGGGGTGGTTCTTGTTCCCTTACCTCGTCTTTCGTATCAAAAAAAAAATTTTTTCATGCCAAGATTTGTACTCCTCTCGCTCATGGATAGACTACTAACCTCAACACCGGTTTCGTGGGTGACAGGTGGATGGTCACCTCGAGTACATTTGATTCCCCCCCGTATATGAACGCCTTGACAGTTCGCGTACTCGAAATATTGGAACTGCCCCTTCTTTAATTGCTCGAACGCTCTAGTGGTCGTGCTTAATCCATGTCATAGTCTTCGAAATCTTCCACACTTACCCTCTTATCCCTTCACTTTAAACATCTTCTTTAAGTTCAACGATTTATTTCGAGTTTAACCTAGTCAACGTCTTTTCAAGTGACATTACCTTAAACCTAATGTTTCTTAATTATAATATGGTGTTTAATTACTTTTTAAACATTGCATGCTCTCAGAATTCAAATAGATTACTATATATTATGCATGATAGAATAAAGAAATTAATTTTAATGAACAGAAAATTTCCGTTATACGACAAAAGGTAAACAAACTTTTTTTTTCTTTTTGATTGTGGGCAAGAATACGTTAGCTTGAACTTAATAAAAAGAGAAACAAAATTTTGAGACTTACCGCTTACGGGACTGTGCACACTCTCCTGGTAGGCGTTAATTTCGTAGTTGTAATTCGGTGACGTCACACCGCTGTCAAGCTATCGCTTGCTCACAATCACCTTTTTCACTCTATGAATAAGCTTAAACTACCATGCACTTTCTCTATTTCTTTCCTTTTTTCTCTTTTCTTTTTCTTATTTTTACTTGTAAACTCTAATCACTAATGTAACTTTTTCTTTGTATTTTTTTTTTTGACACAAATTTCTTTTTTCTTTTTTGTATTAATGCTTTCCCGGTTTACGTTTTTTTTTTTTTTTTATACTTTTCCCACGGATCTATATGAGGTTTTTTTTTTCTCCCCGTTCCTCTTCCCTATCCTTACACCCACGTTCTCGGATTAGTCGCCCGATTTTGACCCACGTTCTCGGTTTAGTCGCCCGATTTTGACCCACGTTCTCGGTTTAGTCGCCCGATTTTGCCAAACTCCGCGAACTGACTGATCTGAAGGCTGGAAGAGAACTTGATGACAACGTCTTATGCCGTTTAGGTGTACGCTCTTCCCCTTTTTCTTCCGTTTCTGAGCCCTTTCGCTTGATGATCTCTGAAAGCGAGAAGTCCACTGGAGTCAGTTTTTTTGAGGGGAATTCGCTGTAGCCCTCCTGGGCTCTCCAGATGTAATCTCTCGGAACTTGCTGTGCACGTGGTGCGAAACGTCAAATACTATCGTTTATAAGTTCCTTTAATACAGTCACACCTATAATGATTCGCTCGTTCATATTTTTCAACTTCTCACCTTTAAATTTTTGGCACACTTTACCTGGTGGGATCAGAAAAATGGAATAATTCTAGGTGAAAGCGTGGTGTCGTCAGTTCTCCTCTCCCACACGGAATTTGTGGAAAATCGGGAAAAAACGTAACTCTAAAATTGACGATTTAACCACCTTTTTCTTATTTTATATTTATTTAACTTCGATGGAAAGGATATTTACCGATTGGTTTTCTTTTCTTATTTTTTTTTTTTGAGTTTTACACGAGGAGAAAAAAAAACTACTCCTCAACAATCGCTCTGTGCGATCTTATCTTTTTGGCGGTTCAGACGAAAATGGCAAGGTTGATCTCACCTAGTGATTATTTCCTCAGACAAGAAATTTAGGTTGTCAACGCTGTTTCCTGTCCGAAACCATCCAAGTTCGAAATTCGGAAAATTCGACTATTTACCTTGCCAAGGTACGAATGTGGATATCCCAATCAAGGCCAACACGCAAAAATGCTAGAAGGAAGTTCGACATCAAGCCGAAAAATTCCTCAGAGGCCCTTGCTGCCAGCACAAAATATAGAAAACCAGTGGCAACACTGCCAAGCAGCCATCAGAGATGCTGCCTCTGAAGTGCTAGGGTGTACACCGCCACCACAACGAAACCCCTGGTTTGACGTTGAGTGCCGGCGATCACATGCAGCTAAACAAGAGGCATACAAAGTGGCGCTGCAAAGAAGGACAAGAGCAGCTCGTGAGCTCTACGAGCAGAAAAGGAGAGAGGAGCATAAACTTCTCGGAAAGAAAAAAATGGAGCAGGAGAAATGCGTGATCCAGAAGATAGAGGGATGTCACAACAGGTACGAGGTTCGAAAGTTCTACAAAAAGGTGAAACAAACCTCCAGGGCTTATACACCCTGAACTGAAGCCTGTAGAGACCATCATGGGAACATCGTAGTGGAACCACAGCCAGTGCAAAGGATATGGATAGACCACTTTTACAAGCTGTATAGTGGCGATGTCGAGCAAAACTCCGTCAGCAATACAGAACCATTCAATTTGGGTGAAGCAGGTCAACAATTCCACCCACCCGACATGGACGAAGTGAAGATAGCGATATCTAAACTTAAGTCAAACATAGCCGCTGGAGCAGACGGGCTAATCGCCGAACTGTACAAAGCAGCTGGAGATGATTTTGTTAGGAGCATGCACCAGATCATCTGCAAAATTTGGTCGGAACAACCCATGCCCGATTAATGGAACCTCATCGTGCGTCGTATGCCCGATCCTCAAAAATAGAGATCCCTGAACTGTACTAACTACATAGATATAAGTCTCTTTAACCTCAATTACAAGATCTTGTCTGCCGTGCTGTGTGAACGTTTAAAGCCCTTCGTCAACAACTTGATAGGTCCTTATTCGTGCCCGGACCCGGAAAGTCCACCATCGATGAAATATTCACCCTTAGACAGATCTTGGAGAAGACCCATAACAACTTCATATCGATACCTACCACCTTTTCATGGATTTCAGGACCGCGTATGACAGCGTCTGTAGAGACCAATTATACAGAGCAATGTCCAGTTTTGGCATCCCAGAAAAACTCGTCCGTCTGTGTAAGATGACAATAGAAAGCTCACGCTGTTTCATTATGATCGGAAAAAATCTAACGGGCGCATTTGATGTCAAAAACGATTTTAGACAAGGCGATGCGCTGTCATGCGATTTATTCAACATCATTCTTGAAAAGATTGTTCAAAGCTCCAACGTCAACACCAGAGGCACAATCTTTCAAAAGTCCGTCCAGCTACTAGGATACGCAGACGACATTGACATAATTGGAAGAACACAGCGTGATGTGAGTGGAGCGTTTGTGAGTCTTGAGACGGAGGCCAGGAAGATGGGTCAGCGGTTTACGAGGCTGGCTGAAGAAGTTTGTTGTGTGAGGCCCCTTGTCCGACTTGGACTGTAGCGCCGCAATAAGTAAGTAAGTAAGCGTAAAGATATTCATTATGTAGATGTGCCTAGTCTTTATAATTCATCATTAATCTTTGATGTTGGATCCGTTTGTGACATATCACATCGGTAACAATATTCACAAATCCTTAAATAATTTTCCCATTCAGTCTGACTCCTACTTCTTCTTTATCTTTAAGAGTATGGTCCTTCAGGAAAGGTGCAAGACGACTAACACGGAAGGATTGGACCTGGAAGATTTATCCCAAACACACGCTCGAGTGGGTAATTTATATGCGAGTATATCATTCACCTTTACCCACAAAATTCATCCCACATTAAATTACAAGACCTAGGAGTTCTATAAGTCATCTGGATTTGATTGTTTAGATTCTGGAAAGTAAGAGGGCTTTATCTTATGGTTGAATCTTGAATTGCGAAATGAGTTGTGTCTTGTGTACGATTGTGAATCACCGGGGAGGAAACCACATCATTGTCAACATAAAGCCTTTTATTGTGTGTATTTGACAGGGAAGGATTTCTGTACATTTTACTTCTAATATCAAACTCTAGGAGTCTTGATGATGTTTTACAAGAAGAACTCTACATGATTGAAGGATACTTTTGTCGTCTTCTATCTTGAAAAGTTGAATCCAGCCATGTACAGGTTTCATACGTGTAATCATTACATAGTTGGTTATTTCAACAAGGTCGAAATATAGATACCTTTTATTTAACTTGAAGGGCATATCCGCCAAGATAATTGATGGCAATGAAAACTTTGAAGTTTCAGTAGTACGCGAGTTATAAGAGTGCTTTTTCGTCCTTCTCTAACGCCATTGCACATCACTTCGCTAACCAAATTATTTCGAGGTCTTGTTGGAAAATTACACAACAGCTACATCGAGATGACAATAAATTTTACCTTGTTATGATGCTCAATAAAACTTCAAACTATACAACCAGGTCAATTTCAAGGATAATTGAACATGCTATAGTCCTCTTTCATACACAAATTAACGGAGTAGCGGCGACCGACGCACGGCGCGGTCTACAGTACAAATTGGATTAACTATTCGGAGAGTTTTGTGGTCAATTAAATTTGGATAGTAGGTACTTCGGTGTAAACAGATTTTGTTCTGTTCTTTTTTCCCTTCAGACAGACCTTCAAGTAATTTAATTTTAGGAGGTAAAAGCCTTATTGATGTTTAGAGATGAATTTGAATTATTTTTACTATCAAAAACTCGTCTGTGCCACAATTGCACTGGCTCGTTTTTTCTGCAGCATTTGCTTTATTCGGTGCGTCAAATGGTAGATAACAGTGCACTATGAGGACACAAGAGTTCTCGACAACCTCTACCTACTCTCACCTCCACGATGGTGGCCACTGGGTGTCTAGTACCTTAGCTGGAGATAGGGTGAGTGTTCCCACTGAGGCACTACTCCTTTTCCCAGGCGGCAGCGGAGGAATTTCCAAGATGGAGTCAACGGCATCTACAGTTCCAGTTGGGTTGAACTACTCTGTGAACACTTTCCGGGCTACTTCGACATATTTGGAGCTACTTCGACATTTAGGGAGCGGTTTATCCGGCTCTTTGCCGTTGGAGTTAAAATAAGGACCTGGTCCTCCAGGATGGGGGTCGCGCTTTGGGGTGACTTCCCAATTACGTAAAGAAACGTTAGTTGTGGAGCAACAACAAGCCTTGGATACGGACGGATTTACTGATGAAGTGATGACAAACCATGCAAACGAAATAAGGACAACGAGATTCTGATCTTTACGTGGAATGTTAGGTCTCTTAACAAACCACGTGCAGCCGAACAGCTAGTGGAGACCCTAGACCGCTATAAGGCGAATATAACCGCCATCCAGGAAATGCGATGGGATGCACCGGGCAAAAGGAGGATGACAAACTGCGATATCTATTACGGTGACTGCTACAGCGAACAACAACAGCGTTTGTTTGGATGTGGCTTTGTCGTTGGAGGCAGGCCTAGGCAGCATGTCCTGAGCTTCAGAGCCGTCAACGAGCGCCTCACGACAATCCGCATAAAGGCTTAATTCGGCAACATAAGCCTCATATGTACTCACACCCCCACAGAAAAGAAAGATGACGAAACCAAAGACAAGTTCTACGAGCTCCTGGGCAAAACATACGAGCAATGCCCTAGCCTCGACGTTAAAATCGTCTTAGGAGGTTTTAATACCAAACTAGGAAGAGAGGACATCTTTGGTGGAACAGTCGGAAAAACAACCTGCTCGAAAAAACCTCCGATAACAGATTCAGGCTTATCGATTTTGCAGTGGAGTGAAACATAGTAGTAGCAAGTACGCGTTTCGCACATCTCAACATCCACAAGGGCACCTGGAGGTCTCCAGACCAATCAACTGTCAACCAGATTGATCATATTTCGATCGACGCAAGACACACTTCAAGCATTATTGATGTCCGAACCTTCCGGGGGGCCCACATCGACTCGGACCACTACATCGTTTTAGCCAAGGTAGTGCGGCGGATATGTTGCATGACCAAAGCCAAAAACAGAAAGTGCGAGAAAGTATAACGGCGGACGGCTACAATCGCAAAAGATCGCCAGTTCCTTTTCCGATCGAGTGTCAAGAAACCCCATGAGAAGTCCGCTAGAGCCAGCATCGAGTATTAGGCCAGTTCCACCTAACAACATCTCACTGAGATCTCAGAGATTTTTTAGGTGGAACAAAAAATCTCAGCTGAGAATTGAGATTTTTTTCTGAGATTTCTGAGATGAAATTTTTTTGGATTC
>CAKKXW010000002.1:68025448-68042206 GCA_920937365.1 Sphaerophoria rueppellii | reverse complement strand
AAGACTGAGTATGATTCACTCCAGTTTGATCGAACTGGGACGTAGTGGTACGTCCCATGGAATTGAAAAGTGGTAATTTTTTTTTCCTCTGCGTGCGATATCTATGTAACTATATTATCTGTGGTTTAAGTGAATTCGCGTGGGTGTTTTTTTTGTTTTTTTTTTTTTTTTAATCAAATTTTAGGGTAACCACCATACGTTTTTTTTTGCCAAAACCAAAACTTTCAATTTTCTCAAAAACGGCTCTTGATGAAAATTCGAAAAACTCATTGGAATTCAAATGAAATGTGCACGACTGGGTCGTACGAACTTGCTCCTGCATGCTTAAACTAAATATTTAACTAAATTGCAAAACGTAGTGTTAAAATAAGAGATATACTTTAAGCAATTCTGATTACACTTCTATGCATTTAAATATTTACTTGAAATAAAGAAATACAATGTTCTTTCATTAAAAGAAGGAGAGCCGGCTGCACTTAACTCACAAAAAAAAAACTCAATATATAAAAATAATTTAAATTTATTAAAAAAAAATTAGAATTTGAAAATGTATCTCGTAAATACATTTAATTTAATTCGGATTTTAAAAATTGATCCATTTTTAGATACGAGATTTTGAAAAAAAAAATTAAAAATATGTTTCAAAAATCCAAAAAAAAATTTGATTTCTTTTGGAATACAAAATATCATTTGAACAATATATACTTACTTTCGAAAAAAAAACTTACGCTGATCGGACTTTCATTTTTCGAGAAAATCTAATAACAAAAATAAAACCGTTCTATGGGAGGTACCGTTTTGGAGCAATACAAATTTTTTTTTTTACATAAAACACATGAATGTTTAAAAAAATTAAACTCGAGGAAGTTTAAAAAAAGTCGTTCAAGCCATTTTGGAGAAAAAAAAAGTTTTGGTTTTTGGCCAAAAAAATCGTATGGTGGCTACCCTAAATTTTGATCTTAAAACAAAAATAAAAAAAACTGGGATATGAGTTTTTGCTCAAACCTCTAATTTTCAAATTTGAAGTCAATCGGACCAGTATTTAAGGCTGTAGATGCCTGTAAGCTTTCCGACGGACAGACAGACGGAATCGCCGGACCCACTTTTTTCGACTTCTCTATCATCGTAATGCCATATCTCATCACCATCTCAAATTTTTTTTTTTACGAATTCAATACATACTTGTCATATATTCTATAGGTCGCAAGTAAAAATTGCATACAATTGTGGATGCATTGATTTTCAAGTGGAAAGGGGTATGCTCATTTTCGGCCTGAAGTGTACACCAATGAGTTTGGTATCAAATTAAAGGTTGTTCTAAGCCGGATACATCTTCAAAAATATTTTGTTGATAACTCATGGGAGATCTGAGATATTTGAGATTGAAGTTCGGAAAGTGCAAACATTAAAGATCAGCACTTTTTCAACATAAATGCTTATATCTTTGGATTTAAGAAAGCAAGAAAAATCACAAGGGTATTAAATTAAAGCTGTCAAACATATCTTTTAAGTGAAATAATAATTACATTTGTAAGATTTATATGTATTGAGATATTTTTAATTGAAGCCTTGAAAAACAGCAGTTTTTAGACAAACTTTTGTTCGATAATATCTTTTGAAATTCAATGACGACATTTATTTCTTTTAACACCGTTAAGAAGCCTAGTTTACAACCTTTATTTTCATATACAATTTATAAAGATTTCATTAAGATTTCCTTCATTTGGACAATAATAGATAAGAAATATGCTGTCGAAATGTATAAATAATCTTATGACACTAAAATAAAATATAAAAATAATTAGTATCTACCCATAGTAATGGTGGAAAAATTAAAACAATAAATAAATAATTCTTTTTAAGAATGGAAGGAAAATGGAAAGAAAAATAAATAATTTTAATTCTAATGAATCATTAGTTATTAAAAGGTTATTTAAGAATCAGGAATGGAGTCTAAAATTATTTTCATATCTTGCCCAACTTAGTAACCATATTAAAGTCAAAACAAGAGCGCAGCGTCCAACCGTTCTTAGACCTACTAGGCAATTGCAGTAACATTGAATAACCGCTTCTATGTCCTGTTGATCATCTTCATCATCATAATCATAACACACGTGTTATGAGTAAAATTCATATTTGCATACTTTTAGAAGGATGAAAGCAAAATAAATCTTTTCTTTCAATAATCATTAATCCTTAATAAAATTAATCTGACATTAAAAAATTAAAACAAGCTTCCCAGACTATTTACAAAATATCTTTCCTAAAAGGTTGAAAACACTTCGAAATATGAGCAAAATCTTCTATAGTTTTGATTATTTAAAATATGTATCCACATCCAGAGCGCTTGCAAGTTAAAAATCTAATTTTGAAAGCCAATTAAGTATGTGTTATAACTTATAAGGATATGCAAAGTCTTAAAGGACCCTACAAATGACGATGCTGCCTGCCTGCCTTAATATTTTCAAAAGTCTTATATTTCTTGGGTTACAAAATAAAAATGGAAGCGACGTCATAGTGTTTTTTAAGGAAAAAGTTTTGTTTCAATAAGTTCACACGTCTTTATATCTCTTTTCTTAGTCAGAATACCGATAAATTAATTAAAATTGTTTAACTATTCAGATGACCTAAAAGATATACATTTCTTGCACAGCCTTAAATAGAAGTGAATTAAGATTTACACGAAAAAAAATGTTCTTAGTTGACAAAACAGAAATTATACTTTCCGACTTAAACGTATGCTTGAATCCTACCACCTAATAATTTAGAATATATTGATAAGTGTAAACCTGCTGGGAGATTGTTGATTGGGTCCTTGTTTATTATAAGAGCCATAGTTTCTGATATACCCCTCTTAATAAGAGAGTACTTATTTCAATCGATAAGTTGCACAACTAAACAAAATATTGTAATTATAATTAAAGCGCGTAAAACAAACATTTATGATAGTAAAATAAATTCGTCTCCTATTTAAACTGTTTTCTATAAAAAAATCTGCTAGAATATAATTCATGACCAGATAATACTGTGAGTGCTGCAAAGTGGTTAAAACTATCCAGAATGATAGGCTTATGCCACATATGGTACTCTTTTAACATTTTAAAGATGAAGGTTATCAAAATCAACTCAGCTTCATCTAAGCTTTCAGGAACTATTTAATGGTACTGCTCAGAATGTTGTTAGTACCTTTTCAAAAAGGCATGCTTACATAACTAAATATATAAGAATAACTAAGAAAGAGAAACTTCATAATATTTTCGTTTGAGGCATATTTTGAAGGATTTGTTGGTTATAATCAAAATTATTAAGGTAAATCCGATAAATTGTATATGAAAATAAAGGTTGTGAACTAGGCTACTTAACGGTGTTAAAAGAAATAAATGTCGTCATTGAATTTCAAAAGATATTATCGAACAAAAGTTTGTCTAAAAACTGCTGTTTTGCAAGGCTTCAATTAAAAATATCTCAATACATATAAATCTTACAAATGTAATTATTATTTCACTTGAAAGATATGTTTGACAGCTTTAATTTAATACCCTTGTGATTTTTCTAGCATATATATATATCCAAAGATATAAGCATTTATGTCGAAAAAGTGCTGATCTTTAATGTTTGCACTTTCCGAACTTCAATCTCAAATATCTCAGATCTCCCATGAGTTATCAACAAAATATTTTTGAAGATGTATCCGGCTTAGAACAACCTTTAATTTGATACCAAACTCATTGGTGTACATTCCGGGCCGGATGTCCCTTATAAAATGAGCAATCCCCTTTAAAGTACTTTAGAAATTAGACTGTGGAACTCGCGGCTCCGGGACTGCTTACAAACTCAAATTCGGTCGTACAAGTACAGAGATATGTTTATTAGTCTAACAACAAAAATATGAATCTGAATACCACACTCTGTAGATATGGTTAGACGTACTGGGTAGCATAAGCGGGTACTTTTTTTGGAATATTTTGATTTAAGATTTTCTATTTTAATCTTGTAACTTAATAAAGTTTTGTTTTTACATCGCATTTTTTTTACTCCGCTTTGACGCATCTCTCTAATAATTGATCGCAACTTACCCACGAAATGCTACATCTACTCGAAGTTCTTCTTCGTTTAGTTGGAGGAGATTTAAGATCTTCTTAATTTAATTCTGAATCCAAATCAGAAGTTAAATTCAAAGAAGGAACAGCATCCTTCTTAAGGTATTTTCTTCCCAAAAACTCCGGGCAAACATGGTTGCAAAACCACAAGCCTGCCTCCACAAATTACGTAAAATTTCATGTTTTATTTTGTAAGGGCATTGAAAAATTTTCAAATTAGGATATTCTCTTTTTCTTTTCTTCCAAATGAAACAAGAAACTCCAGATTCTTATCAGCGATTGCATTAGAAAAAATTAGCACTGAAAAATAAATCGCATACAAACATCCAAATCGCTCTAAAGTCGAGGGTAAAAAAAAGAACAGACCACAACAACCGATCGTGCGAGCACAACGCAGCCCACAACAGAACACAACCCATCGATCCATTCTTGGCTGTCAGTAGCAAAATTATATATAAAAAAAACTACCTGCACGTGAACAGTTCAAAGTTGTGTTGGCACACGAAAAGGAATTGCAAAAAGTAAATGTTTGTATCTTTCGAATGTAACTTGCTAGCTAACCAACATTTGTGGTTAGAAGCTGGATCTTGTTCTTCTTGTTTGATTTTGTTCTGTTGATTTTGGTTGCAAGGTTTGACTACAACAAATCTTTTGAAAATAAGGGACAAAAAAGTGGTCATTTTTATATGCACTGGGTGCGATATCTATGTAACTTTATTATCTGTGCTAGTAGTTTATCAGCGTTTCCATGATCTTAGAAAGAAGAGACCTAAGTTAAATTGGACGATAATTGAAAGGAGAAGAAGATTCCCTTTTTTGGGATTGGCTGGACAAATGCTGTTTTCCAACTGCTCGGAAGAGCTTACGCAAGGGTTTTGCAGCATGGAAGAACAGCTCTTCAGAATAATAGCGGGGATACCATCAGGACCAGCGGATTTATATATATTGAGATCTTTTAGGACTCTCGCCACAGCACGAGTGTGAAAGAATCATTGACGCGTTCAAGAACTGGGGGAGTCATGACACTCTCTGGCAGCGAAGAGTTGGCGGCGAAGTGCCTTTCAAAAAGGTTAGCTTTCTCGAGAGAGCTTAAAACTGGAGTGCCATTATTAACGAGCGTAGGGACCGAAGAGAAGAAAGAATTCTTCATATTTTTTACAAATGACCAAAAATTCTTACTGCCTTTGGGACATTAAAGAATTGTTTCCTTAATTTTTGGTCGTGCAAAAACAAGGTCCTTCGAATATGGGCATTGCAAGCTTTCCTGGCTTCCGGTTTTCTTCAAACACCGGCTCTAAAACACCGGAACTTTACTTCTTTTCCAGAGGCTTAAGTATGTAGCTGATGCACCAGCCCAGAGATGAGAATTATACTCAAGCTTTGGACGGATATAAGTCTTATAGATAATAGCCAGATCAGACGGAAACCTAAACATCTTGCGGTATTTTTGGCGACATCGTGTATGTGCTCGATCCACAAGAGGTGGTCAGTGATGGTTCGGTCTCATTGATGCAAGTACCACTCA
Source organism: Sphaerophoria rueppellii (assembly GCA_920937365.1). Classification (NCBI taxonomy): domain Eukaryota; kingdom Metazoa; phylum Arthropoda; class Insecta; order Diptera; family Syrphidae; genus Sphaerophoria; species Sphaerophoria rueppellii. The sequence goes on along the minus strand of CAKKXW010000002.1, from coordinate 68,036,581 downwards.
TGGATAGCGGCAAGGGGTCGTTCGTTGGTCGTGCTCATGTGATTCGTGCTTTGATCAATGCAGGAAAATGCTTTGTTGAGTGAGATGGTGGTCTCTTATGTGGGTCAGCACGAGCAAGTATGACGAAAATTCCACTACAGTTCTTACGGTTTGTTAAGTCTACTTTTGTTGATGATGATGGTTTTTTTTATTCACTCGTCGTCGACGATTTTGTTGAACCAAAGAGATTCCATGAGTAGAAATTCCATTTGCTCCAAAAGGAATATACCTACCCTACATTAGTAGACATTTTCGCAGTAAGTAATACTACGAGCCCAACCCACAATCACGTTTTTTCATATAGTGTTAGTAACAACCAACTAGAGAGTTGAACAAAACAAGAATTCATTCACTTAATTGGCATCTAGAGAATAAATAAAAATATAATCAAGAGAACAAAACACTCGTATAAGATTGAAGGAAACTCACTCAATTTCTTTTTCCATTAATACTAAAAGAAATAACAACAAACTTATTCGAAATATCGATTCATAAAATGCTGGTTAGGTTGGCAACATTTTATGGAACAAGCAGTAAGCTTAAGTTAAAGGGTAGGTATAGAAAGAAATCTTAAATTAAATGAAAATTAAAGCTGCATACAGACTTTTCTCGTGAAACTTTTCACACTTCTGAGAAAGTAGACAAGTAAATTTTTTATGCTTGTTCTCCAAGGACTCCAAAATACCGACGAAAAACTTTCATAAAGTATTTCGTTCTCCTTTAGGGCAAACTATACACACATACATGTTGGAAGTGACGCAAACACCATTTCGGTACCTACATTTTCTCGCCGGCATGGCATCTTAATTGTATTGTTAATATCGTATAACAAAAGTAAGGTACACCCTTTCCAGAGTGCTAAAAAACCCTCCCGGCGAATTTATCCTTTGTTAGTTTATTACTCTGCAACACATACTCAAGTCAATTGCAAACTTTTATTTTGTTTTCACACAGTGGGACCTTTTTCTTTAGCTATATTGAAATCGATCTTTTTGGTAGTTTAAAATTGTATCCTTACCCCGAACAAAACTCAAGAAGGTAATCAATAAACAACACCAGTAATAATCCTCGTATTAAATGTCGGACTAGGGCCTTACCCAACAAACTTCTCCAGCTAGCTCGGTCCCTAGCTACCTGTCTCCAGTTTTGCACGCCAAGTTGGTCCAGGTCCTCTTCTACCTGTATGCTCCACCTGAGTCACGGTCTTCCTCTTCTGCGACGTCCTTCCGGGTTGGATGCGAGGACTCTACGAGCCGGAGCATTATTTTCCATTCGCTCTACATGACCCAACCATCTAAGTCGTTCGACCTTTACTTTTCTAGCTAGGTCAGTGTCGCTGTACAGCTCGTACAGTTCTTGGTTGAATCTTCGTCTCCATTCTTCATTAACGCAGACAGGACCAAACATCACTCGAAGAATTTTTCTCTCAAAGCAGCCCAAAGCGTTTTAATCAGATGTTGTCATGGTCTATATCTCTGCATCATACATAAGGACTGGGATGATGAGGGTTTTGTAGAGCGTCATTTTAGTTGCGCGGGAGAGGACTTTACTACTCGATTGCCTTCTAAGTCCAAAGAAGCAGCGATTGGCAAGTGTGATTCTTCGTTTGATTTCAGCGCTGGTGTTGTTGCCTAAGTTAATAGCGGATCCTAGGTAGACGAAGTCCTTAACTACCTCGAAGTTAAATCTGTCTATGTTGACGTTTGCTCCAAGATGTCGGTGATTGTCCTTTCTTGTTGACAGCATTAACTTGGTCTTGACCTCGTTAACCGTTAGACCAATCTTTCTGATGGCCTCTGTATCAAGACTCACAAACGCTCCACTTACATCACGCTGTGTTCTTCCAATTATGTTAATGTTGTCTGCGTATCCTAGTAGCTGGTCAGACTTTTGAAAGATTGTGCCTCAGATGTTAATGTTGGAGCTTTGCACAATCGTTTCAAGAATGATGTTGAAGAAATTGCATTACAGCGCATCGCCTGGTCTTAAACCTTTTTTGGCATGAAATGCGTCCCTTATGTTTTTTCCGACCATGATGGAACAGCCTGAGTTTTCCACAGACGGACGAGTTTTTCTGGGATGCCAAAACTAGACATTGCTCTATACAGTTGGTCTCTACAGACGTTGTCATACGCGGCCTTGAAATCGATGAAAAGGTGGAAAGTATCGATTTGAAGTTCCTGGATCTTCTCCAAGATCTGTCAGAGGGTGAATATCTGATCGATTGTGGACTTTCCGGGTCTGAAGCAACACTGATAATGACCTATCAGGTTGTTGATAAAGGGCTTCAAGCGTTGACGGCAGACAAGATCTTATAGGCGATGTTAAGGAGTCTTATACCTCTGTAGTTGGTGCCCTTCAGGGGATCTCTATTTCTGAGGATCGAACATACGACGATGAGGTTCCATTCATCGGGCATGCTTTGCTCCGACCAAATTTTGCAGATGAGCTGGTGCATGCTCCTTACCAAATCATCTCCAGCAGCTTTGAACAGTTCGGCAGCTAGCCCGTCTGCTCGAGTGGCTTTGTTCGACTTAAGATTAGATATCGTCATCTTCACTTCTTCCATGTCGGGTGGATGGAATTGTTGGCCTTCTGCACCCAAATTGAATGGTTCTGTATTGCTGACGGAGTTTTGCTCGTCATCGCCATTATACAGCTTGGAATAGTGGTCTTTCCATATCCTCAGCACTGACTGCGGTTCTACTACGATGTTCCCATGATGGTCTCTACAGGCTTCAGTTCGGGGTGTATAAGCCCTGGAGGTTTGTTTCACCTTTTTGTAGCACTTTCGAACCTCGTTCCTGTTGTGGCATCCCTTTATCTCCTCGATCACGCGCTCCCTTTTTTTCTTTCTGAGAAGTTTATGCTTCTCACTCCTTTTCTGCTCTTAGAGCTCACGAGCTGCTCGTGTCCTTGCTTTGTATGCCTCTTGTTTAGCTGCTTGTGCTCGCCGGGTAAACCCTAGCACTTCAGAGGCGGCATCTCTGATGGCTGCTTGGTAGTGTCCCCTCTGGTTCTCTATATTTTGTGCTGGCAGCAAAGGACTTCTGAGGAGATTTTGGGAGACACGATCGGAAAAGTATCTAGCAATCTCTTGCGATTGTAGCTGTTTGATGTCAAATTTCCGCCTGGCATTTTCACGTGTTGGCCTTGATCGGGATATCCGCATTCGTACCTTGGCTACAACAAGGTAGTGGTCCGAGTCAATGTTGGCACCTCGGTATGTGCGGAGTGCGGACATCTTGCATACAAGAGAAGTGTCATGCGTCGATCGCAATGTGATCAATTTGGTTGACGGTTGATTGATCATAAGTGGGAAACGCTCACTTGCTACCAGTACGAAGTCAATTAGCCTAAAACCGTTATCGGAGGTGGTGTCGTGTAGGTTATGTCGTCCGATTGTTCCACCAAAGATTTCTTCTCTACCCAGCTTAGCCTTATCTGCTTTATAGCAGTCAAGGGCTTCCGCTAGTTGTTCGGCTGCACATGGTCTGTTGAGGAACCTAACATTCCAAGTGCAAAACCGAAATTCGTTGTCTTTAATTCGTTTGCTTGGGTCGTCATCATTAATTATGTCCGTATCCGAGGCTTGTTGGTGTTTCGGAACCATGTCTTCTTTATGTTGCCGGGTAGTCATTCCGACGCACGTCCCCTAACCTGGAGGGCCAGGTCTTAAGTTTACCTCTAAGACGAAGAGCCGGCCAAACCGCTCCTTATAGGCCTGGGCTGCGAATGTCTCGTTGTAGCCTTATAAGGTGTTCTCTTAGTAGTTCATCCTGACTGGAACTATAGACTCTACCGTTGATTCCATCTTGGGAGTTCTTCCACTGCCTCCTGTTGAAAAGGAGGCATGCTTTAGTGGACGCATATCTCCTCCCCCTCTCTCTCTTTGCTACCGCCAACAACTTCCCACTGGGGTTGGAATCCAATCTTCGGTCAGTGGCATATTATCCTAAAGGCAAACTAGGCACTTGCCTAGGGGCGCGAGCCAACAAAGGGGCGCACGGGCGCAGTAATTTTTAAAAGTGGCAAATAATGCGAGGTCATACGTGGTTGTTGAACCAGCAAACTCATGAACTCGAACCGTACTTGCCACTTTTGTTAAAATAAAAATCGGTCCTAAGCAATTCCACTTACTACATTCTACAGGCAAATATCTCTTAAAACAATATGCTCTAGAATCAACAAATGCTAGATGGTCACAGGCTCACAGGGTACCACCTGCCCAGCAACCAAACAAATATGGCCAAACAAAGACCTGAAACGGTCAAAAGGTTTGATCTTCCTGAGCAGACAAAGTATAAGCTCAACAGTTGCAGCCATAACAGGACACTGCCCTATAGGTAGACATGCTTTGAGGCTAGGGGTCTACGCAGACGACTTCTGTAGAAGCTGCATGAACGAAGAGGAAGAGGAAACCGTCCAACACTTTTTATGTACTTGCCCGGCACTCTTCAATAGAAGGAATAACTATCTCGGTAATCCAACGGTCGACAAAAGATATCTCTCTAACTTCATTAAAAGTACAAAGTAGTTTGCTTAAGGTCATTTTTTGCCTATGGTATCTCAATGGACCCTTGAGGTCTAAGTGAGTCAACAAGATAGCCACTCCAACTCCACCCAGAGTCAACTGGGTTTACCTATTTGGTTTGCCAACTCCGCAATTGACTTAGATTCCTTCTAATTTTGTAAGCTGTTTTTGAATATTGATTTTACTTATTGTAGGGGCAAATAACATAATGGTGGAAACTCATCAGCGTATGGCAAAGATTTTGACGGATTAAAACCCTCATATTGATTTTCGGGGTAATCTGATTTGCGAACCGAGTTGCAACTCGGTTTTAATAACAACCAACTCGAGTTAACTACTTGGCTTACAAAATTTACGGTGCGGCAGTCAGCACATCATTAACTAAAATATTTCAAACCGAACCCGTAAGATCTTTTGGACAATACTAATTGATCTTACGTAAACTGAGACTCTTTTTCCTTGGCCCCCATTTCAACGCGGTGCAGCGGTTTCGGCCAAACTATACTACTAGATATTTTTAATATAGGGGCGCGCGCCGATGCGATGCTTGCCTATGGCACCCTCAACGTTTAATCCGCCACTGTTTTCGGTTGCAGGTATTAGGCACCCGATGTTCACCACGAGGAGGTGGAGAGTAGGAGTTGATAGACAGAGGTTTCTGTGGACGCTTGTGTCCCACGAACATCGGTCCAAACAAAACCTTTATAAAAATAAAACCACTGCTACAATTCTTAGCCCCACTGTGAATTACCGTGTTTTCGTAGTTCTTGTCGTCTGTCGAATGACCAGTTTCATATTACTCGTCTTTCGGTACTTTAAATTGAATGTTGTCTCATAAAACATGCACTTATTGCGTAATAAAGATGAGATTTGTACATTAGGTTCACGCAAGGGAGAATAAGGTCGATTGTTGCCCTAAGCCACAAACAAAATGATTTGTATCCTAAAACGTTATATCCCACTAAAGGATCCATCATCCATCTGGTCTCTGAAGGGAGTGACTCGAGTAAATACATTTTATTGACAAAATGACCCAAAACGCCAGAGGGCTAAGAGTTGGTCACTAACTCACTAATCTTAAGCTTTGTTCAAAGAAACGAAGTGCATGGCGCGCCGGGGTGGTACGAACTTTTAAAACAAACATTTTCAACCACTCATCCAAAACGATATTACATTTAAATCCTTTAAAATGGCATAGCCCCACCCTCCCTCCTTCACTTCCATCCCCAATGTCATCGAAAATTAAATAAAATGAGGAATTCCAAAATGAGTTTTATGCTCAATTTCAATTTAAATAAAAAGCTTCTATATATTAAATATTCCCCTTCTTAACGACATTACAATTTACAAGCAACAGCCAGAGTGTTATCGATACCCAACAGCAGCAGCATAGTTGTAGCATCTGCTGGTTACATAAATGGGGTATTCCAGAAAGGCATTCATTCAGAAAACAATGATAGTCCCATGGATTATGACAATTTGCATTTTATCGCAATCTCATCAGTTTTCGGACTTAATTCAATTTCATATTAACTTAAATCACAACTTGATTTAAGGACGGCCGGCGATGGCGATGAGGAGACGATTTATTTCGCTCTATAAACGCTGCTGGAAAGTACCTACTTATCGGGATGCTTGAGGAATGTGCTATAGGGCTTAGAGGGTACTCAATGGCTTAGTTGCAATTTCGGAATTGACTGCAGAGGATAAATGGAGTTTAAGGAACAATTGGAATGTTTTAATTAAATTTTTATTTCAAACTCGGAGTTGGATAAAGAGAATGACTCCCCCATAGTTGGTCATAAAGCATGAACTAAAATAAAATTAACTCCGAATCGTGCTTCGTCGTTCTTCCATGACCACTTCCAATTCTGTCGATCTTTCCAAAATTTCAGCATTGCCTTTGGATCGTTGTTCAGCCATGGTTTTTCAACTCGATTGTTTCCAATTCCACTCCAACAAAAGTCTGGAAATCCCGTATGTCCACCAACCGACAAACCAATTGAAAAATAGAACTGTTCATATACGTTATGAAATTTATCGACAACAAGGAATATCACAGCAAAACTCACTTCTCTGTCGAATGGATCCATAGGACTTTCGCTATCCCAAGCATTTGCGTTTTTAAAGGAAAATAATTTCAAAGATCCTCCATCGATTCGGGCATATTGAAAGTCATCCATTCCCAACGTAATACTATCCTCGGTCCAAGTAAGCGTAAAATTATGAAATTCATCCGAGACACGGTCCTCTGAATCGAAATGTCGAAGCATAGCATCATGCAAGGGGCCTCTATCCTCCAACACAACTCCACCAAATAAATACCGAGATGAGATGTCTAGTCCGTTTTTAGTTCGTAGAACGCGATTGCCCCGTACACTTGCAATTCTAATCTGACCGGAGGCATAGTTTGACGATCCATAGTAGTTCTCAAGAGGTTCCAAAAACAACACTGTTTCGAAATAGAGTTTTTAACCGTATTATTGAGAAAAAAAAGTTACAACCAACTCACTCGGCATCGTCCAATCACCTTTTGGCATTTGTGCTCCTATAACGACTTTTCCGTAACGAAAACTGAACGAATGTTTACTGCGAATTCTTGCCGAAATAATCGGAGGCAAGATCTGAGAATATCTGGCATTTCGGAAGCATTCTTCTCCAATTCCTGAACAACTAACGAATCAACCAAAATTAGATTCACAGTACAAAACCTTATCAAACCTTACCCCTTAATCTTTAGAGTTCCCGTCATTAGAGAAGATTCATTAAATCCCGGAGTTTCCGAAAGAAATTTCGGTTTGAAAAACAACCAACCATTTTTTATGAAGACAACTTCGGGATCATTTTGGTACGACAAAAACGGAGAGTCCTCCGTATCCCATGGAATTCTAGCATCGATTTTCCACACCTTCGGATCTAGCTCGTCAAAATGGTCTTCGAACACTCGCTGACCCTTACACACAGCTTGGCCACGAACTGTTGTCACAGATAGTTCGCAATGTTCACTTAGTCGATACAGTTTAGCACACTTCTCTTTCATTAGAGTTGTGGTGTCAATTGTGTAGTACGGAAATTCAGCGTCAGTCGAAATAATCCGATCTGGTTTACGAGAGTTATTATGACTATCAAAATCATAGAATACATCGATTCGGTAGGAAACTTTCCAACCACCCTTAACGCGAGTATTTACGTTGTCATAGACCCATCGGCCGTCAATACTATCGGTGATGAGAGCAACGAAATCGGTTGGAGTTTCGTCCTCGATAGATCTATTGAGGTTGACATTGAAGATCACATAGGCTATCCGATCGTCGATGATATCTTCAAAGACAGTTTCAGACTTAAGACAAATAGTAGCAAGATGTTGAGCATAAAAACTTACTATCTGAGGTCTTTATTCGGAAGCCTTTTGGGAAGATGCGCTCGACGATAGCATCTTTTCTTAAAGCAACAGCAGTTGAACTGAAGAGAATCACTATAGCTAAAGCAAACCTCATAGCAGAGATGTTCAGTGCGTACTGACTGAATGTTTTATATTAAACAAAAAAAGATTACCCTTTTTCTGATAACCTTTTAAGACAGGGAGACAAACATAAATCGCAGATGCTTCGTATGCATCTTGCCTTATCTATAGTTTGATGCAGAAAAAGTAATGCGAACTTGAATTCGTCAACAATTTGCACAGTTTTTGAGTTTGAGTGAATTTTTGCCTTATAGACTATTGGTCGAGAATTGGTGCTGGTGTATAAGCGTTCAACAAAGGGTTTAGAGAGTCAGCAATGTTTATCGTAGATAGGCATTGTATTGATGTCTTGAAGGCAGAACCGTACAAGACATCGACAGTCTCATTTAGGAATAAAGCAAATACTTACTTACTTACGTAAGGTGGCGCTACAATCAAAAAACCTCTCCAGCCAGCTCGGTCCCTAGCTAGGTGTCTCCAGTTTCGATTTGGTTGAGGTCGTCATCAACTTGCGCGTGCCACCTGGAGCCTTGGTCTTCCTCGACGGCGCTTTCCATCTAGGGTGGATTCGAAGACTTTACGGGCCGGAGTATTAGTGTCCATCCTCCCCACGTGACCAAGCCATCTGAGTCCTTGTACTTTCACTCTTTTAGCTGGGTCAGTGTCGCTGTAGAGCCCATACAGTTGGTCGTTAAACCTTCTCCTCCAGTCACCGTTTATGCAGACAGGATCATAGATCTTCCGTAGAACTTTTCTCTCGAAACGGCCTACGGCGTTCTCATCCGTTTTTTACATGGTCCATGCTTCTGTACCATATAGTAGGACGGCGATGATGAGGGTCTTATAGAGCATCACCTTAGTTGTTCGGGAGAAGGCTTTACTACTAAATTGCCCTCGTAGCCCGAAGAAACAGCGATTAGCAAGAGTTATTCTCCTTCTGATCTCGGCGCTGTCGTTGTCCGTGTTTATAGTGGGGTCAAGGTATACAAGGTCCCTAACTACCTCGAAATTATATGCATCTATCGTGACGTTTTGTCCAAGACGTCGATGTTGGGTGTTCTTTCTCGATGACAGCATATACTTTGTTTTGCCCTCATTGACTCACAAAAGCAATGTTGACATCACGCTGCGTTCTCCCAATGATACCAAAGTCATGATCGTACGTAAGATAGTGCCTCTAGTGTTGACGTGGGAGTTCTGCACCATTCGTTCCAGTATGATATTAAGGAAGTCACATGACAGTGCATCACCTTGTCTAAAGCCATTTTTGACATACCGTCTTTATTAGAGCAGCATGAGTTCTCCTTTGTCATCCTGCTCAGACGAATGGGTTTTGTAGGAATGCCAAAACTGGACATGACTCTATACAGTTCTTTTCTATAGATGCTGTCATACGCGGCCTTAAAATCGATAAAAAGATGGTAGGTGTCGATTTGGAGTTCTTGAGTTTTATCCACGATCTGCCATAATGTAAATACTTTGATGACGATGGTGGACTTTCCATGGCTTGAGACGTTCACATAGTACTGCAGAAAAGGGAATATAGGCGATGTTTAGGAAGTGATGCCTCTGTATTCTGCAAATGAGGTGGTGCATGCTCCTTACCAAGTCATCGCCAGCTGCTTAGAAGAGTTCGACAGTGATGCTGTCAGCTCCCGTGGCTTTGTTGTTTTTAAGCTAAGATATTGCCATCTTCACTAATTCAAGGTCGTTTAGACGGAAATCCTGGCTTACGTCGACTTCATTGAATGGTTTATTCTGCCTGGCAGCGGAATTTGATTCGTCATCGCCGTTGTACAGTCTGCAGATGTGGTCCTTCCATTTCCTCAGCATTGACTGTGCCTCTACTACGATATTTTCCTGTTGGTCTTTACAGGCTTCAGTTCGTGCTCGGTAACCTTGAGTCATTGGTTTTACGTCTTGGTAAGAGTTCCGAGTCTCATTCCTTTTTATAAGTCTCTCAACATCCTCGATCGATCGCATTTCATGCATTCTCTTTTTTTTTTCTAAAAAGCTTGTGTTCTTCTCTCCTCTTCTGCTCGTAGAGCTTCCGAGCTGATCTCGTGCTTCTGTGCAGCGCTGCTTTATGTGCTTTTTCTTGGCTGCATGTACTTGCCTGCATTCATCATCAAATCAGTGGTTTCGTTTTGGTAGCAGCGTGAAACCCAGCACATCAGAGGCAATTCTGCCACTGGTTCTCAATAGACCAGTTCCACCTAACAACATCTCACTGAGATCTCAATGTAACTTTGACTGAGGCAAAATCATTTGGTGGAACAAAATTCTCAGTTTTCATTGAGATAAAATGGTTACCTTACAATTTGTTGTTGTGCATATGTCAGTCACGTCAAAATAGCTGAGTGAGAAATCGAATCCAAAAAAATTTCATCTCAGAAATCTCAGAAAAAAATCTCAATTCTCAGCTGAGATTTTTTTTTCCATCTAAAAAATCTCTGAGATCTCAGTGAGATGTCGTTAGGTGGAACTGGCCTAATACTCGATGCTGGCTCTAGCGGACTTCTCTTGGGGTTTCTTGACACTCGATCGGAAAAGGAACTGACGATCTTTTGCGATTGTAGCCGTCCGTCGTTATACTTTCTTCTCGCACTTTCTGTTTTTGGCTTTGGTCAACATATCCGCCGCACCACCTTGGCTAAAACGATGTAGTGGTCCGAGTCGATGTGGGCCCCCCGGAAGGTTCGGACATCAATAATGCTTGAAGTGTATCTTGCGTCGATCGAAATATGATCAATCTGGTTGACAGTTGATTGGTCTGGAGACCTCCAGGTGCCCTTGTGGATGTTGAGATGTGGGAAACGCGTACTTGCTACTACTATGTTTCACTCCACTGCAAAATCGATAAGCCTGAATCTGTTATCGGAGGTTTTTTCGAGCAGGTTGTTTTTCCGACTGTTCCACCAAAGATGTCCTCTCTTCCTAGTTTGGTATTAAAACCTCCTAAGACGATTTTAACGTCGAGGCTAGGGCATTGCTCGTATGTTTTGCCCAGGAGCTCGTAGAACTTGTCTTTGGTTTCGTCATCTTTCTTTTCTGCGGGGGTGTGAGTATGTATGAGGCTTATGTTGCCGAATTAAGC
>CAKKXW010000002.1:67998964-68009181 GCA_920937365.1 Sphaerophoria rueppellii | reverse complement strand
GGATGGGGTGGGTAGACCGTATTTTTCCTATATTTTTGGGGAACTCACCCACGTTTACTATCTTTTTTTGGTGTTGTTCTTCCTCATTTTATTTATCTCTCGTGATGAATGCGCAAGCTACACTTTGATTTGGGTCGAGACAATTTTCACCACAAACCATGGATCTTTTTGATACGAATTTCACATGATGATAGATCTGTTTGCTTCGACATTTGAATTTTGAAAAACAACTGACGACCCAAATGTTGGTTTGGGTTAAATGTGTGCGTGATATTAGGTTTGTTCGATGTAACTAGCCCCGGGGCGCTCCGGTGCATGTCATACTGTGAACAGAGCTGGGTTTAGTTTCACATCGAACGCGTAAGTAGTGCTCTCTATTTATTTTACTCCTTCTTGTTGTGGTTTTTTTCTATCATTTGCACCCACTCAAGGGGTTTTTATATCCTTTTTATGCCAGATGGGTGGGGTAGGAAAGGAGGTGTCGGACATTGGTCTTAAATTCTTGAAACATTGTAATGATTGGAAAAGACAGAGTGTGAAAGAGAGTTCCACATTCGAGTAGTACGGCCAAAAAATGATTCCCTATGCTTGAGATTACATCCGAAGTTGGGCTCGGGGGTAAACTGATGGGCATTCCTAGAAGCGCGGGTATTACGGGAAAATTTTTTGAGGGGAGCAGTGCAACTGGCTATTTCTCTAGAGCACATACCGTAGCAGTAACGATAGAACAGAGAGAGACAAGAAACGTTACGACGGTGATCTAACGAATGGAATGACGCAATGATGTCTCTTTCACAGATCATTCTTACAGCTCTTCTTTGTATACCATCCAAGAGGCTTAATTATGTTGCTGGAGCACCAGCCTAAAGATAGGAATTGTACTAAAGTCTTACAGATAGTAGCCAGATCAGACGGGGAGAAGAAATTTCTTGCACCGTCTTAAGAAACCCAAACATCTTGCAGCATTTTTGGCGACATCGCGTATGTGCTCGGTCCACAAGAGGTGGGCGGTGATGCACTTACCGAGAATCTCGAGATGGTCGGTCTCACTGATGCAAGTGCCACTCATGGACAGTGGCAAGGGGCGTATATCTCGCTTCAACGATACAAGACAGCATTGAGTTTTCGAAGCATTAAACTCTACGCGATTTTTTATTCCCCATTGTACAATTCTGTTTAAGTCAGAGTTTAATTAGCTTATCATATTTTGCCGTTGCAGTTCCACATTCGAAGAAGAAGGATGTGAATCTGGAAACGAGTATGAGAAGCTAAAAGTATCATCGTCAGCGAAACAATTTATTGGATTAGAAGTAACAGACAAGAGATCATTAATGAAAATGAGCAAGAGGGTCGGAGACAAAACAGAGCCCTAGGGCACACCAGCATTTATATTGTGGGTTTCAGACTTGAATTCATCCAATACAACTTGTATTGAACGGTTCGAAAGAAAGTTTCTAATCCAACGAAGAAGGGATTCATCGATACCGAAGACACGCATTTTCGATAAAAGAGCAAGATGTCAGACTTTATCAAATGCTTTTGAAATATCAAGTGCAAAAATTGTACTTTCTCCAAAACGATGTAAAGATTTGTTCCACTGTTCAGTGAGATAAACCATCAGATCAATAATGAACCTGTTGCTGAGAAAGCTTTCGGTCTTCGAGATATTTCCTCAGCTGATAGTTTATCAGCGTTTCCATGACCTTAGAAAAAAGGAATGTAAGTGCAATTGGACGATAATTGGAGGGAGAAGAAGATTCGCCTTTTTTGGAATTGGCTGGACAAATGCTTTTTTCCAAATGCTCAGAACGAGCTCAGAAGAATAGGATATATGGAAAAGCTGACGCACGGGTTTTGCCAGAACAATAGCGGGGATACCATCCGGACCAGCGGATTTTTGTATGTTGAGATCCTTTAGGACTCTCGCCACAGCACAAGGGCGGATGAAGGTTTGTCCCATGGAATCATTGACGCGCTCAAGAGAAGGCGGAGTCATGACACTCTTTGGCAGCGAAGAGTTGGTGGCAAACTGCCTAGCAAAACGGTTAGGTTTCGCGAGAAAGCTAACAACTGGAGTGTCATTGTCAACGAGCGTAGGGACCGAGGAAAAAGAAGAATTCTTCATATTTTTTACAAATGACCATAAATTCTCACTGCCTTTGGGACATTGTCTAGTATTTTTTGCCTTGATTTTTGGTCGTGTAAAAATTTGGTCCGACGGATATGGGCATTGCAGGCCATCTTGGCTTGTTTAAACTTGTTCCGGTTTTCCTCAGTTGGGTTGGCTCTAAAACACCGGAACTTTACCTCTTTTACCCTGATAACCTCTTTACAGCTTGAATCAAACCATGACTTTTCCTTGGGTTTGATGCTTTTAACCCTATTCGGGATAAAAGTTTTCATTCCCAAAATAATCATATTAGTAATCATATTTGCGCTGGAGTCTACGTCACTATCGAGGAAGCATAGTGACCAGTTAAAGATCCGGAAAAAGTTGTTGAGACCGTCCCAGTTGGCTTTCTCGTATTGCCACACGGTTCTCTTCGGAGCTCTTTCTCTAACTGGGTTAGCTTGACACGAGAAATTTGCAGATACAATACTATGGTCTGATCTGCCTAGCGGCGTTAACACATTGATAGTGTATTTATCAGGTCAGACGTAAGGAACAAGTCAAGAGTATTTTCCGCTTGGCCTTTAATGTCCGATATTCGAGTGGGCTGGGTGACAAGCTGAGTAAGGTGGTTAGACTCAGCAAAGATTTCAGCACATATTCTTGGGTGTTGTCTGGCCCGAATGGAGAAGCCACGAAGAATTGCGTACATTGAAATCGCCCGTAATAACGATTTCAGTGTGAGGATAAAGGGATACAATTCTTTGAATGGAGTCAGATAGAGCATCAAATTCGCGAGAAGTTGAAGCCCTGTCCAAATTTTGGCTTCGATAAAAAAAAGCAGTAGTGAATGATGTGCTTATTTACGGAGAACTTGAACCGCATAAAATTGAAAAAAGGGTTGGAGCAGCGACCATACTGTGGTAAGAATTGATAAGCAACATCATTCTTAATGTAGACGGCGAGACCATGGTGGGAGAAGAATAAAGGCACTAAGCAATACCCATGACTAAGAAATTCAGTAGGGTCGGAATTTTCACATACTTGGGTTTCACTCAGTGCCAATACAGCTGGCCTATTCGAAACAGTGTGGATAAACGCAGCAAGAAAATTAATTCTTAGCCCACGAATATTGCAATAATCGACCCTGAAATTATCAGTCATAATTACAAGTTAAATAATAAGAAGACCAAAACAGACGAGATCTAAAAGTGTACTGAATTGTATATGTATAGCAACAGCTGATTCGAAAAGCTCCGAAAAAACTTGGGGCGATTCAGAGCGCTCCCGGTGAGAGCACTGAATACACATCGAACACGGTCGAAATGCACCGGGGCGAAATCAGAGCACCACAGAGCGACCCAAAGCGCACATCGAACAAACCGAATTTTTTTTAATAAACGAATATGGATATCATCCTTTTTCCAACATAAAGAAATCGTTGAATTTTCCATAACCGTTTGTAGGATTCCTTGTTAAAATGATGAACATTTAATCGTTGACTTGTGAACAAAAACTGTGGTGGACGTTCACTGTTTTGAATGAATTTCATGGTTAACAACGTTGCTAATTGTCCAATGAAGAGATCAGTACTTCTTTGGCAAGTTTATTATTTGGAAGGTTTTTTTTTTTCATTCGAGCTGCAAAAACAAAAAACACTATGGTAAAATTGTATACACAACTTGAAGACATGCATTCAACAAACTGCACAAACTCCTAATGAATGTACATGTTTGAGCATTCTTATTTATCGTATAAGCTTAACTCAAAGTTAAAGAATAAAAAAACATGCGGCTTAGTTCTGATTATGTTAGTTACGACCGTAATCGTTTAAAAGAAATAAAAAAAACGTCAGGAACAATAAAAATAAACAAAACCAAATTGACGAAAGGCAAGTATTGTATATGTTTTTTTATTTGTACTTACAATGCCAGGTTTAGCCTGTTAAATAAAGAAAAACTTAGAAATTACTTTTTATTGTTACGGGTTACACTTTGTTTTAATAAAATTTTGTTAGTTTATTTTTTTTTTTTGTTTTTAACTAAAGGAAGCAGTTCAGTGAAGTATTCGCTAAGTTTTTTTTTTAAACATACAATTTGTAAACCTCATGGTTTCCATAAAAAAAATGAAAAAAGCTAAATCATCATTTAGGGTTTTTTATTTCTAATCAAAATTTTAATATTTCAGCCTTCGAGCCATCAAAGGTTTTACACCCCAAACCGAAACCCTGTCGTCAGTCAATGCCGAGGATATAGAAAGACCACTAACGGCGAAACTTACTTACTTATGGAGGCGCTACAGTCCAGGTCGGACCAGGGCCTCATCCAAAAAACGTCTCCAGCCAGCTCGATCCCTAACTAGCTGTCTCCAGTTTCGCATGCCAAGTTGGTTCAGGACCTCTACCACCTGTGTGCTCCACCGGAGTCGCGGTCTTCCTCTTCTGCGACGTCCTTCCGGGTTGGATTCGAAAACTCTACGAGCCGGAGCATTATTTTCCACTCGCTCAACATGACCCAACACCATCTAAGTCGTTGGACCTTTACTTTTCTGGCTAGGTCAGTGTCGCTGAACAGCTCGTACAGTTCTTGGTTGAATCTTCGTCTGCATTCTCCATTGATGCAGAAAGGACCAAAAATCACTCGAAAAATTTTTCTCTCAAAGCAGCCAAAAGCGTTTTCATCAGATGTTGTCATAGTCCATGTCGTTGCACCATACATGAAGACCGGGATGATAAGAGTTTTGTAGAGTGTCACTTTAGTTGCTCGCGAGAGGACTTTACTACTCAATTGCCTTCTAAGTTGGCTGGTGTTGTTGTCAGAGTTAATAGCGAATCCCAGGTAGACAAAATCCTTAACTACCTCGAAGTTAAGTCTGTCTATGTTGACGTTTGTTCCAAGACGTCGGTCGATGTTGGTTGTCCTTTCTTGTCTCCAGCATTAACTTGGTCTTGCCCTCATTAACCGCTAGATTCACCTTCCTGGCCACCGTCTCAAGGCTCACAAACGCTCCACTGACATCACGCTGTGTTCTTCCAATTATGTCAATGTCGTCTGCGTATCCTAGTAGCTGGACGGACTTTTTAAAGATTGTGCCTCTGGTGTTGACACTGGAGCTTTGCACAATCTTTTCAAGAATGATGTTGAAGAAATTGCATGACAACGCATTACCTTGTCTAAAACCTTTTTTGACATCAAAAGCATCTGTTAGGTTCATTCCGACCATGCTGGAACAGTGTGAGTTTTCCATTGCCATCTTACACATACGGACGAGTTTCTCTGGGATGTCTAAACTAGACATTGCTCTATATGATTGGTCTCTTAAGACACTGTCATACGCGGCCTTCAAATCGATGAAAAGGTGGTAGGTATCGATTTGAAGTTCCTCGGTCTTATCCAAGATATGCCGTAGGGTGAATATTTGATCGATGGTGGACTTTCCGGGTCTGAAGCCACACTGATAAGGACCTACAAGGTTGTTGACGAAGGGCTTCAAACGTTCACACAAGACGGCAGACAAGATCTTATAGGCAATGTTAAGGAGACTTATACCTATGTAGTTGGTGCAGTTCAGGGGATATCCATTCATCGGGCATGCTTTCCTCCGACCAAATTTTGCAGATGAGCTGATGCATGCTCCTGACAAAGTCATTTCGAGCTGCTTTGTACTGTTCGGCGACTAGCCCGTCTGTTCCAGCGGCTATGTTTGACTTAAGTTTAGATATCGCTATCTTCACTTCGTCCATGTCGGGTGGGTGGAATTGTTGGCCTTCTGCACCCAAATTGAATGGTTATGTATTGCTGGCTGAGTTTTGCTCGTCATCGCCATTATACAGCTTGGAAAAGTGGTCTTTCCATATTCTCAGCACTGACTGCGATTCTATTATGATGTTCCCTTGTTTGTATAAAATAAATACAGCAGATTTTAAATCAGAGCCGCACCGCTCTATCGCTCATAAAAGCCACTTATTTCTCTTTCAGACTAATAAGATATTTCGAAGACACTTTTATTCAATACAAAATGGCTCTAAAGATTTCATTTTTTTGCAAGATTTTCAATTTATGTGCGCAAGCCAGTTAAATGGAATGTCTCGATAATTCGAACAAATTTCAATAATGTAGTCACAGAAAAGTGTTTCTTATCTTGGTCGAATTGTTGGTCCCTTTAATACTTAACACCTTTCCTAGAAGTTGATGTTAATCATAACCGCCCATTGGTCTATTTATGCTTTCAAAAATTGATAGTTATGACTTTATGAGAGAGTCACCAGCCTCGGATAATGACCCCCCTCTTATAGTAACCAGACCCAGAAGGGCAACCGACTATGCATTAAAGTTTGTACCTGGAATATAAAAAAACTCAACACTCCAGGTAAAACTCAGAAACTCAGAATCTGTGCACATTTTTGGATGCGGATTCTCCGTGGGAAATCGGCGCAACTATGGATTTCAATCCAATTAGTGATCACCTGGCTGTAATCCGCATCAAGGCCACACTACAAAACATCAGTATAATATGTGCACACGCCACTACCGCTGATGCTGAGGAGTCAAGCAAGGAGGAAATTTACGACCTCCTGGATAGAGCCTTGGAGCCTGTCCAGAGTACGACGTCAACAACGTACTCGGAGATTTCAATGCAAAAATCTGGAAGGAAGACATCTTTAGCGGATTAGTTGGAAAGCACAGCTCTTACGAAGTTACAACAAATACCGACTAATCGACCTTGCTGCAGCTCGTAAAACAGTGATAAGTAGGTAGCACTAGGTTTCCAAAGAAAAAAGCAAAAGATCTACAAAGCAACCTGGCAAACTCCGGATGGTCGAACCACAAACCAAATCGACCATGTGCTAATCGACGCAAGGCACGTATCCAACATCTTGAATGTGCGCACTTTCCGATGAGCAAAAGTCGACTCTGACCACTTTTTGGTAGTGTCTAAGTTTAGAGCTCGTCTATCAAACGACAAAAAAACACACATGAAATGGAAAAAAGACCCTGCGAAGGAAGAAAAGAGCATCCGCAGTTTCTCAGCTCAAAGATCTAGAAGAGTCTCGGGCCAAAAACAACACCCTGCGTTTCTTTAAAAGGTCGAAGCAAATAGCTTCTGGTTTCAGAACCGGGACACAGGCTCTTCGAAACAGTGATTTCCAACAGCTTCTGAATGCGCAAAATGTCAATCAAGCTAATGAAAGAGAAGCAAGACCAGTCAATGAAGACCCAGCCCCAACCCCCAGCGCTGAAGAGGTAGAAAGAGACATCCAAAAGCGAAAAATTAACAAGTCCGCGGGGTCGGGTGGCATACCTGCGGAACTCTTAAAATATGGAAGAGGAGTTTTGATGGACCGCATGCACCAGGTCATCAACAAAGTTTGGGAGGAAGACTTCATGCCCACTGACTCATTTTTATTTTTTTATAATTTGCACACACTGAAGGGGCTTTTAATACCCTTATTATGGCAGCCACAGTGAGCGCATTAAGAATTAAGAAAGGGGTTTGAAAGTAAGTGTAGGTGTACATTGGTTTTGAAGTCATCAACATTGCAATGACTGGGAAAGACAGACTGTGGAAGAGAGTTCCAAATTCGCGAAGTACGGCTGAAGAACGATTCTCTGTACATGACAGTACTCGAGGTTAAACTGATGGGCATTCCTGGAAGCGCGGGTATTACGGTTGAATTGTTTAAGGGGAGGAACGCAACTGGCTATTTCACCAGAGCATATACCGTTGAAGTAACGGTAGAACAAAGAGAGACATGCGACGTTACGACGTTGTTCCAATGAAGTGAATGAATTAGTGATGTCTCTGACACCAATAATTCTTATAGCTCTTTTTTGTATACCATTCAAGAGGCTTAAGTAATTTACTGAGGCACCAGCCCAAAGAATGTATGTATGAATTGTACTCAAGCTTTGGAAAAAAAAATATAAGTCTTTTAGGTAATATCCAGATCAGACGGGGAGAAATATTTCTTGCACCGTCTTAAGAAACCCAAACATCTTGCGGAATTTTTGACGACATCGCTTATGTGCTTGGTCCACAAGAGGTGGTGATGCACATACCGAGAATTTCGAGATGTTCGGTCTCATTGATGCAAGTGCCACTCATGGACAGTGGCAAGGGGGGTATATCTCGTTTCAACGATACAAGACAGCTTTGGGTTTTCGAAGCATTAAGCTCTACACGGTTCTTGATTCCCATTTGTAAAATGCTGTTTATGTCAGAGCTTAATGAGCTTATCATATTTTGTCGTTGCAGTTCCAAATGCGAAGAGGAGGAATGTGAGTCTGGGAACGAATATGAAAAGGAAGGGTACTATCGTCAGCGAAACAATTAATTGGATTGGAAGTAACAGACAAGAGATCATTAATGAAAATGAGAAAGAGGGTCGGAGACTAAACGGAGCCCGGGGGACACCAGCATTTATATTGTGAGTTTCAGATTTGAATCCGTCTAATACAACTTGTACTCAACGGTTCGAAAGAATGTTTCTAATCCAACGAAGAAGGGATTCGTCGATACCGAAGGCAAGCATTTTCGATAAAAGAGCAAAATGCCACTTTATCAAATGCCTTTGAAGTATCAAGTGCAACGATGTAAAATTTGTTTCCACTGTTCGGTGACATAAACCATCAGATCACCAGTGGACCTGTTGCTGCGAAAGCCGTATTGGTCTTGAAGTGAATGAGGACAAAACAAAGTACATGCTATCAACAAACAAAGCAACATCTCTCCACCGTCTAGGACAAAACTGTTGGTAGCAGTAATTTCAAGATAGTTACGGAGTTCACCTATCTTGGAACAAACATCAATCCCACAAACGACAAAGACAAAGTGTCCTACTCTACGGCGCCGAGTGCTGGACAATAAGTAAAAAAGGGGAATTGATACTGGGCACTTTCGAAAGAAAACTTCTTCGACATATATTCGGTCCCGTATGCGACGATGGGGAATAGAAAAGAAGGTTCAACCAAGAACTGTACGAGCTGTACCAAGATCTTAATGTTGTCCAGAAGGCCAAGAAAAGACGACTACATTGGCTCGGCCACATCGAGCGAATGGACTACAACGCT
The DNA here is from genome assembly GCA_920937365.1 of Sphaerophoria rueppellii. Lineage (NCBI taxonomy): Eukaryota > Metazoa > Arthropoda > Insecta > Diptera > Syrphidae > Sphaerophoria > Sphaerophoria rueppellii. The sequence continues at coordinate 68,000,001 of CAKKXW010000002.1, read as the reverse complement.
CCAGCTAAGAAAGTCTTCTCATCTCAGCCCCCAGGTTAGAGACGAGACGACAAGGAAGACCGAACCTACGGTACAAGGACCAAGTGACTGAGGATGCCAGAGCGCTTGGTTTCGGAGACTGGAGAGTGCATGCGAGGGACCGTTAACGATGGAAGGCTGCAATATCTCAGGCTGACATCCTTCATGGATTGTGTGCCGGATAAGTAAGTAAGTAAGTATCTGAAGAAACTACGTTTTTAAAATGATAAAAATTTTGCCTTTTTCTATTTCCAAGTTCTTGTTTTTGGTTCGAGTTCTAAATTGGTTTTAAAATTTAAATAAAAATTGAAGTACGGCACATTGTGCTTATTAAGAATATGAAATCATGAGCCTTAAGAAGGCTCAGGAAATAAGCCTATTACCAAACATTACATACAAAATACAAACTAAGTTTAACTACATTTAAACTAGTGGTTTATTATTACAAAAAAAAATGCTGTATATTAATTTTAATGCATAAATGCTTGTGCGTTGCGTACATATAGAAATCATGTTGAAAATGCAATAAAAAAAGGAGACAAGAGTGAAGAATAAATTAAAAATATACAGAATCGAATTAAAAAAAGAGTGAAGGATAATTAGAATTCAAAACTTACATTATGGCCATCATCAGCTTTTCCCTGGTCAAAGTGTAGAGAGGGTGGAGAGAAGAGGATGACACAATTTTGAAATTTAATTTTGAATGATTGAATTAAAAAGTAACCAATTTTGTTTTGTTTTTGTTAAAAGAAACCTAATTTTAAACTTAATCTTAATAATAATTACTGAACCGAAAATCAAGGATGGAAAATGCGTTAATAAAGATCAATTTTGATTACCTGAAAGGCAGAATAACGTCCACCGCGTCGTGGTCTATTGTAGCTTGGCAAGTAACGACGAATAGGGTCGAGTTCGTTGATGTGCAAGAGTCCAGCAGTGAGGAGTTGAGCAATTATGAAGAGTGATTGTCCCCAAAGAAATAGGGACTGAGAAGGAGCACGCAAATATGAGCCTTCTCC
>CAKKXW010000002.1:67937537-67960085 GCA_920937365.1 Sphaerophoria rueppellii | reverse complement strand
ATTTAGTAAACAACCATTTCCAATTGAAATGTTGACTCATCAACACATAACAATGTCAAACTCATAATCTCGAGAAGAGTTAGCGGACATGCACTTCTGCTACGGTTTATTGTTTTTTTATTCGTAGAGAAAAGTGGTCCTGGTCTTTTTTTTATTTCTCAAAAACGAAAAGACATTTTTGCATCCGGTTTTCTGTTTTCGACTAAAAATTAACAATGGCATTGAATTTTGAAAACAAAAATAGTACTTAAACATAAAATTTTGAAAAAACTTGGTTCAAAAATGATTTTTTTGTTATTTTTTTTGAAAATTTTGAGTTTGAAAATTAATATTTTTTTAACTATTCGTTAAAACAATTTAATTTAAAAACCATATGAAAGAAGATATCTCTAGCTTTTCAAAAACGTATAACACGGTGTTGTAACTGAAGCCGTTGATTTTTAATATTTTTTTTTATAAAATAAGTCAATTATTCAGAAAATTGCCCCTCCCGGCTAAACGGAGGGGAATAGACCCCCCCCCTCCTATACGATTTTTTTCTTGTCTCAACCCAACCTACACGCTCTAGCTTTTTGGCACAACGCTCGTGAATCACCCTGTATATCAAAGATCGTCGAATTGTATAATTTTCAATTTGATTAAACAAAGAAGATATACATCTTTATTATATTTGGTGGCAGTTTTCGTGAAAAGAGTTTTGGATTGTTGTAGTAAATGGATCAAGAAGAGTCTCGGGTCATGCACAACACCCGGCTGCTGAATGTGCAAAATGTCGAGCGTCTAATGAAAGAGAAGCAAGACCAGTCAATGAAGACCCAGTCCCAGCCCCAAGCGCAGAAGAGGTAGAAAGAGTCATCCAAAAGCTAAAAAATAACAAGTCCGCTGGGTCGGATGGCGTACCTGCGAATCTCTCTAAATATGGAGGAGGTGTTTTGATGAACCGCACGCACCAGGTCATCAACAATGTGTGGTAGGAAGAATGCATGCATAATGACTGGTCGATGAGCTCCATATGCCCCATCTACAAAAAAGGCGATCCTATGTCATGCAAAAACTACCGTGGCATATCCCGGCTTAATGTTGCATACAAAATCCTATCCAACGTACTGGGTGAGTGTCTTAAACCGTTCTGCAACACAATAATCGGCACGTAGCAATGTGGCTTTAGGCCAAGCAGAACAACGATAGACCAAATATTGACACTGAGGTAAATCCTGGAAAAGACCAACGACTTCAAAGCTGCTTATGATAGCATCCACCGCCAGGAGTTTATGATGACGATGTCTGAATTCAGGATCACGAACAAACTTATCCAGCTATGCCGCATGACCCTTAACAATACGCAGGGCAGTGTGAAAAGGGTAACAGCTCATCCGAGTTGTATCAAACATGCGCAGGCCTTAGACAAGGAGATGCGCTGTCATATGACGTCTTCAACAAAGTCCTGGAGCAGATAGTGCGAAAGGCAGATGTGAGCTTTGAAAACACTATTTTCAACAAATCCACCCAGCTCCTAGGCTATGCGGACTACATTGACATCATCGGTCGATCCAAGAGAGCTGTGCTTGAGGCCTTCACAGCGATTAAAGAACAGGCGAAACTCGTTGGTCTTGAAGTGAATGAGGACAAAACAAAGTGCATGCTATCAATAGACAAAGCAACATTTGTCCACCGCCTAGGACAAAACGTCACTGTTGGTAGCAGCAGTTTCGAGGTAGTTAAGGAGTTCACCTACCTTGGAACAAACATCAATCTCACAAACGATACCTTTGTGGAGATCCGAAGAAGAATAACATTAGCGAACCGTAGCTGCTTCGGTTTGGGAAAATAACTGGGTTCAAAACTCATCACTTGAAAGACAAGGATGTCTGCTATACAATCTTTGATTTTCCCAGTCCTACTCTACGGTGCCGAGTGCTGGACGATAAGTAAAAAAGGGGAATTGATACTGGGCACTTTCAAAAGAAAAATTTTTCAAAGGTTTTTCGGTCCCGTATGCGACCGGCGAATGGAGTAGAAGGTTCAACCGGGAACTGTACGAGCTGTACCAAGATGTGGATGTAGTCAAGAAAGCCAAGAAAATACGACTACATTGTCTCGGCCACATCGAGAGAATGGACGATAACGCTCCAGCCAAGAAACTCTTCTCATGCCAGTCCCCATGTTCGAAGACGGCAACGAAGACCGAACCTACGGTACAAAGACCAAGTGACTGTGGATGCCAGAGCGCTTGGTTTCGGCGACTGGAGAGTGCATGCGAGGGACCGTTCGCGATGAAGGGCTGCAGTATCTCAGGCTGAGATCCTTCATGGATTGTTTGCCGGATAAGTAAATAAGTAGTAAATGGTTTCGGGGTTGTTGGCGCTGAATGAGCAATGATGACGTTTGAATGGCGAGACTTCTCTTAATTGCATTTTTTTTTGAATACAAAAAAAGAATCAAAGTCTCAAAAGAAAATTAAATGACAAATTCAATCTTAAGTTCAAGCAATTGCACGGTTCTTATTTCGTTAACTTCGAACTTGTTTTTTAAACAACAAACTTTTCTTTGAAGTGTGAATTTCATTAAAATTTTATTTAACGTCTTCTTGGGTAACTTCCATATCTGCAAGCAGCAAAAAAGCTGGAATATAATCTTGCTTACTTTCAGACATCCACTTTTATCGTTTTCTTTTTTTGACAAGCAAAAACTTTTTTTAATTTCATTTAAGAAGGTAACAACGACAAAAAAAAAACTCTCAAAACTTGTTTGTAAAGGGGCCGACCCATAGAATCCGTCAGTGCGTCAGCGTTGACGATTTCAACTGACAGCACAATAGAATATACATTTTCTAATGAAACTCGTCCCATAAGCAACGCATGTGACGGATACGACGGATAGAGTTGCTCAACTTTCTACTTTTTGCGTCCGTTGATCCGTTGACAACTGAATTTGACGAGCAGTCAATTCAATGTGTTCCCACAGCAACAGGGAAAAGCAATGAATTATCAAAATTATGTGCAAAAAATAATTTTGATTCGATTTTGATATTTTTATTTAAATTTTTTTGTTCAGATTTGCGGTTTTGGGAATAATTTTTACATCAAACAAATGAGATTGTCAAAGTTTACAACGCGCTCTATGGGACGGTTCCATCCGGCAAATACGTTGGTAGCAACGTATGCGTTGACGCTGACGGATTGACGGATTCTATGGGTCGGCCCCTTAACGATATTTATGTTCCTTTTTTGAATCAAAATATAAAAAAACTTATTTGACAAATGACGGAGGCGCCTGTAAGTTTTCATCAAATCAATTTGGCAAGCAAAAGTTATTTTTTGTTCCTTTAACACCCTCTCGAAGTGCCTACGAAAGAATGTCAAGAGTTGAATTCCTGTTGGCTTTTTAACACATCAGGATTCAGGAAAGCATCGTTAAAAAACGACAAAATAAAATAACAGGCAATCCTTGATGGTAGCTACTTTTGAGGAATTCCCTTCTCTTCAAGAGATTTTATTTAGTCAAAAGTTTTTGCATGGCATAATTGGAAGTCAGAAGGTAGTTGGAGGGAAAGGTAAGATCAATCCAGACTCCTTATAGTCCCTTAGGTAGATTACCTACGTGCGGCTTCGGAAATTACTTGGTTCTGTGTAGTCGTACTTTTTCGTATCACAAATTTTTTTTTGTATTAGAAATAAAACGAAACCTCTTGTGAATGTTTAAATTCTTTAGTAATCCAATTTGGGGATTTAAATGGAATTTATGAATTTAAGCTTCTTTTGTTGTGTTTTCGCGCAAAGTTTTGTTGCCGGTATCGTTTAAGGTATCCTAAGATGGTTAGGGAGGCGTTGAATAGCACGTTTATAATAATGGATTCTTGATTTTCTTCGTTATTTTGCCTTCAACTGGAGTTTAAGAATATTTTGTCTCTTAATAGGGGACTGTTATAAAGGTGAGAAGAAAATGTTGTTTGTTTTGAGAAACTAATACTTTTTAAAACAACGTTTGTAGGTAAATTTATTTAAGTCTAACGTTTTGGAAGTTCAACTTGATGCAAGTTTTACTTATGGAAGTACAAGCTCTCAAAAAATAATTAAATTTAGAAATAAGATATTTGAACTTTTACTACTTACATAGTAGGTCTTGTTTCAGCTATTCTAGAAGTTTATTTGTTGCTACTTTCAAAAGAAAGTCTTATGTAAGCAAGAAAATCAAACAACCCTCGTAAAATGAACGCTTTAGAACAAATGCCCTCTAATCTTCTTACAAACGAAAGTCTTATGCGATATGTTAAAGTCAATGTAACAGACGTTGTCTGCTATTACTTGCATAAGTAAGTGTTATGCACATTATAAAAATAAACAGCTGTCATATTACAATTTGAATCCGACCAAGAAAATCGAGTTCCTCTCACAGGTCTTAGTTATCGTGAAGCATTAAACGTTGCCTGCTCCTCCTTGTATAAGCATAAGTTTTTTTTTTTATAATTTGCACCCACACAAGGGATTTTTATATCCTTTTCATGCCAGAGACACAGTGAGTGCATTAGGAAGAACGGAAGCGGTTGAAAAGGAGGTGTCGGTGTACATTGGTCTTAAATTCTTGAACATTGTAATGACTGGGAAAAAAAGAGTGTGAAAGAGAATTCCACATTCGCGTAGTACGGCTAAGAAATGATTCCCTATACTTGAGAGAACCTCCGAAGTTGGGCTCGATGGTAAACTGATGGGCATTCCAAGCGGCTTAAGTATGTAACTGGAGCACCAGCTCAAAGATGGGAATTGTACTCAAGCTTTGGACGGATATAAGTCTTGTGGATAATAGCCAGATCAGACGTTGAGAAAAATTTCTTGCACTGTCTTAAGAAACCCAATTAACTTGCAGCATTTGTGCCGACATCGCATATGTGCTCGGTCCACAAGAGATGGTCAGTGATGCACATACCGAGAATCTCGAGATGTTTGATCTCGTTGATGCAAGTGCCACTCATGGAAAGTGGCAAGGGGGATATACCTCGCTTCAACGATACAAGACAACACTGAGTTTTCGAAGCATTAAAGTGTACACCGTTTTTAATTCCCCATTGCACAATGCTGTTAAAGGCAGAATTTAATGAGCTTATCATATTTTGCAAATGCAGTTCCACATTCGAAGAGGAGGGATGTGAGTCTGGAAACGAATATGAGAAGCTAAGGGTACTATCGTTAGTGAAACAATTTATTGGATTAGGGGCACACCTGCATTTATATTGCGGGCTTTAGACTTGAATCCTTCCAATACAACTTCGAAAGAAAGTTTCTAATCCAACGAAGAAGGAATTATTCGATATCGAAGCCACGCATTTTCGATAAAAGAGCAGGATGCTAGACTTTATCAAATGCCTTTGAAATATCAAGTGCAACAATCTTACTTTCTCCAAAACCATCTAAGAAATTGGTCCACTGTTCGGTGAGATAAACCATCGATCACCAGTCGACCTGTTGCTGCAAGGGCCGTACTGCCAGTCATTAAGAAGCTTTCGGTCTTCGAGTTATTTCTTGAGCTGATAGTTTATCAGCGTTTCCAATCACTTAGAAAGAAGGGACCTACATGAGTGCAATGGGACGATAATTGGAGGGAGAAGAAGACTCGCTTTTTTTTAGATTGGCTGGACAAATGCTGTTTTCCAACTGCTCGGAACGAGTAGAACAAGAGTAGATTGAGAAGCTTACGCAAAGGTTTTGCCAGCGTGGAAGAACACCTCTTCAGCGGGGATACCATCCGGACCAGCGGATTTATGTTTGTTGAGATTCTTAAGGAATCTCGCCAAAGCATGAGTGCGAAAGAAGATTTTTCCCATCGAATTATTGACGCGCTCAAGAAAAAATGGAGTCATGACACTCTCTGGCAGCGAAGAGTTGGCGTCGAACTGCCTAGCAAAAAGGTTAGCTTTCGCGAGAGAGCTAACAACAGGAGTGTCATTGTCAATAAGCGTAGGGACCGAATTTTTTTAAAATGACCAAAAATTCTTACTGCCTTTGGGACATCGCAGTATTTTTTACCTTGATTTTTGGTCATGTAAAAATTTGGTCCGACAAATATGCACATTGCAAAGGCATTTGATAGAGTTTGGCACCAGGCTCTTTTATCGAAAATGCGTGCTTTCGGTATTGATGAGTCCCTCCTTCGTTGGATTAGAAACTTTCTTTCGAACCGTTCAATATAAGTTGTATTGGACGGATTCAAGTCTGAAACCCATAATATAAATGCTGGAGTGCCCCAGGGCTCCGTTTTGTCTCCAATCTTCTTCCTCATTTTCATAAATGATCTCTTGTCTGTAACTCCTAATCCAATTCATTGTTTCGCTGACGATAGTACCATTAGCTTTTCATATTCGTTCCCAGACTCACATCCCTCCTCTTCGGATGTGGAACTGCAACGGCTGATTATGATAAACTCTGACTTAAACAGCATTGTACAATGGGGAATTAAAATTGAGTAGAGTTTAATGCTTCGAAAACTCAATGCTGTCTTGTATCGTTGAAGCGAGATATACCCTCGTTTTCACTGTCCATGAGTGGCACTTGCATCGGTGAAACCGAACATCTCCAGATTCTCGGTATGTGTATCACCGACCACCTTTTGTGGAATGATCACATATGCAATGTCGCCAAAAATGCCGCAAGATGTTTAGGTTTTTTAAGACGATGCAAGCATTTTTCTACCCTTCTGACTATTGTCTATAAAACATGTATACGCCCAAAGCTTGAGTACAACTCCCACGTTTGGGCTGGTGCTCCAGCAACGTACTTAAGTCTTTTGGACAGTATACAGAGCAGAGCATTTAAGATGATTGGTGACCATACCATCGTTGAGACAATTACGTCACCCTTTTTAACCGTTACTTCAATGGTTTATGCTCTATTGAAATAGCCAGCTGCATTCCTCCCCTTAAGATATTCAACTGTAATACCCGCGCCTCCAGGAATGCCCATCAGTTCACCCTCGAGCCTAACTTCGGACGAACGGTCATATTCAGTTAACGTTCTTTAGCCGTACAACGCGAATGTGGAACTTGCTTCCACACTCTGTCTTCCCCAGGCATTGCAATATTCAGGAATTCAAGACCAATGTTAACCGACACCTCATCCTTAACACACTCCGTCTATCCCACTTTCCCTTACGCTCGCACTGGGCTTTGGCAGAAAAACGGAACAAAAACCCCTTGAATGCGTGCATATTATAAAAAAAAGAATTGATAAGCAACATCGACGGCTAAACCATAGTATGAGAAGAACGTTAGTGTCATCATTAGTCATAAGTATAGTGCTTGATTACTCTTACTTCAACTTCCATAAGCAGTTCTTATGTGAGCTTGAAAATGAAACACTTTTAAAAACAACCACCTTAGAGATTCATAATTGCTTGTGAAAGCAATGTGTAATACTTGTTTGTGTTTACTTCTGCTTGGTAAATAATCGTATCATTGTTATAAATTGGAATCGATAAATCTTTTGATGTTTGATCAAATCAATAATCCAGAGAGCATGGGCTCGAACTTGCAAAGGTAAAATACATTATTTGTGAGCTTGAGTATACAATCAAAAGTTCTTAGGACTAATTAGTTGAAAGAAATCGAAGAACGGAAGAAGTAGGATGTACTTGTTATTGTTTGCATCGAAAGGTATTCTTCTTTCAAAAAATGTATGTTATATGAGCTAAAAAGTCCCAAACTTTTCATATCTTAAGTTGTACTTTATTATACTTTATATTATGAACCAATGCATGTAGAGTGTTTGCTTTTTCTTCATTTAGAAAGCCTTAGGTTGTGGATGTTGAGAGAGCCAACAGCAGGAATGAATTCGGAGGTTTTACCGAAAGGTTAAACAGCCCGCTCCAGGTCATCGAGCAAAAACCGATGCCTGCAGAGACAAACAAGGGAACATCATAGTAGAATCGAAGTCAATGCTGGGGATTTGGAAAGACCACTTCTGTAGATTGTATAACGGCGACGACGAACAAAACACCACCGGAGACTTTCATCGGACACGATGATAGCCAACAATCAATGAACCCAACCTAGAAGAAGTGAAAACCGCAATATCACGGCTAAAATCCAACAAAGCCGCTGGGGCAGATGGACTAGCTGCTGAGTTGTTCAAAGCAGCAGGCAGCGAGCTAGATAGGAGCATGCACCAAATCATCAGTAAGATATGGCCAGAGGAATGCATGCCCGATGAATGGAACCTCAGCATTGTTTGCCCAATCCTGAAAAAGGGAGATCCTCTAAACTGCGCCAACTATAGAGAAATAAGTCTTCTAAACATCGCCTACAAGATCCTCTCTGCCGTAATATGATTGGTCCTTATCAATGTGGCTTCAGACCAGGAAAATCAACCATCGACCAAATTTTCACGTTGCGGCAGATCCTGCAAAAAACCTATGAACTCCAAATCGATACCCATTTCATCGATTTTAAGGCCGCGTATGACAGCATCTACAGAGACGAACTGTACAAATCTATGTCTAGTTTTGGCGTTCCTGCCAAGTTCGTTCGCTTGTGCAAAATGACGATGGAGGACTCACGCTGCTCCATCAAGGTTGGCAACGAGCTTACGGAACCTTTCGACGCGTCAAACAAGGATTCAGACAAGGCGATGCACTGTCATGTGATTTCCTTAACATCGTTCTTGAGAAGATGTGTAGAACTCGAACGTCAACACCAGAGGCATTATCTTCCAAAAACCTGTTCAACTTCTCGGGTACGCCGATGATACAATGGGAAGAACACAGCGACAGCGTGATGTCAATGGCGCCTTTGTGAGAATTAAGACAGATGCGGCAAAAATGGGTTTAGCGGTAAATGAGGGAAAAACGAAGTATATGCTGTCTTCGCGGAAGGACACCCAGAACCGACGGCTCGGGCGAAACGTCACAATAGACGCATATAACTTCGAGGTAGTAGAGGAGTTTGTCTACCTAGGCTCCGCTTTAAACACGGGCAATAACACCAGCGCTGAGATCAGACGAAGAAAAACTCTTGCTAATCGCTGTTTTTTTGGACTAAGAAAGCAATTGAGTTCCTCTCTTGAGGAACTAAGGTAAGACTGTAACACACTCATCATCCCAGTCCTTCTGTATGGTGTGGAAGCATGGACCTTGACAAAATCGGATGAAAGTGCCTTAGACTGTTTCGAGAGGAAAGTTCTTCGGGTCATGTTTGGCCCCGCCCGTGTGCATTGAAGGGAAATTGCAAAGAAGATATAAAAGCGAACTTTACGATTTGTACAAGACATGGACTAAGCCAGAAGGGTCAAGTTCCAGAGACTCAGATGGCTCGGTCATTTAGAGCGGATGAACACCAATGCTCCGGCCCGGAAAGCCTTCGACACTAATCCCGAGGGAACTATCAGGAGAGGAAGGCCGCGACTCAGGTGGCGCACTCAAGTGGAAGAGGAACTCAATCAACTTGGAGTGCAAAACTGGAGACGACTAGCTGAGGACCGAGCTAGCTGACGGAGACTGTTGGTTGATGCCCAAGTCCACAACGGACTATAGCGCCACCTTAAGTAAGTAAGTCAGTAGGAAAGCCTTAGGTTAGCTAAGAAATCGTATGCTTTTACATTAAAGAAGAAGGTGTCGCAGTCTTTATACAGATTGTGTTTATTAGCATTATAACACTTCGTTTAGTGCACAAGTAGCACAAAATTACTTAAAGAAGGCTTTAAGAAGTATTATAAGCTCTTGTCCCGATTCTTTAAGACTTCTTTAAGTACCTATTAAGTACATAAAAGGCGAAAGTGGGCGGTCCGATAGAATGAATTAAGAAGATAATTTGGTTCTTCTTGAGGTCTTAAAACGGAATATTTTCCTTCTTATATACTTCTTAGCGTCTTCTTAAACACTTCTTTTCGCACTCTTAACTCCTTCTTACAAAATTCTCAGACAAAAAAAGAAATAATCAGTGATATTCTACATTCTAGTTTTTGTTTCTCTGATTCTCATCTATTTTTATTTTATTTATTAGAATTTTTTTTATTTCTATTTTCTTTTTCAACAGTTTGGCTTGTTGTTGGTATATTTTCTCGATTTACAAAGTCCCTCTCAATTCTCTAATGCGCCGCCTCGTCTTCACTTTTGCTTGGTTACATAATAACTAGGCCTTCTACCAGTTACTTTAATGTCTTTTAAGCAAGCAAATCAATTTGTATTTACACGAGCACAGTTGTTAAAAATTTTCTGTGAACTCTAAGAATGAAATGAAAATGGACTACTGGAAATAGTAGTCTTAAAGAAGGATTTAAGGAGCTCTAAGCAAACCTTTATAAGAAATACCGATTTAAGAACCTTTTAAGAATTCTTTAAGAAGGAACAAGCAGAACGAATTAAGAATTCAAAGAAATAGATGATTTAAGTAGGAAAAAATACCGAATTAAGAAGTTAAGAAGCAGTGAGACCCATTTAAGAACAAAATAAGAATGATTTAAGAAATGTGCAACCGATTTAATACCATTTTGTGCTACTTGTGTGAGCTATTAAATATTATCATCCTCATGATTTGAGGTCTAAGACTAGTTAGGAATACAATTATTTGCATAAAATATGTCATTTAATTTATTGAAGTGCACTCGGGCGTATATGTACTTTTTGTTTAACCTTTACTTTACTACTGCAAAAAAAGCTCTCCCTCAACACATTTCAAAAATGTACTCAATTCGCTAAGCAAATCACTCTTCCCTGCAAAAGTATGAATCATTTCTTCATTCAACATTTACCATTAAAGGCCAAGTCCCCAAGATACAGGAAAACTGTCAACCTTGTTGTTCTTCTTTGTTTTTCCCCGTCAAGAAACAATTCAGAAACTACTAAAAACTTTCGTTGAGATGTTCCAGCAAACAACACAAAGAAATGTCAAAGTTCAAACGACTTGTAATTTCGGTGTATGTTTTCGCCCCATCTCCTTAACCGTGAACATTTTGTCATTGCAATAAACTGAAATGGATGCCAACTACTAGACAAAGAATTGCAGTTCAAATTGGATGTAAAAATTTGAAGCAAGAACCGAATTTGAACACCGGAAGGGATTTTTTCCTCTTGCTCTCTTTCTATTTTTTGTGCAATTCACATTCTTTAAAATCTACTTCACTTTGACTTTAGCCCAGTTCCAAAAGGCACCATTAAATGCGCAAAAGGACTTCAGCTTAAGAAAAATATTTATTTCAATTTTAAAGGGTGTGTTCGACGTTCAAGTTTTTTCCTAAGGATCTTTCTTACAGGAAACAAGTAAATCATAGATAAGCTTGCTTTTTTGAGTCGTCTGAAATTAATAAATGGGTTTTTAAATCTCAAGGACATATTGAAGTGGATTTGCACTTTAAATTCTTGTGAGCATTTTCTTCTATTCTGTTTTGGTTGGTAAAAGATGTGTGGAATCAATTTTAATGGAGATTTATTGCATGTCGCTTGTGCTTACTGTTCGCTTAGAGACGGATAAAAATCTGATGTAATTGGAAAAGGATTGGTTCGGATAGATGGAGACGTTCGCGGTTATAAATTCTTTTTTGAGATTCTGAAGAATGGTTTTGGCTTCCAAGAAAGAAGGAAATGGATGTTTTTTTAAGAGGAAAAGTAGCTTGTATGCTGTGTTTCTACATATGGCTTGAAGTTAATTTTACCACCAACGTGATTATAACTTGGTTACTTACTTACTTATTTACTTAAGGTGATGCTACAGTCCAGATAGGGCTTGGGCCTCAACCAACAAACCTCTCCAGCCAGCTCGGTCCCTAGCTAGCTGTCTACAGTTACAAACGCCGAGTTGGTTGAGGTCATCTTCAACTTGCGCGCGGCACCTGAGCCTGAGCATTGGTCTTCCCCTACTGCGTCGTCACTCTGGGGTGTTTTGTAAGACCTTACGAGCCGGAGTATTAGTGTCAATCATCTCCACGTGACCAAGCCATCTGGGTCTTTGGACTTTCACTCGTCAAGCGGTTCAGCCCTTACAGTTCGTGGTTAGTGGATCAGGATCATAGATCTTCCGTAGAACTTTTCTCTCGAACCGGCCTAGGGCACTCTCATCCATTTTTGATAGGGTGGATGCTTCTGCACCATATAACACACAAGTAGCACAAAATGGTGTTAAATCGGTTGCACACTTCTTAAATCATTCTTATTTTGTTCTTAAATGGGTCTCACCGCTTCTTAACTTCTTAATTCGGTATTTTTTTCTACTTATAAAAATAGAGTGGCGCGACAGCTCTTGAAGAGCCAAGGCCTAAGTGGCTTACTCTCATCAACAATTCTCTAAGTGCGTGTGAAGAATTGAGGGGACCTACAATTTTACGCCGATTCCGAACGGCAAAGTTGAGAAGCACTTTTTCATGACAGATGATACTCTTGGAAGTTTTGTCAGTTCTTCGCAAGAGGCAGTGTCCGTGAAAGATGAAATAAAAACTTTGGGCCCGAGTAGGATTCGAACCCACGACGTTCTGCTTAGCAGCCAACGCACCTAACCACTAAGCTACTTTTCCTACTTAAAACGTCTATTTCTTTGAATTCTTAATTCGTTCTGCCTGTTCCTTCTTAAAGAATTCTTAAAAGGTTCTTAAATCGGTATTTCTTATAAAGGTTTGTTTAGAGCTCCTTAAATCCTTCTTTAAGATTACTATTTCCAGTAGTCCATTTTCATTTCATTCTTAGAGTTCATAGAAAATTTTTCGCAACTGTGCTCGTGTAAATACAAATTGATTTGCTTGCTTAAAACACATTAAAGTAACTGGTAGAAGGCCTAGTTATTCTGTAACTAATCAAAAGTGACGGCGAGGCGGCGCATTACAGAATTGAGAGGGACTTTGTAAATCGAGAAAATACCCCAACAACAACCCAAACCGCTTGCAGAAGAAAAAAGAAATGAAAACAAATAATACTATTAAAATAGATGAGCAACAGAGCAATTAAAACTAGATGCGAAATTCACTGACAATTTCTTTTTTTGTCTGAGAATTTTGTAAGAAGGAGTTAAGAGTGCGAAAAGAAATGTTTAAGAAGACGCTTAGAAGTATATAAGAAGGAAAATATTCCGTTTTAAAACCTCAATAAGAACCAAATTATGTTCTTAATTCATTCTATCGGACCGCCCACTTTCGCCTTTTATGTACTTAATAAGTACTTAAAGAAGTCTTAAAGAAGCGGGATAAGAGCTTATAATACTTCTTAAAGCCCTCTATAAGTAATTTTGTGCTACTTGTGCAGGACGGGGATGATGAGGGTCTTATAGAGCATCACCTTAGTTGTTGCGGAGAAGGCTTTGCCCTCGTAGCCCCAAGAAACAACGATAAGCAAGAGTTATTCTCCTTCTAATCTCGACGCTGTCGTTAGCCGTGTTTATAGTGGGGCCAAGGTACACAAAGTCCCTAACTACCTCGAAATTATATGCGTCTATTGTGACGTTTTGTCGACGATTAGACGACGTCGATGTGGGGTGTCCTTTCTCGATGACGGCATATACTTTAATTTTTCCTCATTAACCGCTAAACCCATTTTTTCAGCCTCTGTCAGGATACTCGCAAAAGCTGTCAACACGCTGTGTTCTCCCAATGATATCAATTCCATCAGCGTTCGCGAGTAGTTGCACAGACTTCTGGAAGATAGTGCCTCTAGTGTTGACGTAAGAGTTCTGCACTATTCGTTCCAATATGATGTTAAAGAAGTCGCATGACAGTGCATCAGCTTGTTTAAAGCCTTTTGTGATCTCTTGCGCTTGTAGCTATCCGACGTTAAACTTTCTTCTAGCCCTCTCTGTTTTTGGCTTTGGTCGACATATCCGCCGCACTACCTTGGCTACAACGAGGTAGTGGTCCGAGTCGATGTTGGACCCCCGGAAGGTTCGGACATCAGTAATGCTTGAAGAGTGTCTTGCGTCGATCGCAATATGATCGATCTGGTTGACAGTTGATTGGTCTGGAGACCTCCAGTTCCCCTTGTGAATGTTGAGTTGTGCAAAACGCGTTCTTGTTACTACTATATTCCGCCCCGCTTCAAAATTTATAAGCCTGTGTTTTCCGACTGTTCCACCATATATTTCCTCCCTTCCTAGTTTACCAATAAAATTTCCTAAGACGATTTTAACGTCGAAGATAGGGTATTGCTTTTATGTCTTACCGACGAGCTCGTAGAACTTGTCTTTGGTGTCGTCATCTTTCTCTTCTGTGGTGGCGTGAGCGCATATAAGGCTTATGTTGCAGAATTTAGCCTTTGTGCGGATTGTCAGGAGGCGCTCGTTGACGGCTCTAGGTCATGCTGCCTAAGCCTGCCTCCAACGACAAGGCCACATCCAAATAGACGCTGTTGTTGTTGGCTGTAGCAGTCACCGTAGTAGATATCGCAGTTTGTCATCCTCCCTTTTCCCGGTCCATCCCATCGTATTTCCTGGAAAGCGGTTATATCTGCCTTATAACGATCTAGGGTCTCCGCTAGCTGTTCGGCTGCACGTGGTCTGTAAAGGGACCAAACATTCCACCTATAGATCCGAATCTCGTTGTCCTTATTTCGTTTGCATGGTTCGTGATCAGTAAATCCGTCCGTATCCAAGGCTTGTTGTTCCTTCACAACTAACTTTTCTTTATGTGATTGGGAAATCATCTCAAAGCGCGACCCCCAACCTGGAGTGCCAGGTTCTTATTTTAACTACAAAGGCGAAGTGCCGGATAGACCGCACCCTATCGGCCTGAGCTCCAAATATGTCGAAGTGGCCCGTACAAAGTGTTCGCTGAGTAGTTCAACCTAAGTGGAACTGTTAAACGATGAATCAGCCTCTGCGACGTCAAATGTCGTTTGAATTTCTACTTAAACTATGTAAAATCGTGACAACTACCCTTTAACGACGCAATCGAAAATCGAATGAACAAACGAAGCAATTCCTACATTCTGTTTTACCTTTAAGCACAAGTCGTTTGCAGTAAGTTTTTCCCTTCTCAGTGAAAGTTGGTTGCACGTCAGAATCAGAATGTGAATATTCAATGGCTATCAGCATCAATAACATATTCTCCATTTACCGTTACGGCCTGCTGACAATAAATGTAAATCTGAATATAAGATGGAATTCTATGAAATTGTGAGTCAACATGAGCGAAGTGGGGGCTTTTCTGGCAATTTTATTACCAACTAAATGGTTACATGGAACAAAAAGGTGTCAAAGCTTTTAAAAGTACTGAACATTCTAAATCGAATTGTAGGAACCTACCTTTTTCCTCAATTGTTAACTAACTAATTCCCAAAAATCTTAAACCCAGTTTAAACAATTTTGTGAAGAAAATGAAAAGAAATTTTTGGAGAGTTTCAATTTGCCAAGGTGAACAATTTGAACTACGCTCTTGGTGAACATTTGTGATTCAGTTTGCGTGAGGACATTCAATGTCAATCGAAGTCAATAGCGAGAACATTTTTGTTTTTATTTTTCTGCAAAGTTTAAATCTTCGAAATAAGGATGTTCCAGCACGCTAGCATGCAAAAAAGGAATATATTTTGATGCGACGGTCAGAGAAAAGATGTAATACCTATAACAATTTTAATTTTTTTTATGAAGAGTACAATCAATTACCCATAGAGGTCGAATAATGTTCCGTTGTCCTTTGTACCCGCATCATTCAGGATAATCACTTCTAATACTCTAGTACTTACTTAGTCATGGTGACGCTACAGTCCAGGTCGGACCAGGGCCTCAACCAACAAACTTTTCCAGCCAGCTCGGTCCCTGGCTAGTTGGTTCAGGTATCAGGTCCTCTTCCACCTGTAAGCTCTACCAGAGCCGCGGTCTTCCTCTTCTGCGACATCTTTCCGGGTTCAATTCGAAGACTACGAGCCGGAGCATTGTGTTCCATTCGCTCAACATGACCCACCCATCTAAATCGTTGGACTTTAACTTTTCTGGCTAGTTCAGTTAATGCAGACAGGACAAAAATTACTCGAAGAACATTTTTCTTAAAGCAGTCCAAAGCGTTTTTATCAGATGTTGTCATGGTCCAAGTCTTTGCACCATACATTACGACCGGGATGTCCAAAGAAGCAGCGATTGGCAACAGTGATTCTTCGTTGGATTTCAGCGCTGGTGTTGTTGTCTGAGTTGATAGCGGATCCCAGGTAGACAAAGTCCTTAACTACTTCGAAGTTAAATCTGTCTATGTTGACGTTTGCTCCAAGACGTCGATTTTGGTTGTCCTCTTTTGTCGACAGCATTGTCTTGGTCTTGCCCTCGTTAACCGCTAGACCCATCTTCATGGCCTCCGTCTCAAGACTCACAAACGCTCCACTGACATCACGCTGTGTTCTTCCAAATATGTCAATGTCGTCTGTGTATCCTCGTAGCTGGACGGACTTTTGAAAGATCGTGCCTCTGGTGTTGACGTTGGAGCTTTGGACAATCTTTTCAAGAGTGATGTTGACGAAATCACATTCCAGCGCATCGCCTTGTCTTAAACCTTTTTTGACATAAAATGCGTAGGTTTTTTCCGACCATGATTTAACAAGGTGAGTTTTCCATTGTCATCTTACACAGACGAAAGAGTTTTTCTGGGGTGCCGAAACTAGACATTGCTCTATGCAGTTGGTCTCTACAGACGTCGTCATACGCGACCTTGAAATCAATGAAAAGGTGGTAGGTATCAATTTGAAGTTCCTGGGTCTTCTGCAAGATCTGCCGTAGGGTGAATATTTGATCGATGGTGGACTTTCCGAGTCTGAAGCCACGCTGATAAGGACTTATCAGGTTGTTGACGAAGGGCTTCAAACGTTCACACAGCACGGCAGACAAGATCTTGTAGGCGTTGTTAAGGAGACTATACCTCTGGAGTTGGTGCAGTTCAGGGGTTCTCCTTTTTTGAGGATCGGGCATACGATGCTGAGGTTCCATTCATCGGGCATGCTTTCCTCCGACCAAATTTTGCAGATGAGCTGGTCCCTAACCAAATCTTCTCCAGCTGCTTTGTACAGTTTGGCTAACCCATCTGCTCCATTGGCTTTGTTCGATTTAAGTTTAGATATCGCTATCTTCACTTCGTCCATGTCGGTTGGGTGTAATTGTTGGCCTTCGGCACCCAAATTGAATGGTTCTATATTGCTGACGGAGTTTTGCTCGTCATCGCCATTATACAGTTTGGAAAAGTGGTCTTTCCATATCCTCAGCACTGACTGTGGTTCCAATACGATGTTCCCATGATGGTCTCTACAGAATTTAGTTCGGGGTGCATAAGCCCTGGAGGTTTGTTTCACATCTTTGTTGAACTTTCGAACCACGTTTCTGTTGTGACATCCTTAATACTCTAAGAGCTTTTCTTATATTCTACCCCAATAGCTAATAACTTGGGATGAAATATCCTTATAACAGTAAGGAAGTTCACTTTTATTTCCAAGGTAGTCGGTGAAGTGTTAATTATTTTGATTATTTAAATTTCAAAAAATTATACTAGATTTGTGTGTATACTTAACTTCCAAGGAAAAAGTGTTTTGTGAATACGATATAGTGCAGCACCATTTCATCAACATCATCATTGCTTTTGTCTTCATTTGTGATCCATTCTGGCTATTTGTTTTACCTCCGCTGTTAATGAGTTACGTCTAGGCAATTTTTCCAGGGGAGACTTGGTCTGCAGTGCCGTCTCCCTTCACGAATTATGGCAGCCAATACTTCAAACTGGATTAAAACAGGACCCCCCTCCGCGATTGCGCTTGATGAAAAAAATAAACGATTATTCTCAGGACTAAATTAAGCAATCATACTTCCAGGGAAAGTCTTGAACTATTGTTACTTAAAAAAATAAAAAATCGATTTCCGTATTCTCATTGTTCAGTACTTTTAAGATAGCCAATTCGATCCTTGTCTTTTTCGCCACTTCTCTTTGTTAGCAAGTCATATAGAACCTTCAATTTAAAGATGATTATAAGACAAACAATTCAACTATCCTCCTTATCTTTCAATTTTTACTGACTCCTCTTAAGTTACCTTGTATTCCTTTCGTTTTTTGGGGTTTTTAATCCCAGCCCACATTGGGACTATAACATACCGCCTTTTGAGAGACCTTTTCGAGTTTACAATGGACGACAAAATTTATGATTTCACATCATGTTGTTGTTTCTGTTGTTAAAAGAGCTGCAGAAACTAATAGCTAACTAAGCTACAAGGGTTTCAAAATAGCTGTATGAGGAGTTGTAATCCTTTATTCTTCTAGTCTTGCTCAAGCTCGTTGTTTAACTTTTTTTTTCTTGAGAATTAATTCTCAAATTGAATTTCCGAAAAAAGGGAATTGTTTGTTTTTGTAGTTTGACAAAACCATTCCACACAATTCTTTTATCCTTTATGACGACGATATAAATGTAGTTTATCCCTTGAGGGAGGACGACAGCAAAAGTTGGAAGATTTTTGTTACTTGAAAATTTACTTTTCCAAACTTTTCCTCTGAAGAAAAATTGAATGAATTCAAACAAATCAAAACATTCCAAAGACTCTTTTAAGAAGATGCAGATGAGTTGCTCACAACTCGTCTCCATGTTGTCATAAGTGTTTTAACAAATCAGCACAAACAAATGTGCACGACTGGGTCGTACGAACTTGTTCCTTTATTCAAAATTTTAACAAAAAGAAAATAAAAAGTGTTATAAAACCAAACATTTTCGAAGAAGTTTAAAAAAATCGTAGAAGCAGTTTTTGAGAAAATTATATCTTTTGGTTTTTGGCCAAAAAAATTGTGAAAAATTGCTACCCTTAAAAAAAATAAAAATTAAAAGATGAGATATGGGTTTTCGCTCCAACCTCCAATTTTCAAGTTCGAAGTCCATCGGACTCTCAACTTGTTTTTGCGAATTCAATACTTGCACATATAGGTATTCTATATGTCGCAAGTAAAAATAAAAACCATCTTAATACTTTGAGAATGTCATCATAAGCATTCATATTCACACTGATGAATCTCTATACAAACATGACAAAAAGAAGCACATCCATTTCGAAGGATAATAATTTTGGCGAGGGAAAAGAAACACACACGTAGCGAGAGAAGGAGAAGACGAAGGAGAAGACAATTCTTAACAAATCCCTCATTTGTTTCTAACGGCTCAGGATTCAGGAATGAGTCCCTGACGCAGCGTTGCCAATCGCTTTAGCCGAACGCCTTAATTAGAGAAAAAATGTCTTCTTAATTAAAAAATTCCTTTCCTTGACTTTTATCAGTGGGAGTAAAACAAAAACAACAAAAAAATAACAACGTTCAATTTTTTTTTTATCTTAAGTCTAAAAACCTAAAAAAAATGTGTTTTTGCTTAAAACTGAGAACTTAAAACTAAAACCTTTAAATTCAAATCGAATTATTGAAAATCGTATAAACGAATTATAAAAGAGATTAACTTACTTTTCTTCAGTTAAAAAACGTCGAATGCATATGTCAGTAAATAAACAAACCGCAATGAATACAAAAATGGTTAACTTTCAGTTTAACATAACTGACTAGAAGTGGACAAAACAAAACGATAGAAAAGGTATGTTAAGCACACTGATCTGAACAGTTTGGAATAGAAAAGTACAGCCAAAATAAAGAAATGCTGCAAGAAAATTCGACGTCGGAGCGTTGTAATCGCAAGAGATCGCCAGATCCTTCTCTGATCGAGTGTCAAGTAACCTCTTAAGAGTCCTATACCGCCAACGTTAAATAGAATCGCAGTCAATGAAATTTGGAAAGATCACTTCTGTAGACTGTATAACGGCGACGACGAACAAAACATCGCTGTCAGGCAGGAGCCTTCCATAGGACACGATGATAGCCAACAATTCCGTGAACCCAACCTAGAAGAAGTGAAAACCGCAATATCACGGCTGAAATCCAACAAAGCCGCTGGAGCAGATGGTCTAGCTGCCGAGCTGTTCAAACAGCAGGCGACGAGCTAGATAGTAGCATGCACCAAATCATCTGTAAGATATGGTCAGAGGAATACATGCCCGATGAACGGAAATGGAACCTCAGAATTATTTGCCCGATCCTGAAATAGGGAGATCCTCTAAACTGCGCCAACTACAGAAGAATCAGTCTACTTAACATTGCCTACAAGATCCTCTCTGCCGTAATATGTGAACGTCTGAAGCCTTTTGTAAACAATCTGATTGGTCCTTATCAATGTGGCTTCAAGCCAGGAAAGTCAACCATCGACCAAATTTTCACGTTGCGGCAGATCCTGGAAAAAACCTATGAACTCCAAATCGATACCCACCACCTTTTCATCGATTTTAAGGCCGCGTATGACAGCATCTAAAGAGACGAACTGTACAAAGCTATGTCTAGTTTTTGCCAAGCTCGTTCGCTTGTGCAAAATGACGATGGAGAACTCACGCTGCTCCATCAAGGTTGGCAACGAGCTTACGGAATCTTTCGACGTCAAAAAAGGATTCAGACAAGGCGATGCACTGTCATGCGATTTCTTTAACATCGTTCTTGAGAAGATAGTGCAGAACTCCAACGTCAACACCAGAGGCACTATCTTCCAAAAACCTGTTCAACTTCTCGCGTACGCCGATGATATTGATATAATGGGAAGAACACAGCGTGATGTCAATGGCGCCTTTGTGGAAATTGAGACAGAAGCGGCAAAAATGGGTTTAGCGGTAAATGAGGGAAAAACGAAGTATATGCTGTCTTCGAGGAAGGACACCCAACACCGACGGCTCTGGCAGAACGTCACAATAGACACGTATAACTTCGAGGTAGTAGAGGAGTTTGTCTACCTAGGCTCCGCAATAAACACGGACAATAACACCTGCGCCTAGATCAGACGAAGAATAACTCTTGCTAATCGCTGTTTCCTTGGGCTAAGAAAGCAATTGAGTGGAAAAGCCCTCTGTTAGTTGCTCTCTCGAGCAACTAAGGTAAAACTGTACAACACACTCATCATCCCAGTCCTGCTGTATGGTGCAGAAGCTTGGACCCTGACAAAATCGGATGAAAGTGCCCTAGCATTTTTCGAGAGGAAAGTTCTTTGGGTCATCTTTGGACCCGTGTGCATTGAAGGGGAATGGCGAAGAAGATACAACCCGAACTTTACGGGTTGTACAACGACATGGACCTAGCCAGAAGGGTCAAGGTCCAGATACTCAGATGGCTCGGTCATTTAGAGTGAATGGACATCAATGCTCCGGCCCGGAAAGCCTTCGACACTATTCCCGAGGGACGTAGGAGGAGAGGAAGACCGCGACTCAGATGGCGCACTCAAGTGGAAGAGGACCTCAATCAACTTGGAGTGCAAAACTGGAGACGACTAGCTAAGGACCGAGCTAGCTAGCGGAGACTGTTGATTGAGACCAAGTCCACAACGGACTGTAGCGCCACCTTAAGTAAGTAAGTAAGGAACCTTAGACTTGGCACAACTTTGTCTAGATCTCATTACTTTGTAGAGATAAACAAGCAGCTCCATGGAGACTTGGCTAGTTTTTTACAGATTGTTTTTGGTGTGAATAATTCAACTCCAATCTATGGTGTTCATTTACCTATCACTCACGTGTGGTGGGTGGGCCACTCACCACACCGTGCCATTCTCATTTCAAATTCACAACGTGCAACAAAGTTCAAACACCTCCAAGCAATCAAAAATGTAATGTCCGTTTATCTTCTGCCATCACTTCATTAGATAGTGTCATCCATTGTTTATTTTTATTGTTTTTATTTTTTTGCAAGGTTCATTTTCATGCATTGTTCCTTCTGTTCTTGCAATTACCAAGTTCCAGTTGTTTAAGTTTTGTAATCTGCTTCTAATCAAGTCGCCAACTAAAAAATAAAGACAACAACAGAAAAAAAAACAATTCGAAAATCATTAGAAAACGATTTAGACAATGGGCCAAGGGATGCAAATGCCAGAGAAGCATATTTGTTTTGTGTTCAAAACACCAATACCGACGAAAACAAGAGCAAATTTTCAAATAACAAGACACTCCTTGCAATACATACATTACGAGTTCAATCTTCTACCCATTCTCTGGGTAACGTCCTTTGCCATAACACTGCCAAACATCACAATTCACAGCCGTAACCCAGGGGCTTTTGCCGATTCAACAGATGTTTAGAAACTGAAATCTATTTCCAGCAAAATATTGAGACTACGGCTCTGTGGCAATCGGATGAGAATAACTTTCGGTTGTCGAGGGTGGGTGAATGTTCATATAGAGTTGCAAATGAATGAAAATCCTTTCCAAAGCATACAGACAATTTGACCTATATTTGTGTTTAATAATTGTAAATGTCTGAATTAGTCTGTCGGATGCAAATTTCGTATGCATGGGCATGAGGTGAAAGCAGAGGAGGTAGTTCCCTGATGATAGTACATTTGCCAATTGAATATGTTGTTCCAATTTTCTAACAAAGTCTTTCTTCCTTTTTACTCTACAACAACATCGTCCTTTGAAATATTACCCCCCCCCTCCACCCCTATTATTTCTCATAAAAAGGAAAAAAAACAAAAACGAGCAGCGACTATTGTTTCATTGTAATTAAGCCATTGCTCTCAGCCTCACCCCTGCTCAAGGATTCCCTCACATATGCACAAGCACATTCTATTCCGTGC
>CAKKXW010000002.1:67836940-67856525 GCA_920937365.1 Sphaerophoria rueppellii | reverse complement strand
ACACTTTTTAACTGAATTCACACACGGCATACGAAAGTTTAAGAAAAGGGGTAAGCGTGACAAACTAAACTTGTCAAAAAAAAAAAAAAAAAAAAAAATTGGCAATCTGGAATCGAAAAAGAAGCATTCTGTTTTTGAAAACAGAAGGGAAATTCTCTTCTTTTCGGAATCAGAACTGTCACTTTTGCCCAATTGAACGCTTTCAGAATGCTTTTTTTTACTTCCAGATTGCAAATTAAAAAATAAACTAAATGGAAAGATAACTTATTATAAAATCTGTTTTATTTAAAGAAATATAGCAAAACAATATGGCAGGAATGCAATTTGAAAAATCAACAATTTCTTAAGAAATTTGATGGCATCAATTTTTCCAGATAAAATGTATTTTTGACGTACATGCATATTTCAATTAAAATTTTTATTTATACATTTTGATTACTTACATTTTTTATTATTTTTAAATTCTTTGTGAGTTAAGTTTTGGAATAGGTTAGATTAGGTAAGGTTGAAGTGGCTGCGGATACAGAATCCCCACACTTAGACCAAAAGAAAAGGCCCATTGTGGTACCACATGAATCTAGAGAATTACTTTTTAGTAGTCGAACCAGATATTTGATATCCTTATTAGCAAGTTCACTGGGATTATTAAAAAAGTTTTCTCCCAGATGAAGTTTGCGTCTTAGTGAAAGAGCACAACATGTGCAGAGAAGGTGAGATTGTTTCCTCTTCTTCCTTGTCCATACAGCTCCTGCAGAAGTCATTTGAGGCTACACCAAGTCGTATTGCGTGTCTGTCTATAAGACAGTGTCCCGCACGGACGGTGACGTGAAATAACGCCCAACGAAATAAGGCCCGATAGAGAGATTTCATTGTAGCCTGACCATCAGAGAAAATGCGGATATCAGAGGTTGGTATCACGTTTTCATTTAGCCAGGAGGCAATCTCTTTGATCACTAAAATGAAATGAGAGGCTTAGATTAAGCATTTCTGTGTACACATCACTAAGAAATTTATCATTTGTCCTGGATCCATCTGTATAAAAATGAATGCCTTTGTCATCCAGGAGCTTTTTGTCTTGCCATTCATCTCTGGATGGAATGGATACCTGGAAGTTTTTCCTAAATTGAGGTTTTGGAATGGTGTAGTCTATGTACTTTGGTATAGAACCGAAGAAGTTCAAAATGATGGAATGTCCCACATTATTGTTGGTTCTTGTTTAATGAAGATGACGAAGGGTGTCAGATGGAGGAGAGTGTCTAAATCTGCTAAGGGTGTGGTTCTCAGTGCCCCACTTATGCAGAGACATGCAGTGTGTTGGACTCTGCTGAGTTTTTCGTAGTAAAAGACTTTCTCCCGTGCAGGCCACCATACTGCAACCCAGTGCATGAGTATTAATCGGATGACCGATGTATATAGCCAATAGGTTGTACGGGTTGAAACCCCTATTTTTTTCCTATGGGTTTCTTGCAAGACAAAAGAGCTACTGTAGCTTTCTTCACCCTTTCCTGAATATCAGAACCAAGATATTTGGCTTTATTGATAAAAATTAGTGGTATACCTTTTATTTAAGGAGGAACAATTACTGGGATTTTGTATTTCCCTGTAAAAAGGACGAGGTCTGTTTTTTGAGGATTAAAATTAAGTCCACAGTGATCAGCCCATCTAGTGAACATATAACGTGTGTTTTTGAGGAGGTTTCTTAGCGTATAAGGATGTTTTCCTGTGAGGGCGATGGTATAATCATTGGCATACGCAATCACTCTGTAGCCTTCCTTCTCGAGGGATTTTGGCAGTTCGTTAACTACTATGTTCCACAGGAAAGGGGACAGAACACAACCCTGCGGGTGGTACAAAAATCCCTCATCTTAGAGTTGATGATCATGCTTGTTAGCATTCAATTAATCAACTCATAGAGTGAGTATTCGCACTTTAGGGTCGTCGTAGCAGAGCTGATAGCAGATATGTCAACGTTGTTGAAGATTTGGAATACTGATGGAGCAAGTTCGTGCTTCAAATTCGTGCACATTGTTTTTTGTTAAGAATAAAGCCCTTAAAATCTCAAACTTTCAAGCAAGTTATCGCATGCCAATGTTCTTGAGGTCTTCTAGTCTGAAAGCCCCCGTAATATTCCCCATTACTAATGATAAGGTCAATTTGTGTCAAGTATAAGTTGCAATCTGTTTGCTCTATTTCAAATTCCTTTTTTGCTTAAATATAATCAGCGATTTATAAGAGTTGTTTTTGCATGAACTCAAAACTAATCCTAAGTTGCCATGGCATAATTGTTACGTGAGTCTTAAAATAACAATGAAGGTGTGGGTTCGAATCCTGCTCATGTCTTAATTTTTCCTAATTTCTCTTGCGGAGTACTGTCCAAGCATCCAAAAGAATCATTCGTTACAGAAAAGTGTTTCTGTAGGTCTCTTAATTCCTTATACGAAGTCAAGCAATTGTTGAAGAGCTAAGCCACTAGGCGCTCGATTTTTCATAGCTATTATTTATTTCTAGGTAGACAAAATTTCTTTCTGGTTTCAGAGTTAAATCTGAATAAGGTGACATTCTGAAATTCATTTTTGCTCTCATAAGACGTTTAATGAGATTCTCATCCTAGCAAATTCAAAAATTGTTACAATCGGCTCTATGTGTAAAGTTGTTGCCTTCATTTGCATATAGATAAACTGGGATGCGGGCAAGGCCTGTTACAGGCCTATTGCCCTCATTTGCATCTAAACTGGAATGCGGTCCAGCGCGGTTCATCAACCTACCTATCGTATTCGTTGGCCGATGTCATCCAATGTCATCCCACCAGAATCTACTTATCTCTTTTATAATTATTTCTGCTTCGCGGTAGATTTAATATAGCTCGTGACACCTCTCAAATCGTCCTTCCTAAAAAACGAGACTTTTCTTTCAAAAACGGGTAAGTGTTCAGTTCAAAGGGATTTGGCTAAGCACCTAGCCTAGACCTAGAGCTGTATAGTCTGGGTTTTGCACAATAAATCGCATGATACATGATATCTTGCAAATAACCGATTTGTTAAGCCAAGAATCGTAAAAAAAGGACCTTTTTTTAATGTTTATAATGTCTTAATTATGCATTCATAACACTCAACTATTATTTTAAGGAATCGAGTATTCTTTTAATGAAAAATAAAAATACAATTTCGTTGCAAGCAATAAATCAGGAGTACAATGTACAATAAGAAAAAAAAAATCTTCCTTTTTCTCTTCAATCAGACCAATACAATATGTTTTACTGGCATAGTTCATTCATTACTCATTCACTTTTTGTCTCCATCACAACAAAAGAGAAATAATATTAAGAGAAAATGTTTGAGTTCAACTCAACCTAAAGCTATATTTCTCCATTGTTTCAAGGTTGTTAGTACTAAAAGTACTAAAACCTGCTCCTCCGGATTCATGTTTCTCAACATGTTTCGAATCCGGAGTATCCTCCTGCGACAACAAACTCATATCAAGTCAAAATGGGGAGAGTAGTTCTTCTGAACACATGAACGTCGAGGAAAAATAGTCCTGAACGTGATCTCGTACTCGAAACAGCATCTTCCGTTAAAGTGCGCTCGAAACAAAATTACGAAAAAGCGTGAATTCTCGTCCTTTTTCTTCTCTCGCCCAAAACAAAGTGAGAAGCAAGACAAAACGTCGTCGAGAGAGTCAAGTTAGTCGTATATCAGTTTATTTTTAGTAAGAAAAGGATAATTGATTGTAATCCTGTCTTGTTGAAACAATTCAAAATCCTAATCATGGTCCGTGGCCATTCGCGACGACGACGGGAGAAACGGGAATAATAATTGATGTTGATGCCGTAGTTTCGGTTATTTGAATTAACGGATTAATTCATGCAAAGGTTATGTTTGAAGGGTTCTGAAAAGATTAAGTGAAAAGTGTTAAAAAGGATTTGTTATCCTTTTTCGATTAAATGTCATGTAAAATCAAAGTTCTAAATGCATAATAATTCATCTTAACAAAAAGGAAAGGTATGCTGCTCCAACAAGGACGTTTTTTCGTATTTGATAGAAGAGCCTCGCTTTAAGTTTGTTTGTTCCTCGTCACATTTTCGGCTTGCTACGAAATAGAAACGTTAATGCGAAAAAAGGACAAGCAAAAATAACTGTTTATGAAAGGATATAAACGGATTTATAGATTTCCATTTATTTTAATATTATGATGAACGCTCATATGCACAAGCTACCACCTACCACAACACCCATTTGAAGGATAAGGATCAAGGACATTGCGTTTGAGTAACTTTTATGAAAGGGATAACATTCTTCGATTTATGCTGGGGATTTACTTTACCTTAAGTGTTGAAAAGGGATTTACAAAAGGTGTTTTTTTTCTTTGTGTGTGTCTGTGTGTGTATGTGTGTTTTGTGTTTGGAAAAGGAATGTACATATGAACATTTTTGATGGAAAGGAAAAGGATTATTCATTGTTGTTTTGGGTGGGAAATGGTATTGTTTTCGTTCTTGCAATCTAATTGAATTCAACAAGGCTTTACCAAAGTTTTGTATGCTAGAATAAGACAGATGTTTTCAATTAAGTGATTGTTTTTGTGTTTTTTTTTTGCAATTTGAAGTTGTGTTTCATTTCAACTAACTAACTATTTGGAATTTTACGAGGCAAGGTTTTAAAAATATAAGGATTTTGAATGATAACAAACAAAAGCGGTTGTAGTTTTGAATTGAAAACTTTTTTAGAACTCAAACTACAAATGGGACCAGGCCAGTCGAGTGGAGAATTTGAGAATCTCATAATGCAGTTTCGGAAACGGGTCGTTATTCTGTTTTCTAAAATTCTGTATCTAAAGTAAAACAATCCGTATGAACATAATTCTGTATTCCACTATTCTGCTTTTAAAAATTCTGTAATTCCAAATCTCTACATTAAATTTCACAGTTATAAACAGGTTTTTAACAATTGAATCGTTTATTTTCAAAACATGACATGTCCACATTTCTCTGAAAACCGTTTTTTATTTTTATATTTTTTTTGGGAAGAAGCACGTTGACTTTTTTAAAATCCGTAACGAACGGAATCCAGCAAGATGTCTTAAGACCTAGGTTTTTCTGTTTTTATTTAAGTTAAAATCCCACGCAAACATAAAATAATTAGTTTTTTTCGTTTCCTGAAAAATTTTAAAATGTGGACATGTCATGTTTTGAAAATAAACGATTCAATTTAATGTTGGCCATTGTTCTGACTTCACTTTATAAAACAATTAACTTACTTAACTTTAGCTATCGATAGCGAGCTATCACTTATGCAAGTTATTTGTTGAGAGGTTCGTTACGTTACAGTTGGGAACGATACTTCAAAGTTCTACATATAAGAACCTCAAAAATCTGTCCTCCGAATTTCTGTAATTCATAAAAAAAAAAAAAAAAAACAGAAAGCACAGTTCGTTGGATAGGATTGTGTATGCAACATTAAGCAGGGATATTTCGCGGTAGTTTTTGCATGACATGGGATCGCCATCTTTGTAGATGGGACATATGGTGCTTATCGACCAGTCAGTGGGCATGAATTCTTCCTCCCACACTTTGTTGATGACCTCGTGCATGCGGTTCATCAAAACAACTCCTCCATATTTGAAGAGTTCCGCAGGTATGCTATCCGACCCGGCGGATAGCTTTTGGATGGCTCTTTCTACCTCTTCTGCCCTGGGAGCTGGGACTGGGTCTTCATTAACTGGTCTTGCTTCTCTTTCGTCACTAGCTCGCTCGACATTTTGCGCATTCAGCAACTGTTGGAAGTGCTGCTTGAAAACATCTACAATTCTTTGTTCTTCGTTGACTAGGTTTCCTTCACTGTTTCGAAGAGTCTGTGTCCCGGTTCTGAAACCAGAAGCTAATTGTTTCGACTTTTTTAAGAAACGCTGGGTGTTGTTCTTGGCCCGATACTCTTCTTGATCTTTGAGTTAAGAAACTGTGGATGCTCTTTTCTTTCTTCGCAGGGTCTTTTTTTTTATTTCTCCGTTTTGTTCGATACTATTCTTTTGCTGCTCTTGTTTTCCTTTGCAGCATCTGCAAACGTGCATTTTCCGCCTCTTTTTTGAATAACGTACATTCATCATCATATCACGGGTTCTTTTTCGGGGGTAGCTACATTTTTTATTATTTCACGATATTGGTTCCACAAGGTGATGACGTCTGTGGTATTTGGGTGGACGGCGGAGAGTCGCTCATTCAGGCGCTCACTGAAGTCTCTGGAATTATCATTAGTGCCAAGGCAACCGATGTTGAACTTCTTTCTTGGGGCCTACTTATCACCGTATTACGAGCTGCAGCAAAGTCGATTAGCCCGAAGCCGTTATCTGTTGTAACTTCGTGGAGGCTGTGCTTTCCAACTAATCCACCAAAGATGTCTTCCTTTTCGATTTTGGCACTGATATCTCCGAGTACGATTTTGACGTCGTACTCTGGACATATTCTGTATGGTTCTATCCATGAGGTCGTACAAATCATCCTTGCTAGACTCCTTAGCATCATCGGTAGGGTTGTGTGCACATATTATACTGATGTTTTATAGTGTGACCTTGATGCGGATTACAGCCAGGCGATCACTAATTGGCTTAAAATCCATGACCTTAGATCAAAGCCGATTTCCCACGACGAATCCGTGTGGATTCCTTGATGACAGCTTTAATAAATGTCGCAATTTTTTCTTTTCGTTGTACCTGATCGTATCCATCGTATTTCCTGGATCGCAGTAATGTCTGCATTATACTGCGTTTGGACAGATTCAGGTTTTTGAGTTGCACCTGAAGTGTTGAGTGTTCTTTTGTTACAGGTACAAACTCTCAATGCATAGTCCGTTGTCGATCTGGGTCTGGTTACCATATGAGGGGGGGCCATTATCCGAGGCTACTATCTCTCTCATAACTTCTTAGTTTTTTTTTTTATTGTGGAGGGGTTGTTAGCCCCTCGCACTAATCTCCAAACTTGTAGGGCAGTTGGTTAAGTGTTTCCGTTTCTCCGTTTCGACTCGTGCTTACAAGTTTCGCAAGTCATATCCAATGATATAACCAGTACCCGGTGGTTACCACTTGAATACAGCATATGCCCCCAGATCGTACAACACCCAACCACCCATGTTTGTATATAGGGAACCAAAAATTTTAATGATTTCGATTTCTAATAATTTTCAAAAACGTATGGAAAATGTTCATTATATAAACGCAATCGTTGTTAACCTTGAGTGGCATATATCTACTTTGTTACCTATAAAGAGGTATAAGGTTTCCAAATTTGCTTAGTTGAATTCGATTGTAACGTACCTTTTACCATTTGAATTCTTTTCGAATTAAAAATGTTACAATAAAAAAGTCATGGACTTTTGTTTTAATTGCAATATATATATATACAAACATTATATATAAAATCAATAATTTATGACCCAACACCCAAACACAAAATAATTCATGGACATTCTTTAGCAATCTTCCATTCCAATTTTTCAATTTTTCTCAAGAGGTGTTCTCCCACGCTGGCAAAACTCTTGCTTTAGCTTTTCCGTCTATCTCATTCTTCTGGGCTTGTTTCGAGCAGTTGGAAAACAGACTTTATCCAGCCTATTCCAAAAAAAGGTGCCAGAAATTTTTCTCCCCGCCTATTATCTTTAAGACTAATATTCGTCACAAACCTTGAGTAAAACTCCCATCTCTGGGCTGGTACTTCAGCTACTTACTTAAGCCTCTTGGATGGAACACAAAAAAGAGCTGTAAGAATGATTGGTGATAGTGAAATAACTGAGACATTCACTCCTTTAAACCACCTTCGTAGCGTAGCGTGTCTCATCTTGTTCTATCGCTACTTTTACGGTCATTTCTCTAGTGAAGTAGCCAGTTGCATTCCTTCCCTACAACAATTCGCCCGTAGTACTCTCGTTTCTAGGAATGGTCATGAGTTTACCCTCGAGTCGAACTTCGGACGTACTCTCAAGTAAAGTGAATCATTTTTTAGCCGTACTACACGAATGTGGAACTCTCTTCCATACTCCGTCTTTCCCAGTCATTACAATGTTCAAGAATCAAAGACCAATATACAGCGACATCTCCTTTTCAACCCCTTCCCTTCTTCCTACACTATGTCTCTGGCATAGCACGGGCATAAAGAAAAATAACATACGAATTTCCATTTGGAAAACAAAACACATCCTTCATAAAAACGAAAAAAAAATAATTTAAGCCCATCATTAATTTTAATTACTTCCATTACGAGTAAGGACAAAAAATGTTAATTAATTAATGGAAAAAAAAATTCATAACAATTTTATCTGTCAAATTTCCAAAATCAGTAACAAAAAATTAAATAGCTAATTGTAAAATTATAGTTTCGAAGTTTTATCTATTCGTTTCTCTGAGCATCTGTCCTAAACTTTAGCAAAATATTTTTTTCTTTTTCTTTGGTGGAATAGCGTTTTTACTAATTAAACTTTCTCTTGAATTTCAAGGATGTAACAATAGAAAATAGGATGGGAAACAATTTCCAAAACAAAAAAAAAAAAAACTACCCAAAAATGTCTGAAGGGTGCATGCAGAAAGAGAAGAAAAAGAAAACAAATGAGTTCATCGTTTGAGTTGAAATATAGTTTTCATCCTTTATCCTTTTCGTGTTGTGCATTCAAAATGAATAATTTCCCCAACGAAACAAAGAAAAAAAAGGTTCAAGCTTGCAATGAAACTTAAGTGCTAATGGTCGAGTACGATGGTTATTCCCAATTGTTTTGTTTTGTATTTCTTTTCCTCTCTCTTGTTCCTTATGTTTTTCAAATAAAAATAATAGTTTGCCAGAGGAGGATTCTTAAACCCAATCTCTGCCATCTCCCCCATCCCAGGAATGGTACAAAAAAAAAGAGTTCGACCAACCAATTGACCAATGATGAAAGGAAAGATATTCAATTCTTCTAAATAATTAAAATAGATGGAAGACCATTTCGAGCATTTAAAAAAAAAAGAAAAATAATGAAAAGACCCAATTTTAAGAATTTGCTGCAAAGATAAACTCAAGAATTAATTAGGGGATTTTTTCATTCTAATGAAACATTCAAAATTGACCCTTAATTAAATGACTTGTTTTGTGTCCTTTAAACAAATTAAGCTAAGAGTTTTTGCTTCATTGAACATTAAACTCATTTCCTGAACAAAATTGGATCAAAGCGTTCTCAAATAATTTGTAATTTTTTCAAAGTGTATTCTCGCTGACCAAACGAGATCGATATCGTTTAAGGTGATATTATCCCCTTTTTTACACATTTAATTCATTAAAACAAACAATTTTGACAAGGGAAACAGAAAACTACAAAACAAAAAGTACCCCATGCACGTGAAGTGAATGAGTTAATTAATTAATTTAAATTGTGTTTCCCTGCAGAAAAAAAAGAGGACAATAAACTGAAAATGAAAATGGAATCCTTTTTTTTCGTCGCTTGTTTTTCTTTAGTCGTATGGTGCTGTTCAGTTCAGAGATAAGTACATGGGATTACAAAATTGATAAATAAAAAAAAAAGGAAAAACATTTTAAGCTCGTGAACTTTTATGATTATTGCCCCTTGGGCAGATTGTGCGAAGGAATATTCAGATTTTTTGTAGCTGAAACTTTGTTTGCTTTCACAGATGATTTTCAGTCTAGATTGACACTCAGAATACAAAACAAAGCAATTTGGGACGTAACGATTTCGATTGGATACTTTGAATAGCTTTTAATTTTGCAGATAAAAGCGATTACAATCTGTTTTCGAATAAAAATCATTAGTTACGTGAAACGGCAATACCATAGTTATTCACTTTAAATTGGATTTAGTTGCACAGACTTTGGATCTTCCCGCTTACTTATAAATTGAAGGTGACATTACAGACGCATCCACGTTAACAGTTTTATATAGTGACAACTACTTTAGTTGCTCGCGAAGGGACTTTCTCATTCATTGCTTTTCAACTCCAATAAAGAAACAGCGATTAGTAAGAAAGATTCTTTGTCTGATTTCACCTGGTGCCGTTGTCTGAATTCATAGTTTGTTTCAAAACGTTGATGTTCGTTCGATAGAATCCTGCTGAGCCTGGCCGAATCTTTGATATCTTTCGATGGACTGACAGTACTCTTGTCATCCTTGTTTTTTGGTTTGGGCTATAAGGTCCTTGTAAGGCTGATAGAATAAATGCATGGATCAGATACTAAAAATAGTTCTTGTGATTTTCCACAGATTAGATAAGTCTTCATTCAACCAGGATGAATCATACCAGCTGAGCTACAACATACCAGCGATATAACTTTGCCCGTCATTGAGATAATCTTCAAAAGTTGTCTAAATCTGGTCTGTATACCTCAGCGATGGAGAGAAGTAAAGCTAGTATTCATCCCCAAGGCGGGCAAATGCTTGCATGTCAACCCTAAGGATCTAAGACCTCTTTGCCTATCATCATTCATTCTCAAAACTCTGGAATGATTGATCGATATCCATTTGCGCAATAGCATTGATACGAGACTATCGATGTCTCAGCATGCTTACTGCAAAATGAAATCGGTAGAAACAGCCTTGCATACTCTCATAAGAACTATAGAATATTCCTTAGGGCAAAAGGAATATACTATCGTTGCCTTCTTGGATATTGGGGTGCTTTCAACAACGTTGACACATCTGCTATCCCTTCTGCATTGACGACCCTAACGTCGAATACTCACTTTGTGAGCTGATTAATCTAATGCTTAAAAGTAGGATCATCAATTCTAAGATGGGGGATTTTTATATGAAAAGGTCTGTCAGCAGAAGCACTCCGCAAAGTGGTGTTCTGTCCCCTCTCCTGTGGAACAAAGTAGTTACGGACTGCTAATATCCCGCGAGAAGGAAAGCTACAGAGTGATTGCATATGCCGATGATGTTGCCATCGCCGTCACAGGAAACATTCTAATACTCTGAGAGACCTCCTCCAAAACGCACTTAACATGCTCACTAGATGGGCTGATCACTGTGGACTTAATATTAATCCTCAAAAAACATACTTCGTCCTTTTTACACGGAAATACAAAATCCCAGTAATTGTACCTCCTTCAATAAAAGGTGTATCTACCACTTATTTTTACCAAATAAGCCAAATATCTTGGTCTTATATTAGACACAAAATTAAGTTGGAAACCTTATATTCAGGAAAGAGTTAAGAAAGTTACAAAAGCTAATTTCAACAGCTATAAGACCCAAAGTCTCATCTCAATGGACCAGCAATAATGTGGGACATTCCAACATTTTGAATTTCGGTTCTATATCAAAGTACATGGACTACACTATTCCAAAACCCCAATTTGGGAAAAACTTCCAGGTATCCATTCCATCCAGAGTTGAATGGGAAGACAAAAATCTCCTGGATGACAAAAGCATTCATTTTTAAACAGGTGGATCCAAGCGATCAAAGATGTTCTCTTTTAGCTAAGAAAAAACGTTATATCAACTTCTGATATCCGCATCTTCTCTGACAGTCAGGCTGCTATTAAATCTCTCCACGGTCGATGTCTCAACCAACTCTCAAACGGCCCTCGATTGTCGATCATCTCTTATGGAGGCGCAGCAATTTAATTTCCTTCTCTGCGCAGGGCCACAGAGACATCACGGCAAATTGTAGAGCCGACAAACTCGCTAAAAATGGATCGTCCTACCAATCTCACCTGAAAGGGAAGAGATAGGTATACCGATAGCTACATGCAAACTTTAGCTAAAAGAAACACCCTTGACGATAACAAGGTCTAGGTGGTACAATTTACCTACGTGCGCAGCCAAATAGCTCATATAGCTCTAGTTGACCTAAAGCGCTGTAAGAACTTGTTATCGCAAAGCAGCAATTTAGTTCCCTAATAGGTGTCTTATAGGCAGACACGCAATACGACTTGGTGTAGCCTCAAATGACTTCTTCAGGAGCTGTATGGACGAGTAAGAAGAGGAAACAATCTCCCACCTTCTCTGCACATGCCCTGCTCTTTCACTAAGACGCATACTACATATGGGATAAGGATATCAAATATCTTGTTCGCTTTATAAAAAGCTCAAAATGGTTCGACTAGTAAGAAGTAATTCTCTAGATTCATGTGTTATCACAATGGGCCTTTTCTTTTGGCCTAAGTGTGCGAATTCTGTATCCGCAGCCACTTTAACCTAACCTTACTTCCTCCAATTATGTCAATGTCGTCGGTATTCCATAACAAGACATTTTTCTCTATAGTTGATCACTAGATGCTGTCCTGTGCGACCTTGTAATCGATGAGAGGATGGTACTGTTATCGGTTTGATGTTCCTGGGTCTTTTCCAGGATCTGCCGTACAGGAATCCATATCGGTTTCTGAAGCCACGAAAAGCTTCAAACGTTCACACAGCACGGCAGTTAAGATCTTGTAAGCGACATTCAGGTAAAATATGCCTACTTTCTAGAGGGTCAGCCATACGATGTTGAGGTTCCATTAGCCGGGCTTTCTTGGATCTTCCATTTAATTTGAATGGAACACCAAAAAATGTGTTTATTCTGGTTGGTAATTGAAATTAGGGAAAATAAGTTGTTTCTCATTCTAGTTGAAATGTGACTACCATACTGCATCAAACAAACTTAAGCAAGGGTAATTCGTGCGACTTTATGTCCTTCAACTTAAAATAATCTTCATGCAACTTAACAAAAGCATACAGAAGATTCTCTCTATCACCTCATTAATATCAAAATAAAAAAAAATCTACCCTTACATTTTTATGTGTGCACAAGTGATAAAATCTATGAAACCGCAAAATACTTCAACAGCTCAATACAACAACTACCAAGATACAAATCAAATATTATGCGATGGCCTCGTATATTACCAGCGGCAATAATTCCTTATGACAACTTCGATGGCGATACGCAATTGAAACATCTACTCGAGGAGCAGCTTAATATTGATGATAAAAAATACAAGACAACATATTGTTGTATTCGATCGTTGTTATACTATTATTTTTCATCGCAACAGCATCACAAATAACAGTGATTCAAAGTGAAGAATTCGACAAAAAAAGAAAATCCACATAAATTCAAACAACTTCTCTAGAGATAGTGTATCGCCCTGGAATCTCTAGATATCCTGCTTAAACTTATTACATAATTTTCTGTGGTTCATTTTTTTTTCTTGCCCTCGAACCATTGAGGTTATGCTTCCTTTATTGTCCGGAGTTGTTTTTATTTTGTATTCCAAAAAAAAGTGAAAAAGAAATATATATCGAGTGTGTGTTTTTTTATGTGTATGTGAACTAGCATCGCATCGGTTTAAGGATATCACAATAATGTTGACCACTCATCACTTGCACAGTCATCATCATCATGGTCCCACAACATTGGAATTGGAGAAAATAACGAATTTAAGCACGGTAATTTATTTTATCTCATGAAATAAACTTTATTTATCTTGGAAAATATCTCTTAGAGCAAACGTCAATTGTATTATATTTCTGTGTTTTTGGTCGCCGAAAGTAGCTGTTTATTTGTTGAGTTTTTGCCTTTACCCTATCAATAAATTTAACTCGAAATAGGCTATTAAGATGGTGAGACGAAGATTGTCTTGGTTCGGGTAAATTTTCTTTATATGGTTTAATCAAATGTTTACGATTTTTAAGTAAAAAATTCTTAGAACTCATTGAAAAATTGAATGTGAGTTCACTATGGCGAATACGTACTATTCCTTGGGTTTATTTAATTTTTAGAGCATTTTTCAGGCCAATAACTATTTGAAAAATCCTATTCTTTTATTTAATACTTACATACTTACTTAAGGTGGCGCTGCAGTCCAGGGTGGACTTAGGCTTCAACCAACAAACCTCTCCAGCCAGCTCGATTCCTAGCTAGCTGTCTCCAGTTTCGCACGCCGAGTTGGTTGAGGTCGTCTTCAACTTGCGCGCGCCACCTGAGCCTTGGTCTTCCTCTACTGCGCCTTCCCTCTGGGGTAAATTCGATGACTTTACGGGCCGGAGTATTTATATCCATCATCTCCACGTGACCAATCCATCTGAGTCTTTGGACTTTCACTCTTTTAGCTAGGTCAGTGTCGCTGTACAGCCCGTACAGTTCGTCGTTAAATCTTCTCCTCCATTCACCGTTTATGCAGACAGGACCATAGATCTTCCAAAGATCTTAAAGGCGATGTTTAGGAGGCTGATGCCTCTGTAGTTGGTGCAGTTTAGAGGGTTTTCTTTCTTCAGGATCGGGCAAACAATGCTGCGATTCCATTCATCGGGCATTTACTCTTCCGACCATATTCTGCAGATGAGTTGGTGCATTTTCCTAACCAAGTCATCACAGGCTGCTTTGAAGAGTTCGGCAGTGATGCCATCAGTTCCCGCGGCCTTGTTTTTTTAAAGCTAGGATATTGCTATCTTCGCTTCTTCAAGGTCGGGTAGACGGAAATCTTGGCTTGCGTCGTCTTTCATCCTGCCTGACAGCGGAATTCGATTCGTCATCGCCGCGCCGTTGTACAATCTAGAAGTGGTCCTTCCATATCCTCAGCATTGGTTGTGACTCTACTACGATATTTTCCTGTTGGTTTTTACAGGCTTCAGTTCGTGCTCGGTTACCTTGAGACATTCGTTTCACCTCTTGGTAAAACTTCCGAACCTCATTCCTGTTTTTTAGTCTCTCAACATCTCAAATAAATTGTAATTTGAGTTGCTGTGATGCAATTTCAGAATCTATCAGGCGAATTTACTACGGACTGCGTTCTTTAAGATCTTCTGCACATTTCATTTCATATTGAATTGAAAAAACATCTTGTAAAAAGTCTTATACTACCTTATTTTACTTTTAACTGTAACGTGTACCCTAATCTTGACTTCGAATGCAAAACAGAGACTTAACATCGCATACAACAACTGCTTACGTTTCATCCACAACAAACCTAGATATGAAAGTGTTTCGTTTTTCCATGATTCTTTACTCAGTTTAAACTTAAATAAGTACTTAATTTCACGTAACTTAATACTTCTTCATAATATCATTTACGGGAAGAGTCCTGTGTATCTTGGTGAATTGATTACATTTACTCAGTCACAAAGAGGTCTCCAGCTTATTCTACCTCGTTTTACACACACCATTGCTGATCGATCTTTCTTCGTTTTTTCTGTGAGAGTATGGAATGATCTTCTTTTCGAGATTCAAAGAACCACTATTAAAGCTTCGTTCAAAAAGAAGATTTTTACATACCTCGCTACATCAAATTATTAAATTAATTAATTATACAATAGGTAAAAAAAATAAAGATAAAAAAAATATAAAAAAATAAATAAATAAATAAAAAATATATCTATATATATAAAAGAACAGCCTAATTTTTGTGTTCGTTTGCTAACCGGGCACACTGATTGACCGATTTTCCTAATTATTTCTCTTAATGCAAGAGGTTTTAGGGTAGAAGGTTTAGCAACAATAAAATGTATACTTTTCAAATCACAAATGATTCAAATGTTTAAAATGCTAAAAAATTTTATATTTCGCACTCCAAAAAAAAAAAAAGATCAATATACGAATACTCAATTTCGTCTGAGAATTGTGACAAATATTTTTATTCGATCGAAAAAAAAGTGTCAGTGAAGATATTAAATTATATTTGAACTAGCTGACCCGGCAAACGTTGTTTTGATGTATGAAATTTCTAGAGTATGAAAATACATATGTGTATCCTATTGTTTTTAATGAGTGCGTTTCTGGTATATGAGTATGTGAGAGGTAGAGGCTTATTTATAATGTTGTGAACATTGATGGAATATGTCATTAATATAGTTTGATAACATGGTGTGCTCGATTCTAATCCACAAACA
Source organism: Sphaerophoria rueppellii (assembly GCA_920937365.1). Classification (NCBI taxonomy): domain Eukaryota; kingdom Metazoa; phylum Arthropoda; class Insecta; order Diptera; family Syrphidae; genus Sphaerophoria; species Sphaerophoria rueppellii. The sequence goes on along the minus strand of CAKKXW010000002.1, from coordinate 67,840,692 downwards.
GACATTTTTTGACCTTGAGTCAATAGTTATTGTCATTGCAAGTGCTAATCTGCTAGAGAACTGAATGCTTCCCAATGCAACTGGCACATCTGTGTACAGATACGTTTTGCGAATAAAGCATTGCCACAATTGAATTGGTTGCTCGAAGTTGTGCAGCGTAAGATGTTCTTGATCAAGCACTACTTCGTTAAAGACACTAATCAAATTGCATTGGATTACGAATATTTGCGCAAACTATTGAGATGAAGTAACATGATCAACAAAAGTATATATGTGTATTACACCATTATGCAAGATGTGGTCAATCAAAGTATTGGTTAATATTTTTGAGATGAACCCGTACGTTACGTTAAGCCTTTAATCCCACAACTTAAAAAATTTAGAGCCCTATATCTTGTGGCTGCTGAGGACAAACTTTGCCGATTATATTCCACGGTCAACTGCTGCAGACGAATTGAGTTGTTTAAAACCATCTATTTTATGGAGGTATTTCAGGAAACTTACATTTGCCAAAAATGTTCGTGTGCAGTTACTGAACGATGTATCTGCAGCAGAATTTCCTAAGCAATTATTGGACATTGAAGTGGAATAATTTCTTTTGATTCTAAAGGCCGAATTTCACGTTCAAACAATTTTTGTTGTAATGCAAGTCCAAAGCAACAGTTGATTCAAGATGTCTTTCCAAGTGTAAAGAAAATTAAAAAATCACGTTTAGTTGAGTTTAAGTGCAATATTAGCTGGTGCAGATAAAAGTCTTTCTAAAATCGATGCAAAAATCTATTTTGAACGAGATAAATTATTGGACAATTTTTTGGTCACAAATAGTTTGACAGAATTACAAAAATGAAAACGATGCAGAAATTTTTACGACGAGAAGGAGTTTTTGAATTTTGTTGATTCTAATTCAGGACTGCCACCACATTTTTTAACTCTGAAAGTATGAGCGTCAATTTCTATGTTTCGGAACATCAATCAACTTAAACGTTGCAGTAGTACAAGACAAGCCGTAAAAATGGCAAATGGGCTACCAGATATGTCATTTGATTCTTAACGTCGTCAGTTTCCTGTTCGACTTGCATTCCCTGTCAAAAATAAATAAGACGCAAGATCAATTGTTAAAAATATGTGGTGTTGATTTAGAAATACCAGTTTTTTTCATGGTCAACTATACAGGGTATCCTGTAATTTGTCTGCCATCCTTTGGAATGTGATTCTTGGTCATATTCTGTAACTGATTTCTTACTTTTTGACGAATTAAAAAGAGGCTAACTTTGGTGTACCCTTCCCTGACTCATGTTAAGGTCAATTTTTAAATGATATTCAATTTTTTCTTGCCCGAACAAAATTTTGACTTTAATTCAATTTTTTTCAAATAATGTGCAAGGAACACAAAATTTTCTTATTTTTACCTAATGAACAAAAAAAATCATTAAATAAAATCTCATTGATAAGCGTATTTAAAACCCATACATTTTATTACACTTGAAAAAATCTAAAACAGGAAAGAAAACCGAATTAAGGTTTTTTTTTCAATATTTTTTATTGTAGCTCTTCAAAATTTCCCAAGAATTGTTAGTTTCAAGAAAATAGTTAAATTTGGGGTTTAATGGGTACATGAAGTAAAAAATTGATATAAAAGAATTGAAAAACCAATAAAATTCATCAGATTAGCAAGTACAGATACAATATTTCTAGGAATAATGTTCCATTTCTGCAAATCCATCGAATACCGTATTCTTCATCCAGCCAATCCCTAATTTCACGACCGTTGTTTGCCGAAGCCCTGCGAAGCGGGCAGGGAATTTGCTAGTATATATATATATTTGCTTTAATCTAAATTTTTATTTAAACTTTCCTGTATAGTATATTATAGTAATTCCGTATACACTTGGTAACTCAGATACTCTTAAAAGTTTCAACCTTATTGCATCAAGTCATGTTCACATACAAACAAATACAAATACAAATACAAATACAACATCCTTGACCGATCGCTTTTCATGCTTTTTCTTTTTCTTTCTGAAAAGCTTGTGTTCTTATCTCCCCTTCTGCTCGTAGAGCTCCCGAGCAAATCTCGTCCTCCTGTGCAGCGCTGCTTTATATGCTTCTTGCTTGGCTGCATGTACCTGCCTGCATTCATCATCAAACCAAGGGTTTCGTTTTGGTCCCTAATGGCTTCCTCGCAGTTCTGCCAATGGCTCTCAATGCTCGATGCTGGCTGTAGCGGACTTCTCATGAGGTTACTTGACACTCGATCGGAAAAGGATCTGGCTATCTCTGCGATTGTAGCCGTCCGACGTTATACTTTGTTCTAGTACTTCCTATTTTTGACTTCGGCCGAGATATCCGCTGCACTACCTTGGCTACAACGAGGTAGTGGTCCGACTCCATTTTGGCCCATCGGAAGGTTCGGACATCAATAATGCTTGAAGAGTATCTTGCGTCGATCGCAATATGATCAGTCTGGTTGACAGTTGATTGGTCTGGAGACCTCCAGGCCCCTTGTGGATGTTGAGATGTGGGAAACGCGTACTTTCTACTACTATTTTTCACCCCGCTGCAAAATCGATAAGCCTGGGGCCGAATTACGGCATCCCTTATCGAGTGAGTGAGTCTCATCAGTTATCAAACGAACGAGTAACCCTCATTGGGATTATGACATTCGATAGGTCACGTATCGAAGCTTAGGACATGCTGTTTAAGCCTGCCACCAACGACAAAGCCACATCCAAACAGACGATGTTGTTGTTCTCTATAGCAGTCGCCGTAGTAAATATCGCAGTTTTTCATCCTTCCGACCCATCCCATCGCATTTCTTGGATGACAGTTATATCCGCCTTATAGAGGTCTAAGGCCTCCGCTAGGTGTTCGGCTGCACGTGGTCTGTTTAGGGACCTAAATAGACAGATCCGAATCTCATTGTCCTTATTTCGTTTGCATGATTCGTCATCAGTAAATCCGTCCATATCCGAGGCTTGTTGCTTCGCCACTAATTTTTCTTTATGTGCTTTGGAAGTCACCCTAAAGCACGACCCCCTACTTGGAGGGCCAGGTCCTCATTTTAACTTCAAGGGCAAAGGGCCGGATAAAACGCTCCTTATCGGCCAGAGTTTCAAATATGTCGAAGTAGCCCGTGTAAGGTATTCACTGAGTAGTTCAACCTAACTGGAACTGTAGACGCCACCGTTGACTCCATCTAACTCAGACATTCTAGGGGATGTTTAGGTTGTGGAAATCTTCTTAAATTCCCACATACACCCCAACAACGATTTAATCATTTCGACTTTCAAGTCTTAATTTATTTTCTGCCAAAAGTAATGCATATCAATAAGGGTTCATCGTACATAAAACATGCCCAATAAAAGAGTATTAAACTCCCCATCCAAGCCTCACAGAAGAGAGATTAAAAAACAAAAACCCAAAATCCTACACACACCGTAGGTGATTTCTATTAAATTTATGAACTTCGCTTTAAATTGTTTTCTAGGAGAACCCATTATTTTCTTGGTAATGTCAACGTTCAGGTTTATTTTTATTTTTTTTTTTTTTTTTTGTCGAAAAATACATTATTTTTGGTTCGTAAAAATAATAAAAATCTATAATTCAAAATGAGACGTTGCGCCAAGAAATTGTAAGCTTTTTGTGTATTTATTGCAAAAATTCGAAGGTTGTAGCCTTCGGGGAGACAAGGATTCGTGTGTTTAATATTTTTTTAAAATGAACTTTCAAGGCCAAATGCAAATACCTACAAA
>CAKKXW010000002.1:67797984-67813409 GCA_920937365.1 Sphaerophoria rueppellii | reverse complement strand
AGTTAACAAAAATAAGGTCTTATACTAGCTATTTTAAATGCGCTTTCACGAAAAGGCCTTATGGGATTTCGGTAAATCAATCTTGCGCAAGCAGTTTGTTATAATTTGCACAAGGAGGCCTTATCTGTGTTATCGAATTGCAGACTGTTATAAGTAAATTACAAAAGGTCTTATTCAAGCAAAATAAAAACAATCATCCTTAAATAAGTCTTAAAATAACACTATAGAAGCTTTTGCTTCTGAATGTTCAGGAATCGGACCTTATACAAGATAAATTGTTACTTGAGATATCCCCTCTCTCCACCCTTTACAATGACATCCGAACTCACAGTACATCACAAACATCAATGTTCTCAAGTATCTAAGATTACTTATTAATTATGCCGAGCTCTTCAATATTTAAATCAATAAACCTGACATTGATGACGGCTTATTCAAATGAGGTATAGAGCAATATTCTTTGCATAATATATTGCTTAATTGGATTAATATCAAGAAGTTATTATGCGATGGCAGAACTCAGTTAATTAGAGAATAAAATATTTTCGGGCTTCATAATTATTTACAATTCACTTAAACACAGTAATTATTTCAGTGCTGGATTGATAAGAGAATAAATGTTCGGAGATGTTCGAAATTCCTAATCAAAACAGACGTGGAACCAAAATGGGTTCATATCCCCGTTAGGAGACAACAATATTAGTCAGATTTTTCCCAAACTCGAAAATCCTGGTGTAACTCCATTCTGTTCACAATGAACAACCGCGTACCACAAAAAAAAAGTAAATCCTCTCTTGGGATTATACCTCATCTACGAAAAAGTTCAGTTTTTGTTTCGTTTGTTTGTTTTTGTTGCTAAACTCCTTATGCCATACATTTTTGTCCATTCTAGGATTCAAGCAATCTAGCTACCGAGTCACCACAACCACCGCACCGCTGCTGCCTTCACTGCCACAACCTGAACACACACCAACCGACACGGACCACGACGAAAACGAAACCATCAAATATTTACATTTACCAAAGGCATTCCCCAGGAGCCACAAGTATAGGACACACACACACACAGGGAGTGTAAATATCACGATAGAGAATGCTGTTGGAATTATCACCTTGTCACCACTTCGCTTGCGGAACCCCGACCGGATTTGAAAACTTCATTAGACTTAAATACTCACAAAACTCAGCCAACCATATATTTACAAAAAAAAAAAAAAAAAACCACACACACACACTCGAGCCCCAAGCAAAACGGGTTAGCCTCAGATGTTTGTCGTCCTCGTGCCAAGGACAACCCAACTTTCACCGTCCGACGGACCGACCGACTGATGACGCGACGCACGACAGCAAAGTTGACAAGCCCGACATTGCCAGACAAAGAAACATGGAGAACGGGAAAAGAATTAAGAACGACACAGCATCCTTCTTGACAATGAAATATGCTTTCTAATTAACTCCAGCGAAACCTACTACCTACAAACGTAAGCTAACACAATTGATGTTGTTGAAGACAAAAAAAAAAACAGATTCTCTGTCTGTCTATTATTTCCTCCTTGGTCTGCCTTGGCTGAGTCGGTTTCATTAGGAAGTTTGAGGGGCTCACAAACCATCACCATGCGGGCCACTGATGAAACCCCAACCTTATCTCGTAGCTCAATATGATGATTAAGAGACCAGTAGAATTATTTCGAGGGGGCGGAAATTAAATTGGATCTGGGGGGTAGTATTACCACCGTGGTAATAATAATGTGTGTTCGATCGATGTTAAGACAGAATCCTTTTTTTGTTTTTGTTGGTTTGGTGAGAGGCTGAGCGATGGGATGTGAAAATATTTGAACGCCTCCAAGTGCCTTTTTTATAGGTATTTAGTTTTGCTGCCTGCTCGTAAATTCTTCTGACAAGGAAAAAAGAAGGAAAATGTGAACTCAAAAGATATCCCCGAGGGAGCAATATTCAAGTTCTAAATGGTATCGAAACGGGTATTGCGTTCGATTGGTATCGAAGGGATAAAATGTTTGAAGGGTTGCTTTAATATGTGCTGTAGAAGGAAGGTTAAGCGATTTTCCTGCAGAAAATAAATTTTTACTGCCAATTTTCCCAAGAGTCTCCGGTGATAATTTCTTTTTATGCTTCCAAGTTGATTATAAATGCAGGGAATTGGAAAATTTTCAAAAGTGTAATTTAAATATGACATCTTTGTGCCTGATCTGCTTACTTATGGTGGCGCCATAGTCCAGGTCGGACCAGGGCCTCACCCAACATACTTCACCAGACAGCTCGGCCCCTAGCTAGTTGTCTCCAGTTTCCAACGCCAAGCTGGTTAAGGACCTTTACCACCTGTGTGCTCCACCTGATTCGCGGTCTTCCTCTTCTGCGACGTCCTTCCGGGTTGGATTCAAATACTCCACGAGTCGGAGCATCATTTTCCATTCGCTCAACATGACCTTACTATCTTAGTCGTTGGACCTTAACTTTTCTAGCTAGGTCAGTTTTGCATGAACAGTTCGTACAGTACTTGGTTGAATCTTCGTCTCCATTCTCCATCAATGCAGATAGGACCAAAAATCACTCGAAGTATTTTTCTGTCAAGACTTACGTGTTCTTCCATTTATGTCGTCTGCACTTTTGAAAGATAATGTCTCTGGTGTTGACGTTAGAGCTTTGCACAATCTATTCAAGAAAGATGTTGAATGAATCGCTTGACAGCCTTGTCTAAAATCTTTTTTGATATCCAATGCTATCGTAAGGTTTTTTCCGACATTTCTCTATACAGTTGGTCTCTTCAGACACTGTCATACGCGGCCTTGAAATCCGTGAAAAGGTGGTAGGTATCGATTTGAAGTTCCTGGGTCTTCTCCAAGATCTGCCGTAGGGTGAATATTTGATCGATGGTGGACTTTCCGGGTCTGGGGCCACACTGATAAAGACCTATCAGGTTGTTGATGAAGGGCATCAAATGTTCATTCAGCATGGCAGACAAGATCTTGTATGCGATGTTAAGGAGACTTCTCCAAATGTAGTTGGTGTTCAGGTGATCTCCTTTCTTGGGGTTCGGGCATACGATGCCGACGAGGTTCTATTTGTCGGGCTTGCTCTCCAAATTTTATAGATGACTTGATGCATACTCCTAACCAAATCACTTTCAGCAGCTTTGTACTGTTCGGCGGCTAGCCCTTCTGCTCCAGCGCCTTTGTTCGACTTAAGTGAAGATATCGCTATCTTCATTTCGTCAATGTCGGGTGGGTGGAAATGTTGGCTTTCTGCACCCAAATTGAATGGTTCTGTATTGCTGGCAAAGTTTTACTCGTCATCGTCATTATTCAGCTTGGGAAAGTGGTCTTTCCGTATCCACAGCACTGACTGTGGTTCCACTACGATGTTCCCATGATGTTCCCATGATGGTCTCTACATTTTTGGTTCACCTTTTTGTATGAACTTTCAAACCTTGTTCCTGTTGTGACATCCCTCTCCTCGATTGCGCTTCTCATACTCCCTTTTTTTCTTTCTGTGAAGTTTGTGCTCCTCTCTCCTTTTCTGCTCGTAGAGCTCACGAGCTGCTCGTGTCCTTCTTTGCAGCTCTGCTTTGTATGCCTCTTGCTTAGCTGCATGTGCTCACCGGCACTCATCGTCGAACCAGGGGTTTCGTTGTGGTGGCTGTGTCAAACCTAGCACATCAGAGAGGGTTTTCTTAATTTTGTGCTGTCAGCAAAGGACTTCTGAGGAGATTTTCGGAGACACGATCGAATATCCTCCTAGCATTATCGCGTGTAGGCTTTGATCAGGATATCCGCATTCGATAATGGTCCGAGTTGATGTAGGCACCTCGGAATGTTCGCACATCTTGCATGCTAGAGAAGTGTCGTGCGTCGATTGTAATGTGATCAATTTGGTTGACGGTTTATTGATCATGAGATATTCATGTTCCCTTGTGGATATCGAGATGTGGGTATCGCGTAATTTCTACTGTTACGAAGTCGATTAGCCTAAAACCGTTTTCGGAAGTGGTGTCGTGTAGGCTATGTCATCCGATTATTCCACCAAAGTTTTCTTCTCTACCCAGCTAAGCATTAAGATCTGCAAGGAAGATTTTAATGTCATAGCTAGGGCATTGCTCATAGATCGTGTCGAGGAGCTCGTGAAACCTGTCTTTGGTGTCTTCATCCTTTTCCTCAGTGGGGGCGTGAGCGCAGATGAGGCTGATGTTGATGAATTTAGCCTTGATACGGATTGTAGTGATGCGCTCATTCACTGAAATGAAACTCAAGATCTACCTTCAGAGTCGAGTCCCAACTTCAAATCCAAATCTAAATAGACGCTGATTTTGTTCCCAGCAGCAGTCGCCATGAGTAGATATCAAAGTTGGTCATTTCACGTAGGCCCGGACCATCCCATCGCATTTCGTGGATGGTGGTTATATCTGCTTAATAGTAGTCAAGGGCTTCCGCTAGTTGTTCGGCTGCACGTGGTCTGTTAAGGGACCGAACGTTCCAAGTGCAAAACCGAAATTCGTTGTGCTTAAGTCGTTTGCGTGGGTCGTCATCATTAATTCCGTCCGTATCCGAGGCTTGTTGGTGTTTCGGAATCATGTCTTCTTTATGTGACCGGGCAGTCAACCCGACGATGCACGACCCCCAACCTGAAGGGCCAGGTTTTTAGTTAAACTCTAAGACGAAGAGCCGGCCAAACCGCTCCTTATAAGCCTGGGCCCTATAAGGTGTTCACTAAGTAGTTCATCCTGACTGGAACTGTAGACGCCACCGTTGATTCCATCTTGGGAGTTCTTCTGCTGCCGCCTGTTGAAAAGGAGGCATGCCTTAGTGGGCGCATACCTCCTCTCCCTCTCTCTCTATGCTGCCGCCAACAACTTCCCACATCACAGATTTCGCCATTACCTACTCAAAATTTTGTGAAAAAATAAAAATAATCGTGCATCTTGCATGGTTAACTTCCCACTCAAAACAAATGTTTTCAATTGATACTCTTTCTAAGCAAAAACTCTGACTTTTGAACCATAATTTATTCAAAAACCCCAAACCCAATTAAACATACAAAAAAGAACCAAATTTCCACGTTGCGACATTAAAAATTTATTTCTGACAGCAGCCCCCGTTTCTAAAATTTGAGAAGAAGTTGGATAAAAACTTCACAACTTATCCCTTGATTCACTCTGAATTATTAAGTCTCTCCTCTTAGCTGAAAACTTTTTTTGGCTGTTATGTTGTTGTTGGGTTTTTTTCTTCAAGTTGCGATTTCCAATGGAACCTCTACCAACTTTAATGAAGAACAATAAAGCAATTTTGAGCTAATTTTTATCGAAAATCTTAATATGCCAACTTTTCCGATGCAAAAAAAGCAAGAGTGGGAAAAAAAGGATTCTTATGCTCATTAATTTGAAAGGCAAAATCAAAGTTTTGAAGTTGTTGAAATTCCTCAAGCATCTTACACTGTAAAAATTATAAATTCAGACTTTTTGAGTTTGAGCTATGAATATGAGAGTCAAGTACCAGTTCCTGATTGTAATGATGAGTGTGAAAAGTGTTTGTACTTACGAATTAAGTGGCTAATTGCTTTTATCACTTGAAATATAATTCTCCTCCTTGAGTCGAGTCACTTAAATCGTAAAGGAAACCCTCTCAACCAAGGACGAATCAATAGCTGAAGCGAACTTGATTGCCTATTAGGGTGGCCATATTTTTATTCTAAAAAAATATCCTTCATCAACATAAAACAGTCTCAATAAAATCCAACAACCCAAAAGGCTCCCTCGAATATTATTTTTCTGCCTATCCTCCCGGAACATTTCCAAAACACTAAAATTCCCTTTTATACCCACCAACAACACAAACACACACATTGAAGATTGAGTATTGAAGTTATCTTCGAATAGATAACTTGCCTACTTTTTATGACACAAAATTGTGCCTTCTAACGTAGCTCGACGACTGAAGCGAGTCAATACTATTAATAAAAGATTTCATTGCTATCTCTTGCTTACATCCATAAAGCTTACTTTCCAATCCTCGTCCCGACACCAAAAACATGCAAACAGAAATCTCATCATCAACAAGGTATTCGTATTCCTCAAGTCTGCCCTTTGTTTTCCTCCTCCCTATCAAAACTGTCAACTACTTGTGCTCTCAGTCCCCAGAACTTGGCAAGTTAACGACCATTATTGTGACATGTGGCTGATTATCGTCATAAAATGGAATTTTTTGTTAGCATGTTAGGCAAAATGGTCTTCTGTTATATTTCAATCGAAATCGGAAAAGGGTCCTTTTTATGTTGTTGGTAAAAACATAAGGTAATTCATGACACCTCTGTCTCGGAAAATGATAAGATTTACACATTTTGGGAATTGGATTGGTTTTGAGAAAAGGGTATTTTTTTTTTATGTTGTAATAATTTTCGATCCGACATTGGGGGGCGTTTGTATTGATTTGTAATTATTGAAGGTTTTTTATGTTTTCAGTTTGAGAAACAATGAAAGTTGTTATTGAATCGTTAAGAACTTATGTGATCAATGGAGGGAAAGGAATTATTGTGTGAATAGTGAAACATTAAATTTTAATGAGAGCTCTTGGGTGCTTGTTTCTTGTAGTTTATTGGAAAATTGATGGAATGAAAGAGATTACACAACCTTAATCGATATTTTTGGTGAACAACATCGTGATGAAAGGAAAATTGCTTTTGAACTGATAACTGATACGTTTTTGTTGTTAATGTGGCAACACTTTCCAGAACCCAAAGAACTAACTTACTTACTTAAGGTGTCGCTACAGTCCGGGATGGACTTGGGACTCAACCAACAAATCTCTCCAGATAGTTCTGTCCCTAGCTAACTGTCACCAGTTTTGCACGCCTAGTTGGTTGAGGTCGTCTTACCTTGCGCGCGCCACCTGAGCCTTGCTCTTCCTCTACTGCGCTCTGCGCCTTCTTTGGACTACAGTTCATCGTTAAAACTTCTCCTCCATTCACCATTCATGAAGAGAGGACCATAGATCTTCCGCAGAACTCTCCTCTCGAACCGGCCTAGGGCGCTCTTATCCTTTTTTCACAGGGTCCATGCTTCTGCACCATATAGCAGCACAGGGATGATGGTTTTATAGAGGATGAGGGTTTTATAGAGCGCCACCTTAGTTTTTCGGGAGAGGGCCTTACTACTCAATTACCTTCTTAGCCCGAAGAAACCGCGATTAGCAAGAGTTATTCTTCGTCTAATCTCGGGGCTAATGTCGTTGTCCGTGTTGATAGCGGAGCCAAGGTATACAAAGTCCATAACTACCTCGAAATTATATATGCGTCTATCGTGACGTTTTGTCCAAGACGTTGATGTTGGGTGTTCTTTCACGATGACAGCATATACTTTGTTTTGGCCTCATTGACCGCTTAACCCATTTTTACAGCCTCTGTCTGTTTACTCGCAAAAGCACCGTTGACATCACGCTGCGTTCTCCCAATGTCATCAGCGTACGCGAGTAGTTGCACAAACTTCTGGAAGATTGTGCCTCTAGTGTGGACGTGGGAGTTCTGCACTCTTCGTTCTAATATGATGTTAAAGAAGTCGCATGACAGTGAATCACTGTGTCTAAAGCCTTTTTCGACATCGAAGGCGTCGATGAGATTGTAACCGACTTGAATGGAACAGCGGGAATTCTCCAATGTCATCCTGCTCAGACGAATGAGTTTCGTAGGGATGCTAAAACTGGACATGGCTTTATACACTTCTTCTCTATAGATGTTGTCATACGTGGCTTTAAAATCGATAAAAAGATAGTAGGTGTTGATTTTGAGTTCTTGAGTATTTGCCACTACCTGCCGTACTGTGAATATTTGATCGATGATGGATTTTCATGGTCTAAAGCCACACTGATAAGGACTTATCAGTTTATTGACAGACGGCTTCAAGCGTTCACATAGTACTGCAGAAAAGATTTTATAGGCGATGTTTAGGAGGCTGATGTAGTTGGTGTAGTTTAGAGGGTCTCCTTTCTTCAGGATCGAGCAAACAATGTTGAGGTTCCATTCATCGGGTATGCTCTCTTCCGACCATTTTCTGCAAATGAGTTAGTGCATGCTCCTTACCAAGTCATCACCGGCTGCCTTGAAGAGTTCACCAGTGATGCCATCAGTTCCCGCGGCCTTGTTGTTTTTAAGATTAGATATTGCCATATTCACTTCTTCAAGGTCGGGTAGATGGAAATCTTGGCTATCGTCGTCTTCATTGAATGGTCCATCCTGCCTGACAGCGGAATGCAGGAATTCGATTCGTCATCGCCGTTGTACAGTCTACAAAAGTATTCCTTCCATATCCTCAGCATTGACTGTGACTTTACGAAATTATAGTATCGATTTGAAGTTCATGGAGTTCCTGGGTCTTCTCCAAGATCTGTGGTAGGGTGTGAATACCTGATCGATCGAAGATTTGAAGCGCATGTTGGTTCATTACTAAATTCAAAACCTAATTTGCAAACGTAGATGCAAACTCCTTGCTGAAGGCCTTGCCCCCGCATCCTGTGACCACAAAAAAATCTTATAACATGAAACTCGCTCGCTTTGAGGTCGGATATTTATTGATCTCAATCTCATCTTAAAAAAAAAAAATATTCCCATAAGATTAGTGCATTAAAACTAATTCATAAAATAGGAAAATTCGTAGCCAAATTAGTTTCTTTTTGGGATGACATTTCGCTCTTTTGAACTTTCTCACAAAAGCCTGAAAAATGTTTTGTTCAATTAAATGAACAAACAACATCCTCAAGAACTACGTTTATGTATTTTTCTACTTAATAAGATAATATCTAGGTCAGTTTTGAAAATTTTGAAAAATACCTACTAAGCTTTATTTTGACATTTTATTTGTTACCTCAAGAATACGTTTGAGTGTTCCAAGTTATCTTAGATGTCTGATAGCACCATGCAGGTTGAGTATAAAACAGCCGAACCGGCCCACAGCCTAGATACAGCTTGAAACAATTTGGAAGCCTTGAATTTTTGATTTCAATAAAGAAAAAAAGGAAAGAGTTTAAAAGCATAACTCTTTTAATGAATCTTAGTCCTTAAAAGAGCAAATATTCTGAAAACTCACTTAACCGTTTATTGCACCTTAGGCTTCCATGTAATTTGTTGAAAAATTACTTATACCCCAAAGCAATAAATCACACCTCTTCGTAGGCGAGAAAAACAAATCTCCCCAAATGCTCAGCCTCATCCTCATTATCATTTGCATTGCCTCGTAAATCCTCCCACTCAATTTTAATGATCCCATCGGCATCGCTTTGGCCTTCCTTCCTTTTTCCATTCCATGAAATTGCTCTTAATTGCCCGAAAACAAAATTATTTCCGGTTTTTTATTTTACCTCCAAATGCCCAAAATCTACGGTCATACAATTTTTATTATGATTTTTGAAGAGACATTGGTAAAAAACACACACAAAAAATTAATGCATTTTTATAGATTTCCTGCTTTTCAAAGGAATTTTGTTTTTGTTCGTTTCATTGCAGTGCTGTTGCTGATGGTGTTTTAACGGACAATCCACATCTCGTCCTGCTGTTCTATCTGTCTCAATTATTTTTACGTGAATTAGTTAAGAGCTATCGTCTTATACAAGTCGTACCAATGGATATGTCCGGATATTATGGTAAGCAATAAAATATGGTTTTCTTTATATTTCATGGGTGAATTTACAATGGGGTGCAAAACTTTCGGGACCTTCGAACTTAAAAAAACAAAAATTTTTACAAAGCTGACATGGTTATATGAGGGTTTCTTGAATTAATTGACCAAAAAAACTAAACTAAGTTCGTGACGAAAAATGTTTGATAATATTTTTTTTTGCACACTTCTGTACTACTGTACACCTTTGTGACTATAACTAGGAATCTAGGTCAACATAATCATTGCCAAAAGAAGAAGGAAACCATTTGTTAGTTCTTTTGTTTAATGCGATTTTTAATCATCTAGGATTTTCTTTTAAGAGAACATATAATATTTTATGGCCCGGTCTGTGCTTAACGTCCCTCCACTCCATCCAATGAAAAAGGAGTTTTTCTGATTAATTTTGAAAATAAAGAAAAATCGCGTGTACAGCAAAACAATTTAACATCGGTTGGTTTTTTTGGCAGAGAATTTATTGTTTTTTTTTTTTTTACTCTTGTTTAACAGGTTGTAAGAATAAGGTTTTTAATGTTTTCTTATTTTTCGGTACTTAGTGTTGGAAGATGATGTTAACAACATGGATTCGGGTAGAGTGGCGATGCTATTATATTTCATTTTTAATTATAAGTTTCAAGGCATTAGTTTTTGGCATCGATTGAGATGGGTTAAAGTTGTGGTTATTTACAAATCTAAGATTTTATGATAGCTACAGAAGCCTCGGATAATGACCCCACTCTTATGGTAACCAGCCCCGGAACGACAACGGACTATGCATTGAGAGTTTGTGCCTGTAATGTAAGAACACTCTTTAATCCAGGTGCAACTCAGAAACTTGAATCTGTCCTCTCGCAGTATAAGGCAAACATTACTGCGATCCAGGAAATACGATGGATAGGATCAGGGACAATGAAATCGAAGGAAATCGTTTTAGATGGAAAGTCATGGCCAATTACTGATCGCCTGGCTGTAATCCGCATCAAGGCCACACTACAAAACATCAGTATAATATGTGCACACGGTCCTACCGATGATGCTGAGGAGTCTAGCAAGGAGGAAATTTACGACCTCCTGGATAGAGCCTAAGGAGCCTGTCCAGAGTACGACGTCAAAATCGTACTCGGAAATTTCAATGCAAATATCGGGAAGGAAGACATCTTTGGCGGATTAGTTGGAAAGCACAGCCTCCACGAAGTTACAACAGATAACTAGTTGACTTTGCTGCAGCTCGTAATAGGGTGATAAGTAGCACTAGGTTTCCAAGACGAAAGATCTACACAGCAATCTGGTGATCTCCGGGTGGTCGGACCACCAACCAACTCGACCATGTGCTAATCGGTGCAAGGTACGCATCCAACGACTTGAACGTGCTCATTTTCCGAGGAGCAAACGTCGACTCTGACCACTTTCTGGTAGTGGCTAAGTTTAGAGCTGGACTATCAAACGACAAAAAAATACGTAAAAGTTCAACATCGGTTGCCTTGGCACTCCGGATAATGCCAGACACTACAGTGAACGCCTGAATGAGCGACTGTCCGCCGTACTCCCAAATACCACAGAACACCTTGTCTAACCAATATCGCGAAATAATAAATCGAAAAAGAACCCGTGGTATGATGATGAATTTGCGTTATTGAAAAAAGAGACGGAAAATGAACGTTTGCAGATGCTGCAACGGAAAACAAGAGCAGCAAGAGAAGAGTACTGAACAAAAATGAGAAATTAGAAAAATACCCTGCGAAGGAAAAAAAGAGCATCCGCAGTTTCTCAGCTCAAAGATCAAGAAGAGTCTCGGGCCAAGAACCACACCCGACGTCTCTTTAAAAGGTCGAAGCAAGTTTCGGAACCGAGACGCAGGGTTTTCGAAACAGTTAAGGAAACCTAGTCACCGAAGCACAGGGAATTGTTGTTGTTTTTAAGCAGCACTTCGAACAGCTGCTGAATGCACAAAATCCTGAGCGAGCTAATAACGAAAGAGAAGGAAGACCAGTCAGTGAAGACCCAGTCCCAGCCCCCAGCACACAAGAGGTAGAAAGAGCCATCCAAGAGCTAAAAAATAACAAGTCCGCCGGGTCGGATGGCATACCTGTGGAACTCTTTAAATATGGAGGAAGTGTTTTGATGAAGCGCATGCACCAGGTCATCAACAAAGTGTGGGCAGGAAGAATGCATGTTCACTGACTGGTCGATAAGTTCCACATGCTATGCGGACGACATTGACATCATCGTTCGATCCAAGAGAGCTGTACTTGAGGACTTCATAGCGATTGAAGAACAGGCGAAACTCATTGGTCTTGAAGTGAATGAGGACAAACCAAAGTACATGCTATCAACAAACAAAGCAACATCTGTCCACCGACCGCCTAGGACAAAACCCTACTGTTGGTAGCAACAATTTCGAGGTAGTTAAGGAGTTCACCTACCTTGGAACAAACATCAATCTCACAAATGACACCTTAGTGGAGATCCGAAGAATTACCCTAGCGAACCGCTGCTTCGGTTTGGCAAAACAACTGGGTTCAAAACTCCTCACTCGAAAGACAAAGTGTCTGCTATACAAAACTCTGATTTAACCAGTCCTACTCTACCAAGCCGAGTGCTTTAACGGAGTTTTCGGTCCCGTATGCGCCGATGGCGAATGGAGAAGTAGGTTCAATTGAGAACTGTTTGAGCTATACCAAGATATGGATGAAGTCCAGAAGGCCAAGGAAAGACAACTACATTGGCCCGGCCACATTGAGCGATTGGACGACAACGTTCCAGTGAAGAAAGTCTTCTCATCACAGCTCTCAGGTTGGAGGCGGCGAGGTAGACCGCACCGGTATAAGGACCAAGTGACTGCGGATGTTACAGCGCTTGCTTTCGGCGTCTGGAGAGTGAATACTAGGGACCAATCACGATGCGATGGAAGGCTGTAATATCACAGGCTGAGATCCTTCATAGATTGTGAGCCGGATAAGTAAGTAAGTAAGGATCCTACACACGTTTTACCCTCCAAATACCTCAAATATATTACTTTTTCATTACTTCTTGTATAAATATAAAGAAATTCTACTTGCATGATGTGACATTTTGGATAGAATTCGTTTTTTACGGAAATCCTACTTTACTCTGGATAGATTTGCCAAAAAAACGCACCTTTTATGAATCATTTACACCCTCTTAGTCGAAACCAGCAAAAACATCAGCCCCACCTCGCCAAACCGCTAACTCACCACCTATCTCCTGACAGTCCTGATTCTCGGTTAAAATGAATAATCTTCCAACATGGATAACTTTGATAAATGACACCAATTCAAATTAGCCCGACCCGAAAGGAAGGCATTTAGTTTTCTTAAACTCGCAGTTGATGTTGTTGTTGTGCTCATCCACTGATAGTGAAGAAACATAAATAAACTATCTTAAGGTCAGTCAGATGAAGATTAAGTTTTTCGCTGTGTGTGCCTGTGTCAGAATGCTCTCGTTAGATATCCGTCTAAGCTCATTCGACATTAGGACAAGTTTGCTTACTTCAGCGGAAAAGCTGTCTGGAGGGTGTATTTGGTTTGGCTCCCTCGATGTTGTTATTTCGAATGGGATGATTGGAATTTCAAATAAGACTTCATCTTTCAAGATTTGTTTGTGTTGTTGACACTTGAGAGTATATGGGAAGATGTGTTATAGTCTGATGGTTAAGAGTTGCATTTGTTTTATTTGTCTTGAAATTCTTCTGGTGTCCATTTACATGATTTGATTTATCCTGTTTTATTCAGCTGTTCCACTCGTACTTTTTTTCTGTTCTGTTTCTGGCTTCTGCAAACGAAACAAGAGAAATTACAAGCCTTCGGCTTGACATTGATTTACTGGCTATCCAGCCTCCTTACGCCAAAACAAAGCGATGTGCAATAAATAAACAATTCGGATGCCAAGCACTGGTTCTCGTTTCTTAGAACTTCACTTTCACCAAAAAACTATTGGTACAAAGTAGAGATATTTATGTTGGCAGTAGTTTTGTTCGCAATCAGGACGCATACAAACAAACGCATTTGGTTTTGTCTTATAACCAGACAGCAAATAGACAAGTCATTGGAGACAAAGATACAAACTCAACTCAATAACATGACTCAATACGACATACGCGTCCTTACATAAGGTGTCTATGTTTTATGTGTGTTTGTATTTAAGGGAAGCTTTATTGGTGGATATTGTCAAAACAATTTAAATATTGTGTTGTGTTAAGCAAAAATCAATGTCCTCCTCCGCAGGTCGTTCAAAACGTTGTTTCCACCTTAAGGCCACCTTATGAAAAGGATTTCTAATTTAACTTTTTAAGGTAGTGCAACTCCCTCCATGGGGTATGCCTTGACGTGGTGGAGGGACTTACGGTAACTACGACTATGAAGCTTAGAGCTATGCGATCGCGAAACTTGTTTTCACAGAAGGGCCTCCCATGGTCGACAGGTCGAAGCGGAGTAGGCTGTTACTACTAAATACCTTACAACGAAGGAGTGTTCCCACCAAGGCACTCCCTTCGAGGGACGGCAGCAAATGAATTTCTTTATTGGAATCAACGGTGGCGTCTTCAGTTACAGTTAGGCCGAACTACTTGGTGAACACTTTTACGGACTACTTCGTGAAGCCCAGGCAAATGCGTCGTGGAAATCAGACTCAGGCAAAAAGTCTTGAGCTTCAAATGTGTAAGCGAACGCATCACGACAATCCGAATCAAAGTTAAATTCGGACACATTAGCCTAATATGGGCGCATGCCCTCACGAGTTCCGCGAGCTCCTTGACAAAACGTATGAGCAATGTCCTAACGCAAAAAAGAGAACATCTTTGGTGGAACAGTCGCAAAGCACCAGACTGCCCCAAAGGTCGAAGTCATTAGAATTCTCTTGCAACGTGACTTCGAGAAGATTCAGCGATATTGCGATGACTGGAAACTGAAAATAAATGTCCAGAAATGTGAAACAATTCTGTTCCGGGCCCCGCTGGCTAGGGCCACGAGGGATACGCGCAAGAATTTGCGCAAGATGGTCATCGTTGGGCCTCACGGACAGCGATTAACGAGCAAAAGTGAAGTGAAGTACCTCGGTATCTGGTTGGACCAGTATCTATATTTCGACAGACCTATGGATGCTGCTCTGACTAAGGCCAGAGGAGCCTTCGCTCTGACGAAACGGTTGTTTTACAGCAGTCGGCTTGACCCCAGAGTGAAGGTAATTTGCTACATGGCCCTCATACGGCCGATGATCGTTTATGGCTGTCCAGTGTGGTTCAACGTTGCACCATCTCAAATGGAGAAGCTTCGGGTGTTCGAGAGGCAGTGTCTTTGGCGCTGTCTCGGTTTGTATCGGACACCGGAATCTTCTTATGTACATTACTATTCTAACGAGGTTCTATACAACGAGGCTCGGATCAACAGAATTGACAATTTCGTGATAAAACTTGTTCGAGGTTACATTGCGAGAGCTATGACTTCGACGAATAATTTGATCTTTGGGGCATTCTATCCGAACGACGAATATTTTGAGAGTGCACGTTTGAGCGGCTTCATTCCACCGGAGGCATTCCTCTATTTAGATAGATGCGGTCTGATACAGGACAGATTGGCGGTGCCGCTAATCTACTACGTCAGGCGGAGAACCGTCGATCGGCGGCTCCTTTACAGTCGAGACGTCCTCGCACAAGGCGGAGCAGAGCTCCTTCGGTTCAGTAGGGCTGTGTCCGAACGGGACCGAATCGATAGGGTGAAGCAGGAGAACGGCGTAGATAGATTTATCTCCTTACGGA
>CAKKXW010000002.1:67682792-67789250 GCA_920937365.1 Sphaerophoria rueppellii | reverse complement strand
AAACCGCCCTAGTTGACTATAGCTCTGGAATTTGTTCAAGAGTTTGAAATTTAACATATCAAACCATTGTTCAATCTTAGTTTAAATTAGATAAAAGAATCATAAAACTCTACAGAAAATTCTTAAACTTAACGTTTTCTTTGAAAAAAAAGGTTCCAGCACTTAATCACGACCAAAATTACAGCTCAAGAAGCTCTTCAGTATAAGAACTGTTCCTTGATTCTTATTTGTCCATTTCTGTTTTCTCCCAATAAACCAAAGCACTCATGCCCAAAGTCGCAATTACTTTAAAAGCAGAATACCATGACCATAACTAACCATGGAACAAACTCAACGCAAAAGTGGATAGGTACTCATTGAGCACGTAATTTACTCAAACCCCAACATATTATTGTCAACAAAGTGCGTCAGTCGGTCATTAAACTTTCATTAGACCACAAAATTAAAACAAACGATTTATTGGTCTTTTATAAGTAAAGAAGAGAATGAACCAGGATAATTGCTTGGACACAACGAAAGGGTATTAGTTGAGCTATTCTCTAATAACTGTATATCCTGTTCGTTGAGTGCGAAAGGACTACAATTAACTCGCAAAGTAATGGTTACTTAAAGACGGCAAACAAATTTTAAGACAGACACGTGGCCAGAATATAGAAGGTCCTATATTGCCATTACTAGTGCACGTAGATGACAAGCCGAACTATTTAAAGCAATTTACTACATCCTTGAACTCAATGTCACAAACATATTTGTTTTTTTGCTTTCAGTTGCCACAAAAAGGCATTGAGAGTGACAATCGTAAACAAAAATGAAGTGATTTTAATTTTCTAAATTGGGGGAAGTATGTAAACAAACTGACTATCGGTTTAAGACAACAACAAACAGATTGAAGTTATGACTCGGACGAGTTCAACGTTTCAACGCTCTTTTGGCACATGACCAAAATAATTAGTCGGTACGCTCTAAACTTGGGTCGTTCCGGACATGTATAGTTCCAGGAACTATGTCCTCTATCGGAGACATTTCCTTTCGTTCCATACTCCGAACTTAAACATGTTCATAGTTCCGACTGGACATGGTATGAAAATGGAAAGAGAAAGAACAAAACACATGTTGGTTGTTGAGCAGTTCATAGTTCCGACTGGATATGTATGATATGAAAGTGGAAAGAACACAACACATGTATAATGTAAAAAGTAACAAAATACACACTCACCACCTTTTGTGAAACTCGCACTCTTGTGCTTGTGGTATACACTATACACACACAAATGGAAGGCATGAATATAAAATACCAAATCAACCACCACTGTATAAGCATAGGAAGTTGCAGATGGATATATTTATTGAAGCGTGTTTGTATTTATAATATGATCTAGAACGAAATGAACATATTGAACGGTCTGATGTCTGATCTCTAATACCTCTGTAATGGAACTACGAACTACGAACCTTCGGAACTATGATACTCATAGTTCCGAAGGTTCGTAGTTCCTCGCTCATTAAATAGTTCCTTTAGATCGGAGTCGGAACTATGAACATTAAAAGACAAAACTGATTTGGATTGGATTCCAGTTTCTTTCGTTCATGAAAGATGTAAATGAAAAATGATGTGCGTATTGGTATTAGCAATTTAGCATGTGTAGTGTATCATTGATTGTTTGTTATTGTTTTGTTGACTCTTTATTCTGTAATCTGAACTGCTTTTCAAAAAGTGTTTATCGTTTTCTTATTCGTGCATGCAAAAGTTAGTTTCAGTAATGTGAAATCTGAAATGCGAATCCCTCTTGATTCCGAAAACACCTTCTTTAACTAAGTTCACATTATTGTTTTTTGTTTTTATTCTTAAAATTGGCATAATGTAATCAGTTAATATGTTCCTAATACTTACATATTAACATTTGAATTGGTTGTTTTTTTTTTTTTTAATTTTACAGTTTTTATTTTTACTTTCAAGTCATTAAAATAGCTTAAGGGAAAAGACAAACCAAGAAACCAACTCTTCATTTCGCTTAATAGTTCATGTTACCTGCCATGTTCAAGTTATTATGCATTAACAGAACCTTAACAGTTCCGCGGAACTAGTTCCAGGAACTAGTTCCGACTACCAAAAGAATCGTTCCATGTTCGTTCCGGTCTTGGAACTGTTTTGCGCAACTCTAGTACGCTCTTAGTTCAAATTTCCAGATTTCCTTGACATGTGAAAAAAAGAACTCAAAGTTGCTTCAAAACCTCTAATTACTTTTTCGACATGCACTGCATACAGTGCTTAAGATTCATAATTACCGTAACCCATCAGCAACGTTAAGTATCCTCTTTGGTGAAGCAGGAGTAAGGTGCAGTAGTACAGGGTGGTTGTTTAAGAAGCTGAACTTTTTGATGTGTTTGAACTGTCTTAGGAATAACGTCTAGCCTGTAGACACACCGTCGGATATAAATGTCAGCGTCAATACCAGGTGACACAAACCTCCAGGTCTTAAACACTCTGAACTGGAGACTGTAGAGACCATCATGGGAACATCGTAGAATAACCGCAGTCAGTGCTGAGGATATGGAAAGACTACTTTTCCAACCTGTATAATGGCAATGACGAGCAAAACTCCGTCAACAATACAAAACCATTCAATTTGGGTGCAGAAGGCCAACAATTGCACCCACCCGACTTGGACGAAAAGAAGATAACGGTATCTAAACTTTAGTCGAACAAAGCCGCTGGAGCAGACGGGCTAGCCACCGAATTGTACAAAGCAGCTGGAGATGGTGAGGAGCATGCACCAGCTCATCTGCAAAATTTGGTCGGAGGAAAACATGCCCGATTAATGGATCCTCAGCATCGTATGCCCGATCCTCAAAAAAGAAGATCCACTGAACTGCACCAACTACAGAGTCTCTTAACATAACTAAGTCTCCTTAACATCGCCTAAAAGATCTTGTCTGCGCCGTGCTGTGTAAAATTTTGAAGCCCTTCGTCAACAACCTGATAGGTCCTTATCAGTGTGGCTTCAGACCCGGAAAGTCCAACATCAATCAAACATCCACCCTACGGCAGATCTTGGAGAAGACCCAAACTTCAAATCGATACCTACCACCTTTTCATCGATTTCAAGGCCGCGTATGACAGCGTCTATAGAGACCAATTATATAGGTAGAGCAATGTCTAGTTTTGGCATCCCAGAAAAACCCATCCGTCTGTGTAAGATGACAATGGAAAACTCACGCTGTTCCATCATGGTCGGAAAAAACCTAACGGACGCTTTTGATGTCAAAAAAGGTTTTAGACAAGGCGATGAAAAGATTGTGCAAAGCTCCAACGTCAACACCAGACGCACAATCTTTCAAAAATCCATCCAGCTACTAGCATACGCAGACGACATAGACATAATTGGTAGAACACAGCGTGATGTCAGACAGAGCGTTTGTGAGTCTTGAGACGGAGGTCAGGAAGATAAGTCCAGCGGTTAACGAAGGCAAAACGAAGTTAATGCTTTCGACAAGAAAGGACTACCAACATCGACGTGTTGTAGCAAACGTCAAAATAGACAGATTTGACTTCAAGGTAGTTAAGGACTTTGTCTACCTGAGATCCGCTATCATTTCAGACAACAAAACCAGCGCTGAAATCAAACGAAGAATCACTCTTACCAATCACTGCTTCTTTGGACTTAGAAGGCAATTGAGTAGTAGAGTCCTCTCCCGAGCAACTTAAGTGACACTCATCATGCCGGTCCTCATGTATGGTGCAGAGACATGGATCATGACAACATCTGATGAAAACGCTTTGGGCTGCTTTGAGAGAAAAATTCTTCGAGTGATTTTTGGTCCTGTCTGCATAAATGGAGAATGGAGACGAAGATTCAACCAAGAACTGTACGAGTTTTTCAGCAACAGTGACCTAACCAGAAGAGGAAGACCGCAACTCAGGTGGAGCACGCAGTTTGTAGAGGATCTGAACCAACTTGGAGTGCGAAACTGGAGACAGCTAGCTAGGGACCAAGCTGGCTGGAGAAGTTTGTTGGGTGAGGCCCTGGTCCGACCTGCACTGTAGCGCCACCATAAGTAAGTAAGAAAGTCCATACTAGTGTCAGCTAAGTTCATCAGATGCTTTTTGTTTACGACCTCTTTCAGTTACGTTAGTCTTGTTTACATGGCAAGACAGTAGTTTCGCAAAACAAAATCCGGACCACCCTGTTTTTTGTTTTTCTAAATTCCAATCCCAAACTCAAATAATGCTTATTTACACGTTCATATGTTAAGCCAGGTGTTTTCGGTGAACGAAAATATTTTGTTAGCTCTATCATATCCGCAAAATGTATCACCTGAAGCGTTATAAAATTTCCAGCCACCTCACACCCGCCATGCTTCAATCCATGAACCCGTTGCACTGATTTGCTTCTAAAGTTGACTCGTTGGCGGTACCCAAAGCTTTTTGCATTTTCACTCGTTCAAGTGCTACAATCATAACAGCGCAAAAGAAAAAAACCAACACTGCATATAAGAGACTCAGAAATCTCTTAAAGCAACATCATACTCGTAAAATGAAATTTTCATCTCATCTTTTTTCAGTGTGACTGTGAATTATTGTGAAAACGTAAAGTGTGAAATGAATAATATATTTAATTAGTAGTTGCTGCCTTGCTGGAGGTCCTTCGAGAAGTCCTCAGATTTCTGAGAATAACGTCAACGACGACCGACGACCAAACGACGACGATAGTATTTCCATCACTTGGAAAACATTACACAAATGAAAACTTGGCTGTTTGAAAATTTGCCATTAAGTTTTAATACCTACGTAAATATTATTGCACATTTCAGTTTATTCGCTTCTCCTTTTCTTGCTTTTTAAAGGATTTCAAAATTGGTTGGTATTTTTGCATGGAGATGTTTGCTGTTATCCTTTCATCAAGCAAGGGAGACATTTACAAAGCAGATGTAGGTGTAAAGTAAAGGAAATTTTAAATTCTTACGACAATGGTGGTTGCTCTTGCCTCTTCCTTTTGGTAGAAATAGATGCCATAGGAGGTTTAATCAGAAGGTTAAACAGCTGGCTTAAGATCATCGAGCAAGAACCGATGCCTGCAGAGATAAACAAGGGAAAATCATAGTAGAATCGCAGTTAATGCTGCGGATTTGGAAAGACCACTTCTGTAGACTATATAACGACGGCGACGAACAAAACCCCGCCGTCAGACATGAGCCTTTCATCGGATACGATGATAATCAACAATTCCGTGAACCCGACTTAGAAGAAGTAAAAACGGCAATATCACGGACGAAATCCAACAAAACCGCTGGAGCAGATGGTCTAGCTATCGAGCTATTCTAAATAGCAGGCTAGATAAGAGCATGCACCAAAACAGCTTTAGGATATGGTTAGAGCATTGTTTGCCCGATCCTGAAAAAAGGAGATCCTCTAAAATGCGCCAACTACAGAGGAATCAGTCTACTTAATACCATCGTCTACAAGATCCTCTCTGCCGTAATATGTGAACGTCTAAAGCCTTTCGTCAACAATCTGACTTGTCGTTATTAAAGTTGCTTTAGGCCAGGAAAGTCAACAAAATTTTTACGTTGCGGCAGATCATGGAAAAGACTTATGAACTCCAAATCGATACCCACCACCTTTTCATCGGTTTTAACGCCACCGCGTATGATAGCATCTACAGAGACGAACTGTATAAAGCAATGTCTTGTTTTGGCATCCCTGCTCGTTCGCTTGTGCAAAATGACGATGGAGAACTCACGCTGCTCCGTCAGGGTTGGCAACGAGCTTACGGAATCTTTCGACGTCAAAAAAGGATTCAGACAAGGCGATGCACTGTCATGCGATTTCTTACACATTGTTCTTGAGGAAATAATGCAGAACTCCACCGTCAACACCAGAGGCGCTATCTTCCAAAAGTTTGTTCAACTTCTCGATGATATTGATATAATGGGAAGAACACAGCGTGATGTCAATGCCGCCGTTGTGAGAATTGAGACAGAAGCGTAAAAAATGGGTTTAGCGGTAAATGAGGGAATATCGACGTATATGCTGTCTTCGAGGAAGGACACCAAACACCGAAGGCTCGGACGCATACAACTTCGAGGTAGTTGGTCTACCTAGGCTCCGCTATTAAGACGGGCAATGACACCAGCGCCGAGCTCGGACGAAGAATAACTCTTCCTAATCGCTGTTTCTTTGAGCTAAGAAAGCAAATGAGCAGAAAAGCCCTCTCTCGAGAAACTTAGGTAAAATTTTACAACACAGCCAAGTCCTTCTGTATGGTGCAGAAGCATGGACCTTGACAAAATCGGATGAATGTGCCTTAGGCTGTTTGAAGAGGAAAGTCTTTCGGGAATATACAACAGCGAACTTTGCGGGTTTTACAACGACCTGGACCTAGCCAGAAGGGTCAAGGTCCAGATACTCAGATGGCTCGGTCATTTAAAGCGCATGGACACCAATGGTCCGGCCCGGAAAGCCTTCGACACTATTCCCGAGGAACGTTGGAGGAGAGGAAGACCGTGACTCAGGTGGCGCCCTCAAGTGGAAGAGGACCTAAGGATCGAGCTGGCTGGCAGAGACTGTTGTCTAAAACGGACTGTAGCGCCACCTTAAGTAAGTAAGTAAGATACCACAATAATGACGACATGAGAAGAAATAATCTGAAGCTATTGTTTGTTATGCTTTGCTAACTCTATGATGGATTTTTGGGTCTTATATGAAAACAACTCAAACATTTATCTACTCCTTAGCCTCATCTCTTTTTCACAGCTAAAGCAAAGCTAGGTAAGAGCGAGCAGGGATGGCAAGCTGCTCATTTTCTTTTTAACTTTTCCTTGGAAAAAAGAACTTTTGAGCGAACAAATTTGGGGAGCACTTTTTGATGAAAAAGAAAACCTTCCCTGATTCATGATGTCGATATTTGTTTGAATGATTTTGATAAATGACGATGCAAGCTCCAAGAAGGATGAAAAAACCGAGTGTTTGTGTGAGCTGTGAAGATGTTTAGTTTTTTTGGTTGTTCGTGTATTTATGTTTGCTTCATCCTTGTAGAGATAAAAAAAACACACAAATTATGATGGATTTTTTTTAGTGTCCTTCACCCTCATCTCAAGATGTTTGATTGAGCAGAAGAAGTTTTATTCAACATTCAAATTTCATGGAAAAGATAAACGACAATGATAAATAAGCATGGGAAATGGAGCAGCAAGTTACAAAGAATCGCTGCAATTTTAGAAAATTCTTTTCTTGGAATATTTATTTCGAATGCCGACGTTTCGATTGCGATTGAAAGTCATTTATTTCGTTTGGCTTCATTGAATTTAAAATGTTTTAATTTATTTATTCCTGGTTCTTGGGGATAGACAAAGGATGGAGTCATACCTCATTAATTTATATTGCAGCCTTCCATCGTGATCGATCCCTTCTACAGTCCGAAACCAAGTGTTCTGGCATCCGCAGTCACTTGGTCCTTGTACCGTAGGTTCGGTCTTCCTTGCCGTCTCGAACTGGGGCTGGGATGAGAAGACTTTCTTGGCTGGAGCATTGTCGTCCATTCGCTCGATGTGGCCGAGCCAATGTAGTTGTCTTTTCTTGGCCTTCTGACAATCCACATCTTGGTACAGCCCATACAGTTCTCGGTTGAACCATCTTCTCCCATAGTCGCATACGGAACCGAAAATCCGTCGAAGAATTTGTCTTTCGAAGTGCCCAGTATCAATTCCCCTTTTCTACTTATCGTCCAGACAGGTAAGATCAAAGTATTGTATAGCAGACACTTTGTCTTTCGGGTGAATAGTTTTGAGCCCAGTTGTTTTTCCAAACCGAGGCAGCCAGTGGTTCGCTAGGTAATTCTTCTTCGGACTCCAATAACGTGTCGTTTGTTGGATTGATGTTTGTTCCAAGGTAGTTGAACTCCTTAACTACCTCGAAATTCTGCTACCAACAGTGACGTTTTGTCGTAGGCGGTGGACAGAAACCAACGAGTTTCGCTTGTTCTTCAATCGCTGTGAAGGCCCAAGCACAGCTCTCTTGGATCGACCGATGATGTCAATGTCGTTCGCATAGCCTAGGAGCTGGGTGGATTTGTTGAAGATAGTGTTTTCCGTGCTCATACCTGCCTTGCGCACTATCTGCTCCAGGACTATGTTGAAGAAGTCACATGACAGCGCATCTCCTTGTCTAAACCCTGCGCATGTTTGAAACAACTCGGATGAGCTGTTACCCATTTGCACACTGCACTGCGTATTGCTTAGCGTCATGCGGCACAGCTGGATCAGTTTTTATGGGATCCCGAATTCAGACATCGCCATCATAAGCTCTTGGCGGTGGATGCTATCATAAGCAGCTTTGAAGTCGATGAAAAGATGGTCGGTTCCGACTTGAAATTCGTTGGTTTTTTCCAGGATCTATCCTCTTTGTGAATATTTGGTCTATCGTTGTTCTGCCTGGCCTAAAGCCACACTGTTACGTGCCGATTATTGTGTTGCAGAAAGGTTTAAGACGCTCACACAGTACGTTGGATAGGATTTTGTATGCAACATTAAGCAGGGATATGCCACTGTAGTTTTTGCATGACATAGGATCGCCTTTTTTGTTGATGGGGCTTATGTAGCTTATCGACCAGTCCGTGGGCATGGGCATGCATTCTTCCTCCCACTCTTTGTTGATGACCTGGTGCGTGCGGTTCATCAAAACACTTCCTCCATGTTTAAAGAGTTCTGCAGGTATGCCATCCGACCCGGCGGACTTGTTATTTTTTAGCTTTTGGATGGCTCTTTCTACCTCATGTGCGCTGGGGGCTGCGACTGGGTCTTCATTGACTGGTCTTGCTTCTCTTTCTTCGTCATTAGCTAGCTCGAAATTTTGCGCATTCATTACCTGTTGGAAGTGCTGCTTGAAAACATCTACAATTCTCTGTGCTTCGGTGACTAGGTTTCCTTCACTGTTTCGAAGAGCCTGAGTCCCGGTTCTGTTGTTCTTGGCCCGAAACTCTTCTAGATCTTTGAGCTGAGAAACTGCGGATGCTTTTTCCTTCCTTCGCAGCGTCTTTTGCTCATTTCTCCTTTTTGTTCTGTACTCTTCTCTTGTTGCTCTTGTTTTCCGTTGCAGCATCTGCAACCGTGCATTTCCCGCGAATTCTTTTTCGGGGGTGGCTGGTAACTTATGGTGGTCTTGGTTGATTTTTTTTTTTTATTATTTCGCGAATAGCGATATTGGTTCCACAAGGTGTTGACATCTGTGGCATTTGGGAGGACGGCGGCGGAGAGTAGCTGGCATTATCCGGAGTGCAAAGGCGACCGATGTTGAACTTCTTTTTTGGAGCTGCAAGTGTTTTTTTGTCTTTTGATAGTCGAGCTCTTAACTTAGCTACTAGCAGAAAGTGGTCAGAGTCGACGTTTGCTCCTCAGAAAGTAAACGTTCAAGATGTTGGATGCGTGCCTTGCGCCGATTAGTACATGGTCGATTCGGTTGGTGATTAGACCATCCGCAGATCGCCTAGTGCTATATAGGTAATGAAATAGACGCTGACGGCCTAGTTGCAAAACTCTTACAAAACTCTTACAAGAGCTGTGGTCGAAAGAGAATAGGGCCGATCGCAACATTGTATTACCAATAGGAAAAATAAGAATCATTGTCTTATGAATCATATTTGATTCATGAAATATTTGTTTCATGAATCTTAAATAATTCAAGAAAACCTGTTTTCTACATTCTACTTTCATGAACCGCATATGATTCATACAAATCCTAAAGCTGGTCATCCTGAAAATATAAGTGGTTCAATTTCTTACTTTGGGTCATGCATAATATTTGATTCAATAATATTTTGAATCAGATATGATTCAAAAGACATTCCCCTTTCTTTTAAGAAAATACCATGAATCATATATGATTCAAAAATTATAGAAGGGCAATTTTGTTTGGTTTTTGTCTCATTTGCATCAAATATTGTTTATTAATGCTAGAAATTGTGGTCCCAAAATAAATTGTATTCATTCATGTGGCACCGTCCTGTTGAAACCACATACCGTCCAAGTCCATATCATCCAATTCATTCCAAAAACAATCGGTTAGCATTGAGCGGTAGCGATTCCCATTCACAGTAACGTGCCGGTCTTGGTCATCACGGAAGAAGTACGGCACAATGACACCACCAGCATGTAAACCGAACCAAACAGTGATATTTTCGGGATGTAATGGTGCCTCGTGAAGCACATGTGGATTGCTGCCTGACCAATAACGCATATTTTGCTTATTGACGAAGCCATCCAGCTGAAGATGATTTTTCGATGAAAATCCGGATCATTTTCAAGTTGTTGCTCGGCCCAATTCACGAACATACGACGCTTCTGGTGATCAAGCGGCTTCAGTTCTTGCGTCAATTTGATCTTGTAAGGATGTAGGCCAAGATCTTTTCGCGAAATTCGCCAAAACGACGTCACAGAGATGCCCAACGCTTGAGAACGACGTGTGAGAGACTGATTTGGGTCTTCCGCAATTGATGCGCTAGCGGCAGCAATATTCTTGACACTACCGGCCTTTCTTTGTCTCACTGGCACGGGAACATTTTGTACTGAGCCTGTGGATTCAAATTTTTCCACTAGACGCTCAATTGTTGATCTGGCAGGACGATTCTGACGACCATAAATTGTACGTAGCGCTCTTAAAGTGTTGACCACTGACTC
Source organism: Sphaerophoria rueppellii (assembly GCA_920937365.1). Classification (NCBI taxonomy): domain Eukaryota; kingdom Metazoa; phylum Arthropoda; class Insecta; order Diptera; family Syrphidae; genus Sphaerophoria; species Sphaerophoria rueppellii. Next base: position 67,778,579 of record CAKKXW010000002.1, on the reverse strand, counting down.
CGAATTTCGGTAGTAAATTTTAAAAATTTCGACTCGTTGTTGGATTGTATACCTTTAAATGATGAAATGGCAAACCTTATTGAAGAGAAATGTCAAGAGAGCGGGAAAAAATATGGCGTCGTTTGCTGTCGGTCTACTTTTGTAGCGTCCCTATTGAAAAACCCTTTATAAGGCGTAGGAATCGTTTTGGTTTCATTTTTTAATGCCCAGCTTTATTCATCATACTGTTCTCAATTTCTTTGAATCCCAATAGTGAACTTTTTTACTCGATGTAGGTATTTGAAAATCAATCACCTTTCCCCAAAAAAAAAAAGAACGTATTCTATTAAAATCAATGTCATTAAAAATTAAACAACTCCACTCAAAAAACCTTTGCAAGTTCCTCTCACATCATCCGAAATTTGTTTAACCTTCGATTGAAATGGAAACACAATATTAACCTTTCCCGTTTGCACTTTGAACAAAAAACAAAAGTGCAAAGTTCACTCACTCAGCAATTCAACCTTTTTTCCAAAAACAAAGAGAACGAATCAAAAAAATTAAAATGTACCAAAAAAAAAAAAAAAACAAAAATCATCTCACGTACGCTGTCAGGTGCATTAGAGAAAAGAGATCCCCCGACCCGAAAGACCGACCAACAAGAACAGAACGACGCATGTTATTTCGCTAGAATAATATAGAAATTCCCATTTGACATGTGAACCAAAAACGTGACACACCCATCAAGAATCGCTTTCTACCCCTGGGTGGCTAGTAAAAAATTCCATCTATACTGTACCCACCGATAGGAGCAGTTATCACCCCCTTGCTGTTGCTACAGGGTTTTTACCAAACACCTTTGATCTTTGTTCTAGTTTTTTTTTATCTGCCTGCCCTGTCCATTTGACATTGCTTTGGAATTAAATGAAAATGACTTTTTGGAGGAGGATTTTGCAACTTCATGTCACATTCATTTTGTCCAAAAATAAATACACAAGCAGTGGATTTATTTTGCAAAAGAGAAATTTACTTACAAAGATTTCGCATGTGACTTTCACGAAAGGAATCAACGTGCATGCATTCGCAAAATTCCAAGAAAGTGATTTCCGTTCTGTAGTGTCGTGCCGTGTCGTGCGTCGTTCGTCATGTTGAAGTTGTTCGTCTTTGACTAATGGAAATTTATATTGCAAAGTAGTTCTTGTGAGAGTCATGGATTCGTTCGTATATCCATTTCTGCAGTTATTCATTCTCGTGTTCTCAGTAGGGATGTTTGACTTAATTTCAAACTTAAGATCAAGTGGAATGTTATGTGAATATTTTATTGAAATAAGAAAATACTTTTAAATATTTGCTGACTGCAACAGGGAATTAGAGATCTGAGATTGGGTTTGAATAAAATAGATTCTTCGTAGTTTTTTCCCAAGTCGGGGAAAAGAAACTGCCTTCACTCAAGAAAAGTCTTGAAAAGATGTCATTTAAAAATAGAGTTTCAACTTTTTAAAGAATTATTTTGAGAAATATTGCAAATGTCGTATTTTTTAAGAGTATCTAAACAGCCGCTTAGATGTTCGAAAGGTAGACTCGGCCTGCATTCAAGACTCAAGAGGACACAAGCGTCCACAGCAAACTCTGTCTATCAACTCTTACTCTTCACCTTCCGGCGATGAACAGAAGCATGAATTGATTAACGTCAGCACCTAGCAATTAAGCCTTATCTGACGTGTGACCACTCACACAGGTGTCGTTTATAAGTGTTGACATTCACCCTGATGATCCACCAGCTACATAAGCACACCTCAACTTTCAAAAGAAAGAAGCGAGTACCCTGCAACCGGATTGACACCAGTAGCAATTGAATTAGTGCCAGCCCTTATTCATCTTGGTTTGATTCTAGACTACTATTCAGGCAAAACACGGAACTGCACTCAACCCTCGTTTACCGAAAGAAGAGCCGTTGTCCGGTCACGGAAACTGCACTCAACTTTCAGTCACGAAAGAAGAGCCGTAACCGCGATTTGCGAACAGCAGCTGAGGCCAAACTCAGACAACCACAAGTAGTACCTCAACCAAAGATCGAGGTCTAACCCCAGGGGGAAGTTGTTGGTGGCAGCAAAGAGAAAGAGAGGGAGGAGGTATGCGTCCACTAAGGCATGCCTCCTTTTTCAACAGCCGGTAGCGGAAAAACTCCCAAGATGTATTCAACGGTGGTGTCTACAGTTCCAGTCAGGAAGAACTACTTAGTGAAGGGAGGGGTCTTAGGCTATTCGTCTTAGACCTGGCCCTCCAGGTTGGGGGTCGTGCGTCGGAGTGACTGCCCGGCCACATAAAGAAACTATAGTTCCGAACCACCAACAAGCATCGTGAACGCACGGAATTAATGATGACGACCCACGCAAACGATTTAAGGACAACGAATTTAGGTTTTGCACTTGGAACGTTAGGTCCCTTAACAGACCACGTGCAGCCGAACAACTAACGGAAGCCCTTGACTGCTTTAAAGCAGATATAACTGCCATCTAAGAAATGCGATGGGATGGTCCGGGCCTACGTAAAATGAATAACTGCGATATTTACTACGGCGACTGCTACCGGGAACAAAATCAGCGTCTATTTGGATTAGAAACATTCTTTCGAATCGTTCTAGCAGGTTGTATTGGACAGATTCAAGTCTGAAACCCATAATATAAATGCTGGTGTGCCCCAGGGCTCCGTTTTGTCTCCGACCTTCTTTCTCATTTTCATCAATGATCTCTTGTCTGTAACTTCTAATCCAATTAATTGTTTCGCTGACGATAGTACCCTTAGCTTTTCTTATTCGTTTCCAGACTCACACCCCTCATCTTCGGATGTGGAACTGCAACGGCAAAATATGATAAGCTCATTAAACTCTGACCTAAACAGCATTGTACAATGGGGAATTGATAACCGCGTAGAGTTTAATGCTTCAAAAACACAATGCTGTCTAATATCGTCAAAGCGAGACATACCCCCCTTGCAACTGTCCATGGGTGGCACTTGCATCAATGAGACCGAACATCTCGAGATTCTCGGTATGTGCATCACAGATCACCTCTTGTGGAGTGAGCACATTTGCGATGTCGCCAAAAATGCCGCAAGATGTCTTTAGGTTTCTTAAGACGGTGCAAGACATTTTTCTCCCCGTCTGATCTGGCTATCATCTACAAAATCTACATACGTCCAAAGCTTGAGTATAACTCCCATGTCTGGGCCGGTGCTCCAGTGACATACTAAAGTCTTCTGGACAGTATCCAAAAAAGAGCATTCAAGATGATTGGTGATCTTACCATCGTTGGGCCATTTACATCTCTCGAACATCGCCGTAATGTCTCATGCCTCACCCTATTCTACCGTACTTCAACGGTATTTGCTCTAGTGAAATAGCCAGTTGCATTCCTCCCCTAAAGATATTCAACCGTAATACCCGTGCCTCCAGGAATGCCCAATCAGTTCACCCTTGAGCCCAACTTCGGTCGTACCCTCAAATATAGAGAATCCTTCTTTAGCCGTACTACGCGAATGTGGAACTCCCTTCCACACTCTGTCTTTCCAAATCATTGCAATGTTCACCGGCACCTCCTCTCCAACCCCTTTCCTCTTTCTTAAAGCATCACTGTGTCTCTGGCATAATAAGGACATAGAAATCCCCTTGAGTGTGTGCTAATTATAAAAAAAAAAAAATGTGGATTTGTAGTTGGGCCTCGACTCAGGGGGAAGGTCTTGAGTTTCGACTCAGTGAATGAGCGCATCACGACATTCCGTATCAAGGCTTAATTCACCAACATCAGCCTCATCTGCGCTCACGCCATCACTGAGGAAAAGGATGAAGACACCAAAGACAGGTTCTACGAGCTCCTCACAAGACTTATGACTTATGAGCAATGACCTAGCTATGACATTAAAATCATCCTTGGAAATTTCAATGCTTAAACTGGGTAGAGAAGAAATCTTTGGTGGTATAATCGGACGACATGGTCTACACGACAGCACCTCCGATAACGCATTTAGGCTTATCTATTTCGCTGCGGGGCGAGACGTAATGGTAGCAAGTACATCACGATATCCACAAGGGAACATGGAAATCAGATTGATCACATTGGGATCGATGCACGACACTTATCTAGCATGCAATATGACCGCACATTCCGATGGTGCCAACATCGACTCGGACAAACTACCTTGTTGTAGCCAAGGTACGAATTCGGATATCCCAATCGAAGCCTAGACGCGAAAATGCTAGGAGGAAATTCGACGTCAAACCGCTACAATCGCAAGAGAATGCTTGATGCTTTTCCGATCTTGTCTTCGAAAATCTCCTCAAAAGCCTTTGCAGCCAGCACAAAATGAAGAGAACAAGTGAAAACACTGCCAATCAGCCATGAGAGATGCCACCTCTGAAGTGATAGCGCTAACGCGGCCACCACAAGGAAAACTTCGGTTTTGACGACGATGAGTGCCGGTGAGCACATAGAGTAAAACAAGAAGCATAAAGCGGCGTTGCAGAGAAGGACACGAGCAGCTCGTGAGCTCTACAAGCAGAAAAGGAAAGATTAGCATAAACTTCTCAGAAAGAAAAAAGGAGCATGAGAAGCACGCTATCGAGGAGATAGAGGGAACGAGGTTCGAAAGTTTTACAAAAAGGTGAAAACAACCTCTAGTGCTGACGCTGAGGATATGGAAAGACTACTTTTTCAAGCTGTATAATGGCGATGACAAGCACAACTCCGTCAGCAATACAGAACCATTGAATTTGGGTGCAGAAGGCCAACAATTCCACCTACCCGACATGGACGAAGTGAAGATGCGATATCTAAACTTAAGTTGAACAAAGCCGCTGGAGCAGACGGGCGAGTTTCCGAACTGTATAAAGCAGCTGGATGATATGGTTTGGAGCATGCACCAGCTCATTTGCAAAATTTGGTCGCAGGAGTCCAGAAAGTTCACCATCGATCAAATATTCACCCTACGGCAGATTTTGCAGAAGATCTAGGAACTTCAAATCGATAATTACCACCTTTTCACCGATTTCAAGGCCGAGTATGACAGCGTCTATAGGGACCAATTATATAGAGAAATGTCTAGTTTTGGAATCCCAGGTAAACTCGTCCGTCTTTGAAGGATGACAATGGAAAACTAACGGTCTTCCATCATGGTCGGAAAAAAACCTAACCTACGCATTTGATGTCAAAAAACGTTTTAGACAAGGCGATGCGCTGTCATGCGATTTCTTCAACATCATTCTTGAAAAGATTGTGCAAAGCTCCAACGTCAACACCAGAATCACAATCTTTCAAAGTCCGTCCAGCTACTAGGAAACGCAGAATGCATTCACATTAGAAGAACACAACGTGATGTCAGTGGAGCGTTTGTGAGTCTTGAGACGGAGGCCAGGAAGATGGGTCTAGCGTTAAATGAAGGCAAGAAGAACTTAAGGCCGTCAAAAAGGAAGGGCACCCAATGTTGACGTGTTGGAGCAAACGTCAACATAGACAGATTTAACTTCGTCTACCTAGGATACGTTATTACCTCAGACAACAACACCAGCGCTGAAATCAAACGAAGAATCACTCTTGCCAATCGCTGCTTCTTTGGACTTAGAAGGCAATTCAGTAGTAAAGTCCTCTCCCGAGCAACTAAAGTGACACTCTACAAAACCCTCATCATTCCGGTCCTCATGTATGGTGCAGAGACATGGACCATGACAACATCTGATGAAAACGCTTTGGGCTGCTTTGAGAGAAAAATTCTTCGAGTGATTTTTGGTCCTGTCTGCATAAAAGGAGAATGGAGCCGAAGATTCAACCAAGAACTGTAACGACGTCAGAAAACTTAAGGTCCAACGACTTAGATGGTTGGGAGTTGGGGCATGTAGAGCGAATGGAAAATAATGCTCCGACTCGTAGAATCTTCGAATTCAACCCGGAAGGACGTCACAGTAGAGGAAGACCGTGACTCAGATGGAGCACACAGGTGGTAGAGGACCTTAATCAACCGTGCGAAACTGGAGACAGCTAGCTAGGGACCGAGCTGGCTTCAGACGTTTGTTGGATGAGGCCCTGGTCCGACCTGGATTGCAGCTCCACCATAAGTAAGTTATTAAACATCCGCTTAAGGCGTAGCCAATGCCTAACTCCCATGAGATTTCGATTTAGGGAGTGTTGACTGCATTTCCAATATAGTGGGATTTTCAATAAGTGGGGTTTTAAGTTGCTAATACTCAAATTTCTTCCAAAACTTTTACTTCTCCACATAATGAAGCGTAATACCTCCAACCGTTTGAAAGTTGCTCACGTCACACTACAAAGAGAACTTTCCAACAACGATTGCAACTCTGCCAATTTATTTCTTCGTACTCAAAAAACCTCCCTCTCTATCGAAGTTTAGATCAATTACATCATTAAACGTTCAATTTATTTCGCCCAAATGAACATTCTTCCGGGAAGCACCCGAATTACCCTTATGTTTTAATTTCAAATTAAATAGGAATTTCCTACTCAAATAAAAATAATACCCCGAAGGCCAGTCGAATGAAATAAATATTATTTTTCTCATCCCAGGGCATCCGTTTCGGTGTATTTACATTCAGTAACAACATAATAAAACCTTAAGCCTTAAGTCTACAAATAAATTCTCTCTCCACTTTATTGGATGCTTTGGCCTTTTTTCCTTTTTGTTGACCTTCGAAAAATATGGTATGCCTTCCTTGTATTGCACAAAAGGTCCATCTTAGTATTGAGCAAAATTTCTGGTAGACGAGCCTATAAGAGGGCCACTGAGAATTTATCTTACTGAGAAAAATGTCTTTCAACCGGAACCGGAAAAGCTTCAGACGATTTCCTCTTTTAAAAATATTCCTATTTTTGTTGATTTAAGTATTTTTTTTTAATACTAAAAATCTTAAGAATAAAAAAGGAAAACCGGCAAAAGGAACTCCTTCTTGTTTCCTTTATTCTATGAAAAGCACGAACCATGGTTCAGGAAGTCCTTCATCCACAAATTTCCTCACAAGTTCATCTCTGCAAGTATTTCTCCTTACGCATTTTTTTCTTGTTCAAATTCTAAATCCTCCATCGAGAGCCCAAAAGTAAATAACGACAGATGAGGGCTTTACAACAACTTGGTTAAGTTAAGGTTTATGAGAAGGAGAATGAAGAAGATGATGATGATGAAAAAAGGTGATGCATTGCCTTGAATAAGCATATAGACGGTTAAGTCCGTTTATGGGGGATACATCAAGAGGAATGTGTCTTCTTTTTATATTTGTGGCTGGATTCGGTTGGGTGCGTGTTATTTGTTTCATTTTTGGTCTTTTTGTTTCTGTTGTTGTTGTTGCTGATGGTGTTTAAAATTCAAAAGAGGAATAAGAGAAAATTATGTCAGGATTTACTTCTTGCAATATTCAAAGTTGTCTGTCTACAAGATGTGAATTTATCTTTTCTCATGAAGTAAATAGGCCAATGTTTTGTTTGTTGGTGGGCTGGAGAAAATGATAAAGGAGATGAAAAGGACAAGATTTATTTTCGTTTTTATTTATCAACTTCGAAGAAGAAAATTTAGTATTCGTGTGTTTAAATGAATGGGAATGTGTATGGTATTGCTGAATTGAATTTAAATATTTTCAGATAATTGAAAGAGACTCTAAGTTCACTCAAGCAATTAGCACAAAATAATTTCTACAGAGCACAGTTCACCGTTAAAAGACCAACGAATTTCAAGTCGAAACCAACCATCTTTTCATCGACTTCAAAGCTGCTTATGATAGCATCCACAGCCAAGAGCTTATGATGGCATTATCTGAATTCGGGATCCCAAAAAAAAAACTGATCCAGTTGTGCCGCGTGATGCTACACAATACGCAGGCAGTGCGCAAATGAGTAACAGCTCATCCGAGTGGTTTGAAGCATGCTCAGGTTTTAGACAAGGGGATGCGCCGTCATGTAACTTCTTCAACATAATCCTGGAGCAGATAGTGCGCAAGCCAGGTGTGAGCACGGAAAACACTATCTTTAACAAACCCACCCAGCTCCTAGGCTATGCGGACGACATTGACATCATCGGTCGATCCAAGAGAGCTGTGCTTGAGGCCTTCACAACGATTGAAGAACAGGCGAAATTCATTGGTCTTGAAGTGTATTGTGACAAAAGAAAGTGCATGCTATCAAAAAACAAAGCAAATTCTGTCCAACGCCTAGGACAAAACGTCACTGTTGGAAGCAGCAATTTCGAGGTAGTTAAGGAGTTCACCTACCTTGGAACAAACATCAATCCAACAAACGACACGTTAGTGGAGGTCCGAAGAAGAATAACCCTAGCGAAATGCTGCTATTTCGGTTTGGCAAAACAACTGGGTTCAAAACTCCTCACTCGGAAGACAAAGTGTTCGCTATACAAAACTTTGACTTTACCAGTCCTACTCCAGCACGCCGAGTGCTCGACGATAAGTAAAAAAGGGGAACTGATACTGGGCATTTCCCTCCACGGGGTAAGCCTTGACGTGGCGGAGCGGCTTACGGTAACTTCTACTATGAGGCTTAGAGCTATGCGATCGCGAAACTTGATTTCGCAGGAGTGTTCCCACCAAGGCACTCCCACTGAGGGACGGCAGCGAATGAATTACTTCTTTGGAATCAACGGTGGCGTTACAGTTCCAGTTCGGCCGAACTACTAGGTGAACACCTTACCTTTACGGGATACTTCGACTTATTTGAAGCCCAGGCCGTTAAAGGAGCGGTTTTTTAGGCTCTTGCACTTGGAGTCACATTAAGTGCCTGGTACTCCAGGTTCGGGGTTGTGCGTTGGGGTGACTTCCCCATCACGTAGAAAAAAATCTTAGTTGCGAAGCAACAACAGGCCTCGGAAACGGACGGATACACTAATGACGACCCAAGCAAATATACAAAGGACAACGATTTTCGGATATTGCACGTGGAATGTTAGGTCCCCTTAATAGACCGCGTGCTGCCGAACAGTTTGCGGAGACCCTCAACTGCTACAAAGCAGATATTACCGCAATCCAGGAAATGGGAATTTCCTAGCTATGACATTAAAATTGTTCTCGTCGTAGCCAAGGTAGTGCTACGGAATATCCCGACAACGGCCAAAACAAGGAAATGCTGTAAGAAACTTCGACGTCGGACGGCTACAATCGCAAGAGATCACCAGATCATTCTCTGATCGAGTGTCAAGTAATGCCGCCAACATCAAGTATCGAAGACCAGTGGCAACATTGCCAGAGAGCAGTTAGAGATGCCGCCTCTAATGTGCTGGGTTTCACACAGCCACCAAAACGAAACCCCTGGTTTGACGAAGAATGCAGGCAGGCCCATGCAGCCAAGCAGGAGGCATACAAAGCGGCGCTGCAAAGAAGGACAAGAGGCTGCTCGTGAGCCTACGAGCAAAGAGGGAGAGAGGAACGCCGGCTTCTCAGGATAAAAAGAGAGAGCATGAGAAGCGTCAGATCGAGGATGTTGAGAGAGCCAACAGCAGGAATGAAGTTCGGAGGTTTTACCGAAAGGTTAAACAGCTGGCTCAAGGTCATCGAGCAAGAACCGATGCCTGCAGAGATAAACAAGGGAACATCATAGTAGAATCGCAGTCAATGCTGGGGATTTGGAAAGACCACTTCTGTAGATTGTATAACGGCGACGACGAACAAAATACCGCCGTCAAACAGGAGCGTTTCATCGGACACGATGATAGCCAACAATTCCGTGAACCCGACCTAGAAGAAGTGAAAACCGCAATATAACGGCTGAAATCCAACAAAGCCGCTGGAGCAGATGGACTAGCTGCTGAGTTGTTCAAAGCAGCAGGCGACGAGCTAGATAGGAGCATGCACCAAATCATCTGTAAGATATGGTCAGAGGAATGCATGCCCGATGAATGGAACCTCAGCATTGTTTGCCCGATCCTGAAAAAGGGAGATCCTCTAAACTGCGCAACTATAGAGGAATAAGTCTACTAAACATCGCCTACAAGATCCTCTCTGCCGTAATATGTGAAAGTCTGAAGCCTTTCGTCAACAATCTGATTGGTCCTTATCAATGTGGCTTCAGGCCAGGAAAGTCAACAATCGACCAAATTTTCACGTTGCGGCAGATCCTGGAAAAGACTTATGAACTCCAAATCGATACCCACCACCTTTTCATCGATTTTAAGGCCGCGTATGACAGCATCTACAGAGAAGAACTGTACAAAGCTATGTCTAGTTTTGGCGTCCCTGCCAAGCTCGTTCGCTTGTGCAAAATGACGATGGAAAACTCACGCTGCTCCATCAAGGTTGGCAACGAGCTTACGGAATCTTTCGACGTCAAAAAAGGATTCAGACAAGGCGATGCACTGTCATGCGATTTCTTTAACATCGTTCTTGAGAAGATAGTGCAGAACTCCAACGTCAACACCAGAGGACATCTATGATATAATGGGAAGAATACAGCGTGAAGTAAATGGTGGCTTTGTGAGAATTGAGACAGAAGCGGCAAAAATGGGTTTAACGGTAAATGAGGGAAAAACGAAGTATATGCTGTCTTCGAGGGAGGGCACCCAACACCGACGGCTCGGGCAGAACGTCACAATAGACACGTATAACTTCGAGGTAGTAGAGGAGTTTGTCTACCTAGGCTCCGCTATAAACACGGGCAATAACATCAGCGCCGAGATCAGACGCAGAATAACTCTTGCTAATCGCTGTTTCTTTGGGCTAAGAAAGCAATTGAGTGGAAAAGCCCTCTCTCGAGCAACTTAGGTAAAACTGTACAACACACTCATCATCCCAGTCCTGCTGTATGGTGGCAGAAGCATGGGACCCTGACAAAATCGGATGAAAGTGCCTTAGGCTGTTTCGAGACGGGCTAGCTTTCGAACTGTACAAAGAGCTGGAGATGATTTGGTAAGGAGCATGCACCTGCATTTATCTGCAAAATTTGGTCAGAGCAAAGCATGCCCGACGTAGGGAACTTCAGCATCGGATGAACGATGCTCAAGAAAGGAGATCCCCTGAACTGCACCAATTACAGAGGTGTAAGTCTCCTTAACATCGCCTACATGATTTTATCTGCCGTGCTGTGTGAACGTTTGAAGTCCTTCGTTTAGAATCTTATCAGTGCGGTTTCAGACCCGGAAAGTCCAACATCGATCAAATATTCACCCTACGGCAGATCTTGGAGAAAACCCAGGAACTTCAAATCGATACCTACAACCTTTTCATCGATTTCAAGGCTGCGTATGACAGCGTCTGTAGAGACCAACTATAAAGAGCAATGTCTAGTTTTGGCATCCCAGAAAAACTCATCCGTCTGTGTATGATGACAATGGAAAACTCACGGTGTTCAATCATAGTCGGAAAAAACCTAACCTACGCATTTGATGTCAAAAAAGGTTTTAGACAAGGCGATGCGCTGTCATGCGATTTCTTCAACATCATTCTTGAAAAGATTGTGCAAAGCTCCAACGTCAACACCAGAGGCACAATCTTTCAAAAGTCCGTCCAGCTACTAGGATACGCAGACGACATTGACATAATTAGAAGAACACAGCTTGATGTCAGTGGAGCGTTTGTGAGTCTTGAGACGGAGGACAGGAAGATGGGTCTAGCTGTTAACGAAGGCAAGACCAAGTTAATGCTGTCGACAAGAAAGGACAACCAACATTGATGTCTTGGAGCAAACGTCAACATAGACAGATTTAACTTTCGAGGTAGTTAAGGACTTTGTTTACCTGGGATCCGCTATCCCTATCAACTCAGACAGCAACACCAGCGCTGAAATCAAACGAAGAATCACTCTTGCCAATCGCTGCTTCTTTGGACTCAGAATGCAATTGAGTAGTAAAGTCCTCTCCCGAGCAACTAAAGTGACACTCTACAAAACCCTCATCATTCCGGTCCTCATGTATGGTGCAGAGACATGGACCATGACAACATCTGATGAAAACGCTGTGGACTGCTTTGAGAGAAAAATTCTTTGAGTGATTTTTGGTCCTGTCTGCATAAATGGAGAATGGAGACGAAGATTCAACCAAGAACTGTACGAGCTGTACCTACAGCGACACTGATCTAGCCAGAAAAGTTAAGGTCAAACGACTAAGATAGTTGGGTCATGTTTAGCTAATGGAAAATAAAGCTCCGGCTCATAGAGCCTTCGAATCCAACCCGGAAATACGTCGCAGAAGTGGAAGACCGCGACTCAGGTGGAGCACACAGGTGGTAGAGGATCTTGGCGTGTGAAACTGGAGACAGCTAGCTAGGGACCGAGCTGGCTAGAGAAGTTTGTTGGGTGAGGCCCTGGTCCGACCTGTAGCGACACCAATAAGTAAGTTAGTAGGAAAATCCACTGGTTTACCAATTTTTCCAAATAAACAAACACTTTTTTACAACAACAATTAAAGTTCACAAATGGAGATTAAATAAAACAACTAAATCCCAACAATATCTCAATAAGTGATTGAAGCTCTTTTGTGCCTTAACCCTTTTTAATTTTGAAATAATGTGAGTGATGATGATTTCTTTCCGTTTCCATTCCCAAAGTAATTCATATTCCTTACGCAAAGTTCTATTCCTATATCACTTATGATATTATGTTTCACAAGACACGCCAAACAGGGTGCCTCGTATTTACTTTCCCGTTTTTTATGCACCATTTGAATATTGAAATTAAAGGCCTCCGAATTGAATTCCCTTGGAACACCCTGCAATGGTTCAATAACAACAAAATGATTAAAAAAAAAACAAAAGAAATCAAATTGAAAGCTTGACTTGTGTCTGTACACTATTAGAATATTGGTGCGAATGTATGTTTTGCAAATGCCTTAAGCTGAAAACATAATACCGACCGACATTCATATAACGTGCACGAGAGTATTCCAAATATTTGTCTTAAATTTCAGCTTCTTGTTTCCCTTCTAATCTACAATATTCCTGGAAATCGTTAAGAAATTACTTCTCCAGATGATTTATTATGCTAAGCTTTTACTTTCTCTTCTTGTTATTTATGCAGAAGGAGTTGCCCTTCTCTTTTATGAACAAATTAAGTTTCAGCGACACATTTTGATATTATGCCAGCCTAATGAGGGTTCTTGGGTTGGTTGTTAGGAGAGAGACAGTCAAATTTCAATGAATGATGATCATAATGATTACAAAGTGATTCTTAAGCAGAAGAGGGTCAAATTGTTCATTGAAGTCGAAAAACAGGCAAAAACATGAGCAAATGTCGAACCTTAAAAATATGGCATCCAATTAGAAGGTTGAATCTCACTAAAACCAAAAATGTAAAAGGAGAGCCAAGTTCTCCCGTACAAAAATTCTGCCTAACAAATCAGCCACGAAAAGTAATGAGATCTAAAAGAGCGCCAAGTTCTAAGATTCAGCAAGTCCTCATAGGTTGATATCTTTCGATGGACTGACAGTACTCTTGCCATCCTTGTTTTTTGGCTTTGGCTATAGAACTCTTATAATCTCAAGCAGTCTTTGTAAGGCTGATAGAATTAATGCAAGTATGCTATCTTGTTACGCTTTCATTTTTTTCTAATTTCCTATCTTTGTGTGACAACGGAACAAGATAGCATACTTTGAGGAGCTTGTAAAAATGCATGGCTATTCATCGCAATTGAGAAACAATAAAAAGTCTGCAATGGGAAACCAAAACATCAGAGGAGTTATTAGCGCAGTGCGTAGTGCATTGGCTTCTCAACTAGCTGGTCCTAGGTTCAAATCCCAAATGTGAACTCAAAAAGTTTTTCGATTAAAATGAAAAAACAACTAGACAGCACCACTAATAAAGGAGTCTGATGATCGGCTTGGCACCCGTGAAATAGCTATAAATCCAGCCAAATAAAGGAATTGACGGAAAAAGCCATTGGTGGAAGCACCTTTAAGTTGTTATCGTTGTTCAAACACATAAATGGAATTGACAGACGCAGCCTAACTGCAGTGTTAAATAACACAAAAACAAATTATGATACTAAAAATAGTTCTTGTGATTTTCCTCAGATTAGATAAGTTATCATTCCACCAGGGTGGAAAGATTTTCTTACTATATCTTATTGGACAGGAGACCTTGAAAGCGGTGTTTATAGAGTCCTCGAAGTTTGAAATCTCTAACTCAAGACCTGCAACCGAGTCGTAACTCGATTTCGGTATACTGCGCAACTTTGAGCTAAAGTTTTGCCTAAATTTCCTCCATTCAATTCTTCTGGTATTTTTAAGATCAAGTGGAATCCGTCTATGATCAGAAAAGGAATTAAGAAGAGATACTCTCTAATTTTCGATGGAAAAGTTGTCATAAATATTGACAAATGTAACATCTAAAACTCCTTCCCACCCTTCTGAGTTGTCCGTAGAGACTCATCTCCCTCATTTATTTCACTGCTGCTCCAGATTGAGTGCCTAGCTTTGGCATCACTTCCGACCAGCAGGCTACATGATTTTTCTGGCTTTTGCCTCTGCCACTAGAGTACGAAACTCCTCAGGCGGTGACTCTCTGTCATGGGCAATGTATGAAGATGCAAGAGTCAGACCCTATGCTTGCTTACCCTCTAACGTAACAACGAATAGGTCGTATTGGTTGTCTTTAAGGCCTCTAATCGCAAGGCCAATAACCCATGGCTCTTGTACAAGTGTGACACCTATATCTTACTCTGTCAGAAAGATCCTCAGGTTATCCGAGGCACATTTAGAGTGCTTCAGATTAACCTGAATGGCGCGTAGTGGGTCGTATTTATTTTGCAGGCGGAACTGCAGGGCCAGGATCCAGCGCCTCGCTGGGGACTTCCACCCGCATGGTTACGTTGTCTACCTCGACGATATCTTCCCTCAGGGTGATGTCAACTTCCTGATTCTGCAAAATCTTTATGGAGACACTTTTGATGCCGAATCTCAGCTTGCATTGTGCCTCTTCCAGGGCTGTTCGGCTTGCCTCGCAGATTCTAGAAGATAGACCGCACTATTCCTTCGAGGTTCCTACATTTTGATGACCACCCAGTCATTAATTGGAATCTGCGGATTCAGTCGTTGAGCGGCAGTAAGATACTAGCCAATGGTTTTCTAGGAACATCCTTCGCTGAAATAAGCTTGAGCTTCAAGCCCTTCCAGTCGTTGCTAATCTTAGCAACTCCTTTACCAAGGAAATCTCTCGAAAAGTCGTCCACGTACCTTATTACTTTGTAACCCCTGAGCAATTCGCCGGAGTCAAAGCTCGGATAAGGGCCTTCTTTTGTCGAGATGGTGTATTGGAAGACCAAAGTACTCCAAAGTGCTCCATATAAAAAATAAAAAAAATAAAGTGGCGCCGCAGCCAAGAGAAGAGCTAAGGCCTAAGTGGCTTACCCTCATCAACAATTCTCTGGGTGAGTATGAAGAATTGAGGGGACCTAAAATTTAACGCCGATTCCGAACGACAAAGTTGAGAAGCACTTTTGTTTTGTCAGTGCTTCGCAAGAGGCAGTGCCCGTGAAAGACGAAATAAAAACTATGGGCACAAGTAAAAGTAGGTGGCTACCACGCCCCCTGATTGAAAAATTTCAAATATCCTATTTTTTTCCGTTGTATGTACCACATGACCTTTCACTGTGCCAAATTTCTTCTAGGGCAACGGGAAGTGCTTCATAATTTTGATGATCTGTCAGTGAGTGAGTGAATCAGTCATAGTCAGTTAAGATTTTCGTGATTTTTGGAACATTGCATCTTAGAAACTACTTATGCTAAATATCTGAAATTTACTGAGGTACTTCTTCTAGCTTAACAAATAATGTGAGTTTGAAACTTTTGGCTTCTTTGGTATAGAAGTTAGAGGGGCGTGAAAAACGCCCTGAGTTGTTTCCTGTAAACAAGGGTGTAGTGCCAAAGTTGCTAGAGAACTTGGCTGGGCTCTACCGTGCCCCTTGATACACATTTTATTTTGAACTTTTTCAAATGAACGAAAACTTAAATAATATTGCACTTGCTGTCTTCCGGTTTGACATTTGAAGTGTTTCTAAACAAAAATATGAATTAAAATCCCAAGTGCCGGAAAGAAGGAAATTCCGAGAACATATGTGGCGAGGATTTATGAAATTTCTGTGTGGTGTGAAAACTTGGACATTTCATTCAGACAATAGAAACTCAACAAAAAACTGTTGTTAAAACTTTCACATATGGCTCACTCCCTGGCATTTCAATTTTTAAGGATTCTTTAGCAAGGACAACACTATAGCTCGCCTACACAAACACTCTCCATGAACTCTCAAACATATGGCAGCATTTGATATAGAATTTTTTCTTGCTCTCACACATTTACTCGAATAATAAAATAAATTGAAAACAAAATAGGAACAGAATGTAAAAATATGAATTGAAAATTCGACGAAATCAATTTCTGTTTTTATGCACACATAAACTCAGGGGACTGGGGACGGTCTCTGTAGGACTTTTACAGTTCACCGACTAGAGTGCTATAGAAGAGGATCAGGTTTATAAATTAATCAGGCGGCGTAAATATTTGATTTCATTCCATCCCATTTGATTGATTGTGGCAATGTATACACAAAACAATGATTTTTTGTTCGTCTTCTAATGGCACACTCGGGCGTATACGTATTGTTTTTTTTTTCTTCTGTGAATTGTTTGTTTTGGTTATTTTGGACGCAAATTCTTTTTTTTTGGCGTATTGAAAATTTTTTTAAATGAAAATAAATAAAAATTCCTGTTTCCAGGAGACCGACAATTTTTTATCTTTATCAATTTAAGGATGGGAATTGAATACCGTGTGCTTGATTTATGGCTGTTTTGCTTTTTGAGGCCTCTTTTTCATAGCATACTTTATTCTTGTTCTTTATGGTAAAACAAATGGAATGAAATCTTTGGAAATTTTTTGTTTTGATAGCATAGCCGTAGGCTAAGATATGGTAAAAATGTAAGCAAATATTTTTGTAATTGGTTACAATTTATCAGTGACACTTCTGAAGGCAGTTTGAAATATATTCTGATGTTATGTGCTTATTTATCGTGATTTAAACTTCTTTTTTTTGTTCTCTTGACTGTTTAAATTTTGTAATCAATAATAAAAATCTGTCTCAATTCAAAGTCTGGAAAGTCAAAGTAAGGAAACGAAGATAAAAATTAGGTTTACGCCATAGTGACTTACTTACTTACTTACTTAAGATGGCGCTACAGTGCGTTGTGGACTTGGGCCTCAATTAACAGTCTCCGCCAGCCAGCTCGGTCCCTAGCTAGCTGTCTTGCCAGTTTTGCACTCCAAGTTGATTGAGGTGCTCATCCACTTGAAATCGCCACCAGAGTCGCGGTCTTCCTCTCCTCCTACGTCCCTCGGGAATAGTGTCGAAGGCTTTCCGGGCCCGAAGCATTGGACCTTGACCCTTTTGGCTAGGTCCATGTCGTTGTACAACCCGTAAAGTTCGCTGTTATATCTTCTCGCCATTCCCCTTCAATGTAAACGGGGCCAAAGATGGACCGAAGAACGTTCGTCTCGAAACAGCCAAGGCACTTTCATCCGATTTTGTCAAGGTCCATGCTTCTACACCAAACAGCAGGACTGGGATGATAAGGGTGTTGTACAATTTACCTTAGTTGCTCGAGAGAGAGGGCTTTTTCACTCATTTGCTAATAAACAGCGATTAGCAAGAGTTATTCTTGGTCTGATCTCGGTGCTGGTGTTATTGCCCGTTTTTATAGCGGAACATAGGTAGACAAACTCCTCTACTACCTCGAAGTTGTATGCGTCTATTGTAATGTTCTGTCCGAGCCGTCGGTGTTGGGTGCCCTCCTTCGAAGACAGCATATACTACTTTTTCCCTCATTTACCACTAAATCCATTTTTGCCGCTTCTGTATCAATTCTCACAAAGGCGTACGCGAGAAAATGAACAGATTTTTGGAAGATAGTGCCTCTTGTGTTGACGGTGGAGTTCTGCACTATATGCTCAAGACCGATGTGAAAAAATTCGCATGACAGTGCATCGCCTTGTCTGAATCCATTTTTGACGTTGAAAGATTCCGTAAGTTGTTGCTAAACTTGATGGAGCAGCGTTCTTCATCGTCAATTTGCACAAGCGAACGATCTTGAAAGGGATGCCAAAACAAGACATAGCTTTATACAGTTCGTCTCTGTAGATGCTGTCATACGCGGCCTTAAAATCGATGAAAAGGTGGTGGGTATAAATTTATAGTTCATAGCTCTTTTCGAGGATCTGCCGCAACGTGAAAATTTTGTCGATGGTTGATATTCCTGTCTTGAAGCCTCATTGATAAGGACCAATCAGATTGGTAACGAAAGGCTTCAGACGTTCACATTTTACGACAGAGAGGATCTTGTAGGCGATGTTAAGTAGACTGATTTCTCTGTAGTTGGGCCAGTTTAGAGGATCTCCCTTTTTCAGGATCGGGCAAATAATGATGAGGTTCCATTCATCAGGCATGCATTCCTCTGATCATATCTTACAGATGATTTGGAGCATGCTCCTATCTTGCTCGTCGCTTGCTGTTTTGAACAGCTCGGCAGCTAGACCATCTGCTCCAGCGGTTTTGTTGGACTTCACGGAATTGTTGACTATCATCGTGTCCGATGAAAGACTCCTGTCTAAAGCCGGGGTTTTGTTCGTCATCACCGTTATCCCAAGCATTGACTGTGATTCTTCTATGATGTTCACTTGTTTATCTGTTCAGGCATCGGTTCTTGGTCGATGACCTTGAGCCAGCTGTTTAACCTTTCGATAAAAACTCCTCCTGCTTGTCTGCATGGGCCTGCCTGCATTCTTCGTCAAACCAGGGGTTTCATTTCGGTGGCTGTGTGAAACCCAGCATATTAGGAGCGCCATCTGTAACTGCTTTTTGGCAATGCTGCCACTGGTCTTCGATACTTGCTGTTAGCTGCATAGGAGGTTAAGAGGTTACCTGACACTCGATTACAGAAGGATCTGGTGATCTCTTGTGATTGTAGCCGTCCGACGTTGAATTTTCATGCAGCATTTTCTTGTTTTGGCCGTTGTCGGGAAATTCGTAGCACTGCCTTGGCTACTACGAGGTAGGGGTCTGAGTCGATGTTAGCTCCTCGGAAAGTTCGAACATCTAAAATGCTGGACAAGTCTTCCGTCGTCGATCGCAATGTGATGTGTGTGAGTTGACGGTTGATTGATCAGGGGATCTCCATGTACCTACCTTTAGGGATGTTAAGATGTGGAAACCTGGTGCTTTCTACCACAACATTTCCCCCCGCAGCAAAATCGATCAGCCTGAATCCGTTTTCGGAAGTGGTGTCGTGCAGGCTGTGCTTTCCGACTATTTCACCAAAGATGTCCTCTTTTCCCAGCTTTGCGTTAAAATCGCCGAGGACAACTTTAATGGAATAGCTAGGATATTGCTCATACGTTTTGTCGAGAAGCTCGTAACACTCGTCTTTGGTGTCGTCCTTTTTCTCTTCTGTGGGGGCATGTGCACACTGCACATATAAGGGATTAGGCTAATGTTTCCGAAATGCGTTCGCTTACACATTTGAAGCTCAAGACTTTTTGCCTGAGTCTGCTTCCCACGACGAATCCGCATCCAAAGAGTCGTTGTAGTTATTCTCGTTAACAATCACCATAGTAAATGTCGCAGTTTGTCATCTTTGCCTTTTGCCCGGTCCATCCAATCGTATTTCCTGGATAGCGGTAATGTCAGTTGAGAGCCTCTGCTAATTGTTCGGCAGCACGCGGTCTATTAAAGGCAGGTGCATATCCGAAATTCGTTATCCTTGATACATTTGCTTGGATCGTCATCAGTGTATCCGCACGTTTCCGGGGCCTGACGTACAACCTTCAACCTTGGAGTACCAGGCACTTGATGTGACTCCAAAAGTACAAGAGCCGTTCCTTTTACGACCTTGGCTTTAAATAAGTCGAAATAGCCCATAAAGGTGTTCACCAAGTAGTTCGGCCTAACTGGAACTGAAAACGCCACCGTTGATTCCAACAAAGGAAATTCTTTTGCTGCCGTCCTCGAGGGAAGTGCCTTGGTGGGAACACTCCTTCGTTGTAAGGTTTTTAGTAGTAACAGCCTACTCCGCTTCGACCTGTCGACCATGGGAGGCTCTTTTGCGAAAACAGTTTCACGATCGCATAGCTCTTCATATTAGTAGTTACCGTAAGCCGCTTCGTCACGTCAAGGCTAACCCCATGGAGGGCCATACGTTTTTTTCATTCTTGTTCTTCTTTGTTTTTTGTAAAGGTTTTCGTAAGTTAAAAGATTTATATTTGTGTCTTGACTGAACGAAATATTTATTTTTTTATACGAGTTAAGAAAAATATTATTTGCATACAAAGTATGAACGTAAGAATGATTGAACATAAAATTACAAAATATGTTTTTAAATTACAGTAAACATTTCAACGTTTTGAACGTAGTTAAGTACGATTACTCAGTAAAATGAATTTGTTTGTTTATAATTTTAGAAAGAAATGCAGCGCTTGCAAACGACACTAACGGACCATGGCCAGCGAAACGAAGACGGAACTCAATCTACAAAAATATGGGACTCCTCTGCTGTGTGTCACGACCAAATTATCTCTGAAACGAAACCTAGCATTAGATGCACATGAATGCAATCTAATCAGTAGGTAATTTAATGCAAAAAAGAACAAGTTTATAAGAGAAAACACAAATTGTTTTCAAAATGGAAATTTAAAAAAATAAATACAAATTCGTTTCATAATTAAGGCAAATAAACTCACCAAAAGTCGTCACTCAAAATGAAACACAAACCTAATATAAAAGCAAAAAACAAGTAATTTAGGCCCATTTGCTGATTCAGAACATAAATTTATGTTCAACTTAAAGTTTTCATTTTTATATGGGACGTTCCGGAATTCGATAAGTTCTACATAAAATCCCCATACAAAAGGAGAACTTTAAGTAGAAGATAAATTTATGTTCCGATTGAGCAAATGGGCCTTAGTCAAAATGTCTATACAAAGCAATACAAAACTTATTTCTTAAGAACTATGATCATCTATTTGTTAATATAAAAAGGCCTGAATCTTAAAAACAAAACGTGTGTAGATTTATAAAAAAAAGCCTATTTCTTAACAACACTTGACACAAACACAAACTCATTACAAAGACGGTTTCAATTTAAAACTCGCTTTTTCTTTTCTGTTCTCTGATGTTAACATGAAAAGCTTATGACTTTTATGAATTTTGTTAATTATTTAAAAAAAAAAACACTCATTGACAAAAAACTGAAGCTCATAAATAACAATTCAAATACTTTTAAATGGGCAAAAGAATCGGATGAACATTCGTCTAGATTTAAAACATTTTGTTTCGAACTTTTGTTTTTGTTAGTTAAATTTTTTTTAAAGAACACTTTCTTATTTACTTACTTATGGTGGCGCTACAGTCCAGGTCAGACCAGGGCCTCACCCAACAAACTTCTCCAGCCAGCTCGGTCCCTAGCTAGCTGTCTCAAGTTTCCCACGCCAAGCTGGTTCAGGTCCTCTACCACCAGTGTGCTCCGACTGAGTCGCGGTCTTGCTCTTCTGCGACGTCCTTCCGAGTTGGATTCAAAGATTCTACGAGCCGGAGCATTATGTTCCATTCGGTCAACAGCTCTTGGTTGAATCTTCGTCTCCATTCTCCATTCATTCAGACAGGACCAAAAATCACTCGAAGAATTTTTCTCTCAAAGCAGCCCAAAGTGAGGGTTTTGTAGAGTTTCACTTTAGTTGCTCGGTCTTAACTACTCAATTGGATTCTAAGTCCAAGGAAGCAGCGATTGGCAAGAGTGATTCTTCGTTTGATTTCAGCGCTGGTGTTGTTGTCTGAGTTGATAGCGGATATCATGTAGACACAAAGTCCTTAACTACCTCGAGGGTTAAAGCTGTCTATGTTGACGTTTGCTCCAGGATGTCGATATTGATTGTCCTTTCTTGTTGACAGCATTAACTTGGTCTTTCCCTCGTTCACCGCTAGCTGGACGGACTTTTGAAAGATTGTGCCTCTGGTGTTGACATTGGAGCCTTGCACAATCTTTTCAAGAACGATGTTGAAGAAATCGCATGATAACGCATCGCCTTATCTAAACCCTTTTTTGACATCGCTATAGCGTCCGTTAGGAACAGCGTGAGTTTTCCATTGTCATTTTACACAGACGGACGAGTTTTTCTGGGTTGGCAAGACTAGACATTGCTCTATATAGTTGGTCTCTACAGACGGTGTCTTACGCGGCCTTGAAATCAATGAAAAGGTAGTAGGTTTCGATTTGAAGTTCCTACGTCTTCTCCAAGATCTGCCGTAGGGTGAATATTTGATCGATGTTGGACTTTCCGGGGCTGAAGCCACACTGATAAGGACCTATCGGATTGTTGACGAAGGGCTTCAAACGTTCACACAGCTCGGCAGACAAGATTTTGTAAGCGTGGTTAAGGAGACCTATACCTCTGTAATTGGTGGTGGTTGGTTGTTTTTTTTTAAAGGACCGGGTATACGATGCTGAGGTTCCATTCGTCGGGCATGCTTTCTTCCGACCAAATATTGCAGATGAGTTGGTGCATGCTCCTAACCAAATCGGCTTTGTTCGACTTAAGTTTAGATATCGCTATCTTCACTTCCTCTATGTCGGGTGGAAGGAATTGTTGGCCTTCTGCAACCAAATTGAATGGTTCTGTATTGCTGACAGCTTGGAAAAGTCGTCTTTCCATATCCTCAGCACTGACTGCGGTTCCATTACGATGTTCCGATGATGGTGTCTACAGGCTTCAGTTCGAGGTGTATAAGCCCTGGAGGTTTGTTTCACCTTTTTGTAGAACTTTCAATCCCTCAATCTCCTCCTTTTTTTTGAGGAGTTTATGCTCCTCTCTCCTTTTCTGCTCGTCGACGCGACGTACGCTGTCCAGTGGATAGTTCTTAAAAGAAAGATGTAATGTTTCCTCCCGAAAGGCAAAATCGATTTTGATGCAACATGTTTTGTATTAAAACGCATTCGAAAATTGTTATGATAGTGATTTTTGGTGAACTCAAAAAACGTTGTCGTCTGGAAAGTAAATTTCAGAGAAAAACGGAAAAATAAACAAAATCTTGCCCTTAAAAACATTGAAAATAAACCTTTAGTTTTGGAGCCTATCCAACGAGCCTTAAATGAAGAGAAAGTTTATGAAGAAAATTTGGGAAAAAAGCAAATTATTGAGTTCTTTAAATTACCTAGAGGAGATACAACTGCAAAGTCTGTATAATGCCCCAACTTACGCCAAATCGAATTTTTGTTACAAAATAGGGCAACAATGACATTTTACTCCTTCATCAATTAATAACTGAATTTACAGATGCTAACTTACTTACTTAAGGTGGCGTTACAGTCCGGGATGGACTTGGGCCTCAACCTACAAACCTCTCCAGCCAGCTCCTTAATAGCTATCTGTCTCCAGTTTCGCAAGCCGAGTTGGTTGAGGTCGTGTTCAACTTGTGCGCCCCACCTGAGCCTTGGTCTTCCTCTACTGCGCCTTCCCTCTAGGGTGGATTCGAAGACTTTACGGGACGGAGTACTGGTGTCCATCCTCTCCACGTGACCAAACCTTCTGAGTCTTTGGACTTTCACTCTTTTAGCTTGGTCAGTGTCGCTGTATAGCTCGTAAAGTTTGTCGTTAAATTTTCTTCTCCATTCACCGTTGTTTATACACACAGGACCATAGATCTTCCGAAGAACTTTTCTGTCGAGTGTCGAACCGGCCTAGGACGCTCTCATCCGTTTTTGGCAAGGTCCATGCTTCTGTACCATAAAGCAGGATGGGGATGATAAGGATCTTATAGAGCGTCACCTTAGTTGTTCGGGAGAGGGCTTTACTACCCGATTGCTTTCTGAGCCCGAAGAAACAGCGATTAGCAAGAGTTATTCTCCTTCTGATCTCGGCGCTGATGTCATTGTCGGTGTTGATAGCGGAGCCTCGAAATTATATGCGTCTATCGTTACGTTTTGTCCAAGACGTCGGTGTTGGGTATCCTTTCTCGATGACAGCATATACTTTTTTTGCCCTCATTTAATGTTTAACCCATTTTTTCAGCCTCTGTCTGTATACTCGCAAACGCACTGTTGACATCACGCTGCGTTCTCCCAATGAAATCAATGTCATCAGCGTGTGCGAGTAGTTTCACAGACTTCTGGAAGATTGTGCCTCTAGTGTTGACGTAGGAGTTCTGCACTATTCGTTCTAATATGAAAGCCTTTTTTGACATCGAAGGCGTCGGTGAGGTCGTTACCGACTTTGATGGAGCAGCGTGAGTTCTCCATTGTCAGCCTGCTCAGACGAATAAGTTTTGTAGAGATGCCAAAACTGGACATGGCTTTACACAGTTCTTCTCTATAGATACTGTCATACGAGGCCTTAAAATCGATAAAAAGATGGTAGGTGTCGATTTGGAGTTCTTGAGTTTTTTCCACGATCTGGCGTAATTTGAATATTTGATCGATGGTGGACTTTCCTGTTGTAAAGCAACAGTGATATGAACCTATCAGTTTGTTGACAAACATCTTCAGGCGTTCATATAGTACTGATGCTGATGTAGTTGGTGCAGTTTAAAGGGTCTCCTTTCTTCAGGATCGGGCAAATAATGCTGAGGTTTCATTCATCGGGCATTCACTCTTCCGACCATATTCTGCAGATGAGTTGGTGCATGCTCCTTACGAAGTCATTAACGGCTGCTTTGAAGAGTTCGGCAGTGATGCCGAGGCTTTATTGTTTCTAAGCTCAGATAGCTATTGCTATCTTCACTTCTTCAGGGTCAGGTAGACGGAAATCTTGGCTTGCGTCGTCTTCAATGAATGGTTCATTCTGCCTGACAGCGGAATTCAATTCGTCATTGCCGTTGTACAGTCTGCAGAAGTGGTCCTTCCATATCCTCAGCATTGACTGTGGCTCTACTACGATATTTCCCTGTTGGGATCAGTTCGTGCTCGGTAACCTTGAGACATTCGTTTCACCTCTTGGTAAAACTTCCGAACCTCATTCCTGTTTCCTAGTCTCTCAACATCCTCTACCGATCGCTTTTCATGCTCTCTCTTTTAAAAAATTACAGATGAACCTGTCCTATTAAGTTCTATTTGATTCCATCGACTTTTAGTCGTCGTATGGACTCTATCGAAGTCCATTAACACAAGACCAATTATCGAATGCATTATGTAATGAATGAGTAAACCCTTGATTATGTAATTTCTTCTTAAAGTTCCTAAACACGAAAACTTACCTCTTGTCACGAAGCCACCTTAAAAGTATTTCATTTACCATTGCATTGACTGCAATGAATTGAATAACCCTCATGACATGACCGAACGAATGTTTTTTGCGTTTTATTTGAAGTTTCAACCAAAATAAAAAAAAAGTGTCTAAAAAGCAAAACCATGTAATATCCTTAAAATTAGCTTTGCCATCGTGCCATCATCACCATTCAAGACTGGTAGTCAAACTCCTAGTCACACAAATGCATGCCTTGGGAAAAATTATCACTCTCCTCTTTGGCCTATGTTGATGTTCATTGAAATGTCGGTTTGAAATAGACATTTTTTTTGTTCTTAAATTTTTCCATTTGCTTAGTTGAAAATGAAAATTATGTAAAAGTTGTTTGCATTTCTTTTTTGCGTTTGTTGCATAACATCAGGTTGCTCGACCAAAGGTCCTTAAAATAACATTCTCGTTGTCGTTGGTTATTATTTTGAAATTTAAGGCAGACATTTAGTCTCTTATACTTGCTCAAAACTGAAACATTAAACTGTCGTTAGTATGGCTTTTTTTTCAACGAATTCACTACCGTGTCCTTAAAGAAAAGAAGAATGTTTTTTCTTCTTCATCATTCCCTTCGAGATGGATAAATTTGCATTAAAACTTTTAAATCAAGTTGTGTTGAAAATATCCATTCCATAGGGTAGGCTTTGGATGGTTGGATGAAGCTGGTTGCTTGCAAGTGCAGGCAAAACAAGGATTCAGTATTCAATTTGTGTCAACAGAATTGATGGACTATGGCAAAGGTGGGCTTGGATAAGGATACCTATATAGAAAAAATAAATGTTGCTTTTCAGAGCTTGTCATTTTTTATATTATTGGATTGGATTTTTGTCGGCTGTGTAAGGATGTAGTATTCAGACTGGCCAAAGGATACTGTTTTTCTTTTTGCTTAGGCTCAAGGGAAAGAATGTCAAACGATAGTTATGCAAAGAATGATTGGTTTTGTATGATTTTGTTTTGAATAACAAGTTTGCAGTTACAATACAGGTTAAGTTATACAATTTCAATTATTTTTTGTAAATAACGCATCCTAACTCATGAGAGAAAAGGCAGAAAAGGAGGACAGGGCTTGTATTGAAAAGTAAAAATTCCACATTCGCGTAGTACGACTGCGAAACGAATATCTGTACTTAAAAGGATTTATGAAACTGCGGCTGTAAGAATCTTACTTGCTTAATGTGACGCTACAGTCCGTTGTGGAATTGGGCCCCAACCAACAGACCCCGCGAGCCAGCTCGGTCCTTAGCTAGCTGTCTCCAGTTTTGCACTACAAGTTGATTGAGGTCCTCTTGAGTGCGCCACCTGAGTCGCGGTCTTCCTCTCCTCCTACATCCCTCGGGAATAGTGTCGACGGCTTACCGGGCCTGAGCACTGGTGTCCATCTACCCTTCTGGCTAGGACCATGTCTTTGTACAACCCGTAAAGTTCGCTGTTATATCTTTTTCGCCATTATCGATGACCCGAAGAGCTTTCCTCTCGAAACAGCTTAAGGCACATTCATCCGATTTTGTCATGCTTCTGCACCATACAGTTGCTCGAGAGAGAGAGGGCTTTTTCACTCATTTGCTTTCTTAGCCCAAATAAACAGCGATTAGCAAGAGTTATTCCTCGTCTGATCTCGGTACTGGTGTTACTGCCCGTGTTTATAGCGGACCCTAGGTAGACAAACTCCTCTACTACCTCGAAGTTTTATGCGTCTATTGTGATGTTCTGTCCGAGCCGTCGGTGTTAGGTGTCCTTCCTCGAAGACAGCATATACTTCGTTTTTCCCTCATTTACCGCTAAACCCATTTTTGCCGCTTCTGTCTGAATTTTCACAAAGGCGCCATTGACACGCTGTGTTCTTCCCATTATATCAATATCATCGACGTACGCTAGAAGTTGAACAAATTTTTAGAAGATAGTGCCATGGTATTGACAGTGGAGTTCTGCACTACCTTCTCAAGAACGATTTTAAAGAAATCGCACAACAGTACATTGCCTTGTCGCTGAATCCTTTTTTGACGTCGAAAGATTCCCTAAGCTCGTTGCCAACCTTGATGGTGCAGCGCGAGTTCTACATCGTCATTTTGCACAAGCAAACGAGCTTGGCAGGGATGCCAAAACTAGACATAGCTTTATACAATTCGTCTATGTAGAAGCTGTCATACGCGGCCTTAAAACCGATGAAAAAGGGGTGGGTACCGATTTGGAGTTCATAGGTCTTTTCCAGGATCTGCCGTAACGTGAAAATTTGGTCGATGGTTGACTTTCCTAACCTGAAGCCAAATTGACAAGGACCAGTCAGATAGTTGACGAAAGGCTTCAGAAGTTCACATATTAATAATAGAGTGGCGCGACAGCTCTTGAAGAGACAAGGCCTAAATGGCTTTCTCTCATCAACAATTCTCTAGGTGCGTGTGAAGAATTGAGGGGACCTACAATTTAACGCCGATTCCGAACGGCAAAGTTGAGAAGCACTTTTTCATAACAGATAAATACTCTTGGAAGTTTTGTCAGCTCTTCGCAAGAGGCAGTGTCCGTAAAGATGAAATAAAAACTTTATGGGCACGAGTAGGATTCGAACCCACGACGTTCTGCTTAGCAGCCAACGCACCTAACCTACATATTACGGCGATGTTAAGTAGACTGATTCCTCTGTAGTTGGCGCAGTAAAGAGGATCTCCCTTTTTCAGGCTGTAAGAATCGTTGTTTTCTTTTTTTTTTGGTGAATGGGCACTGACCACGACGGTGTTCAAATCGAACTTTGGCCGTGTTAAAGTTTTGATGGTTACCAGATCAGAATTTCAATTCTGTGAGCAGTAGCAAGAGCATAATGATATGCAATTATTTTTGGACTTTCTGGAGCTGTTAACTTATATATTTTTCTTTTTTATTTTTTTCGAAATATGTTTCATTCATGCATAAGCTTATAACTTTAAATATTTAAATATGTATTTCGTTTAAAAATACAATTGTTACTATTTTCCACAAAAATGTTACAAACACATATATCATAAGACCATGTACCTTATGTTGACAACATACTCATAAGATATTTTAAAATTTTCGTACCTTCTTATACATTTATCATATAGCAAAACATTTTTTTAAGAAATAAAAAATGTTTTTATTAGAAATATGAAAAATTATAATCAAATAAATCTTTAAAAATGTATATAAAATATAAGCAAACCAAATATTTTATTTCTACTTGAACTTATATGTAAGAATGTGCAAAATCAAATTAAAATCATTGCCAGACACATAAAATAAATAAATTATTTTTAAACTAATAACTAAAATAAGATATCATGTAATTAAATATTTCATAGAAAACTGTGATAATATAAAGAAAAAATATAACTAAAAACACAATTATCATTTAAAGCATCATATTATTAGAAATTAGAATTTAAATTTAAAAACTTGTTAATAATAATTGTAATACAACAACAACAACAACAACAACAAAAAACTCCCATTTACTAGAATAAATAAGGATAAGATATTTAATATTAAACGTCAATTTCACCAAAAGTAAGTTATTAAAGTTATTTGCAATCAATTAAAACAAGATTAATTGTTACATTTATTAACAAAATTTATAAATTAAATCTAAAACCACAATTTGAACTAAATTAATATTCATAGCTGCGTACCTACTAATTTTTTTTGCAACTTAAAATATTTGAATGGATTATACTTACTTACCTATCCGACTCACAATCCATGAAGGATCTCAGTTTGAGATATTGCAGCCTTCCATTGTGATCGGTCCCTCGCATGCACTCTCGAGTCGCTGAAACCAAGCGCTCTGGCATCCGTAGTTACTTGGTCCTTGTACCGGAGGATCGGTCTTCCTTGCCGTCTCGAACGTGGAGGCTGCGAAGAAAAGACTTTCTTGGCTGGAGCGTTGCAGTCCATTCGCTCGATGTGGCGGTCCCAATTTAGTCGTCTTTTCTTGGCCTTCTAGTCCAGAAGGCCAAGAAAGACGACATCCACATCCGTACAGTTCTCGGTTGAACCTTCTTCCCCATTTGCCATCGTAGCATACGGGACTGAAAATCCATCGAAGAATTTTTCTTTCGTAAGTGTCCAGTATCAATTCCTCTTTTTTACTAATCGTCCAGCACTCGGCACGCCGCCGTGCGTAGGGTAGGACTGGTAAAATCAAAGTTTTGTATAGCAGACACTTTGTCTTCCGAGTGAAGAGTTTTGAACCCAGTTGTTTTGCAAAACCGAAGCAGCAGCGGTTCGCTAGGATCTCCACTAAGGTGTCGTTTGTAGAATTGATGTTTGTTCCAAGGTAAGTGAACTTCTTAACTACCTCGAAATTGCTGCTACCAACAGTGACGTTTTGTCCTAGGCGGTAGACAGATGTTGCTTTGTTTGTTGATAGCATGTACTTTGTTTTGTCCTCATTCACTTCAAGACCAACGAGTTTCGCCTGTTCTTCAATCGCTGTGAAGGCCTCAAGCACAGCTCTCTTGGATTGACCGATGATGTCAATGTCGTCCGCATATAGCCTAGGAGCTGGGCGTACTTGTTGAAGATAGTGTTTTCCGTGCTCACATCTGCCATGCGCACTATCTGCTCCAGGACTATGTTGAAGAAGTCACATGACAGCCATCTCCTTTTTTAAACCCTGCGCATGTTTGAGACAAAGCGGATGAGCTGTTACCCATTTGCACACTGCACTGCGTATTGTTTAGCTTCATGCGGCACAGCTGGATCAGATTTTTTGGGATCCCGAATTCAGGCATCGCTCTTGGCAGTAGATGCTATCATAAGTAGCTTTGAAGTAGATGAAAAGATGGTGGGTTTCGACTTGAAATTCGTTGGTCTTTTCCAGGATCTGACTCAGTGTGAATATTTGGTCTATCGTTGTTCTGCCTGGCCTAAAGCCACACTGGTAGTGCGATTTTGTTGCAGAAGTTAAGAGCTCACAAGTACGTGGTAGATTTGATGCCATAAGAGCTGTATTCGTAGTTTGCATGACATCTTCCCCACTTCGTGATGACTGTGCATCGGTTCATCAAAACACCTCCTCAATATTTAAAGAGTTCCGCAGGTATGCCATCCTTATTTTTGAGCTTTTGGATGGCTCTTTCTACCTCTTCTTCGCTGGGGGCTGGGACTGGCTCTTCAATGACTGGGTCTGTCTCTCTTTTGTCATTAGCTCGCTCGACAATTTTGCGCATTCAGCAGCTGTTGGAAGTGCTGCTTGAAAACATCTACAATTTCCTGTGCTTCGGTGACTAGGTTTCCTTCACTGTTTCGAAGAGCCTGTGTCCCCGTTCTGAAACCAAAAGCTAATTGATTCGATCTTTTAAAGAAACGCCGGGTGTTGTTTTTGGACCGAGACTGTTCTAGGTCTTTGAGCTGAGAAACTGCGGATGCTCGTTTCTTCCTTTGCGGGATCTTTTTCTCATTTCTCCTTTTGTTCAGTACTCTTCTCTTGCTGCTCTTGTTTTCCGTTGCAGCATCTACAAACGTGCATTTTCCGTCTCTCTTTTCAATTAGGCGCACTCATCATCATACTTCGGGTTCTTTTTCGAAGCTGGTTGGTAACCTATGGTGGTCTCGGCTACATTTTTTATTATTTGGCGATATTGGTTCCACAAGGTGTTGACATCTGTGGTATTTGGGAGGACGGCGGAGAGTCGCTCACTCAGGCGTTCACTGTAGACTCTGGCATTATCCGGAATGGCAAGGCAACCGATGTTGAACTTTCTTTGGGCCACACGTGTTTTTTTGTCGTTTGATAGTCGAACTCTAAACTTAGACAATACCAGAAAGTGGTCCGAGTCGACATTTGTTCCTCGGAAAGTGCGCACGTTCAAGATGTTGGATGCGTGCCTTGCGCCTATTAGCACATGGTCGATTTGGTTGGTGGTCCGACCATCCGGAGATCGCCAGGTTGCTGTGTAGATCTTTCGTCTTGGAAACCTTGTGCTACTTATCACCGTATATTACGAGCTGCATCAAAGTCGAGGCTGTGCTTTCCAATTAATCCGCCAAAGATGTCTTCCCTCCCGATTTTTGCATTGAAATCTCCGAGGCTCTATCCAGGAGGTCGTAAAAATTCTCCTTGCTTGACTCCTCGGCATCATCGGTAGGGGCGTGTGCACATATTACACTGATGTTTTGTAGTGTGGCCTTGATGCGGATTACAGGCAGGCGATCACTAATTGGCCTGAAATGGATTATGGATTGGGATAAAAGAAAATGAAAAAAATCACATTTATGCTTTCTGACATTATCTCACAAAAAAATTAAACAATTTTTATCTGAAAAATAAATACAAATTGTGGTAAAACTATTCATATTAAAAAAAAAGGTTTCCGTGACATTATAATACAAAATTAAATAGCATTTGTCCATTAAGCCCAAATCGTTTTTGTTTTTACTAGATCCGAATGCAGGGTGGAGGAATTTAGAAATGCAGCTGAAGAAATCTATGCATAGTAGACCTCCAAAAACATATGATGCGGTTTTGGTGTTGCGGCAGACAGTTCTATTGAATTATTTTGTAGTTAGGACGAGTCGGGAAACTCTTACCCCATTCACAAGCGGAATTGTTATTTATACAGTTCCACTCTGTGTCCAATTCACAAAGGTCATGTATGCCAAGCTGATTGTAGACATACTCTTACCAATTTTTTTTTTAAAAGCTTAATGTGCCCACAACAAAAATTGTAATCCAACGAGAAAATAAAGAGATACAAAATTTAAATATTAAATTGCAATTAAAATTTTTAAGTCATGAATGCTATGTGTTGACATATTTTGTGGCTTTGTGCAAATTAAGTTGATTACGTTGTCATTTTAATGAGAGCGTTTTTTTTGGGCCTGTTGGGAGGGATAACAGATAATAGTTGGATGCCAGATATTGTTGCCTTGCAATTTGGTTTTATTATTTCACGATGACCTTTTTAATGAAGGTAAATTAAAAGTTGACTGTTGACATTTTCGAAATTCAATAAGGAATCGGTGAGTTCGATGTGAATTCGAAATTTTATCTCAATGGCAATTGAGCTCACTTTATCCTTCAAAATACAAACAAAACACATGGCTGTTGGTATTTTCATTCAATGTGAGTTGAATGAGGTTAAGGGGGAGTTTTGTATTTACTTGTGTTTCACCTCATATCAAATTTATTTTTTTTTTGTTATGGTAAGGATAGGCTGCAGGCATATCACATAACTGCCACACTAAGATTTGATTTTGCTTTAAAATTAAATTCTCCTTTTACCAGTTCTACATTCCCATCAACAACCTTGGGTCTTAAAATATCAAGCAATGAAACATGCAAATCAGCAGTGGCGTATTATCCTAAAGGCAAACTAGGCATGTGCCTAGGGGCGCTGGCAACAAAGGGGCGCGTGGGTGCAGCGATTTCATACATATGTGGATGTCAAAGAAGCAAACTATATGAACTCCAAACTCAGTTCCAACTTTTGTTTAAATAAAAATCGGTCCTGAGTGTATGGGATTCATTCCCTTGTCCGAACAATAATATTACTACTTATACTACAATAGGATAGCTTCCCTAGCTTTGATGGAAGAATGGGATTCAATCCCTAGTCTAGGGGATAAAGAAAACAAATAAAAAAATGAGATAATTTCCCTGGCGATAAAGGGAGGCCAAAGCAAAAGTTTATTCGAGGTTTCGCATTGCCCTAACCAAGAGATGCCTCAGGAATACTCTAAATAAAAAAAAATAATTGGATACTGTACAGAGCACCTACACGGTCGACGACCGAATGAAGTCTGATTTTCATGGTCGATATCACTCCTACTTCATATATTTCGAGTAACAAGTAGGAGTGAATTGAAAGAATGAAGAAAAGTTCCAAGTATGCAGTTGCACATGCGACCATGTAACTTCTGTGTTGCTGCTTGTCTGTTTTCGTTGTTCGTGTGTTGTTGTTGTTTCATTTTGTACTCTGCTTTCTGCTATTGACGGCGGTTTTTGTTGTTGTTTTCATGCTTCTATTGATGGCTGTTGTTCGTTGTTGTTTTATTTCGGCAATATGTTGTGTGTTGTTGTTCTGCTTTCGTTACAATTTCACGCGGTATTTCATTAATTTCATCACGAAGATTTTGTTTCAATTGCTAAAACGACTCTGGTTTATGGCTTTTCAGATACCCCACAAGAAGAAATACGGAGCAGTCAAATCAGGCGATCGTGGAGGCCAATTAACATCACCATTTCTTGGAATAATTTGTTGTGTGGTGTTGTGGAAAGCGATCTCGCAGTAATTCCATTGTAATCCTAGCTGTATGCGATGTGGCATCGTCTGGTAGATACCGCATTTTAATCAAGCCCAAAGCATGCAGTTGTGGCGTTAAACAATTTTCAGCCACATAACGTTCGCTCCCTATTCACAGTTACCGTTACGCCGTTTTCATTTTCAAAGAAGTAAAGTCCAATGATTCCTCCTGACTAAATTGAACACCATACTGTAACTTTTAATGGATACAAAGTTGTCTGTTGAATAATTTGAGGGTTCCCAATTGCCCAGAACCGACTATTCTGTTTATTCACATATCCATTCAAATAAAAAAGTGCCTCGTCATTCATTATGACAGTAGATACTTTTCACAGTAATCGATAAAATGTTTTATCGATTAAAACACGTTGGCTTATCGAATATTTTTCTATAATAAATTTGCCACGTGTCTACTTCACGATTGCCAAAAATATGAACTGTCAAGACTCGAGAGTCATGTTTACCCAAATGGCGGCAAAAACAAAGTAGTATAGGTTTCTTCCTGGCGGACACGCAGGAAATGCGATCTGGCGAACCGAGTTGCAACTCGGTTTGCATAAAAACCAACTCGAGTTAACTTGGTTTACAAAATTGACGATTCGGTACATCATTAGTTTAAATATTATAAACCGAAATCGTAGGAACTTTGGAACAATATCTATCGATCTTATGTAAACTTGTTCTCTTTTTCCATGGCCCACATTTCAAAGCGAATTTTCTAAGGCGCGGTACAGCAGTTTCGGTCAGACTTTACTACCAGTTATTTCTAATATAGGGGCGCCAATGAGATGCTTGCCTATGGTGCCTTCGACTATTGATCCGCCACTGCAAATCAGTTTACACCGCGTGCATGTTAAAAATTCTTAAAATTTCCTAATTATTCAAACGAACATTCATAAGGGCCTTATCTTAGAACTTTTAATTAGTCTCACATTACTCTGGATTTATGCAAAGTTTATTATGTATGCTCTGCGGAAATTTGAGTAGAAAAGTTGCATGCTACAGTTTTTCTTTTAATTTTTTTTTTTCTAACAACACACAAACGCAATTTCGCGTGTGAAAATTACATTAACTTTTGCAAAGTGAATTAGCTTAACCTTAATTTGGAATGTTGATGCAAAAAGCATTGAGTTAAGCAATAGTTACATTTATTTTATTCAATTTGCGAAATGCCATTTAATGTGGTGAATTTAAATCTGAAACGGCATACCTTATATACCTATGTAAAAAGTAGTGTTCTAATGACATTTGTTGTGATACAACTATCTTACGTTACGTCATTTGACAGTTTTGCTTTATAAGAGACGTGTTTCAGTTTGACATTTCAGAACATTTAAGGCTGAATCACAAGGACGCTTCAGCTTCAGCTTCGCCTGACGTTTACGAGTTCAGCTATAAGAATTCAATGCTTGCTATCACAATGTCGCTTCGACCTCACGTTTCGTATGTAACGTGACTCCAAACGGAAGCTCTAGTTCAAATATGCTGAACATTTGCTTTGTCTGACAGCTGGACAGCTGTTTAAGAGACAAGTACACACACAGAATTCATTTGTTTTTGGAGCAGCGTTACCACTTGAAAAAAAAAGGAATCGAAGTAGATATGGGAATAAAGCGAAGAAGATTGAAAAAAAGCGAATTAGATTTAAAATATGTAGTGTATATTATATTGGTCTTGGATACATTGACGCACGGAGGACAAACAGTTATTATCAAAAATTCATATAGAATTGTGTCCGAATTGTGTTAAAATGTTCGATTTAATTTTTACACTACATGGTGGATAAAAAGTGTGTGAAATATTAAATAGCAGGCTAAAATATAACACTAGTGGTTAAATTCAACCAACATTTTAACGCAAGTCCCACGCAGACTGAAATATTAAACATTTCAATACAGACACGTAACTCATACTAAAATATTTACAAAATGTATTATTAATGAGCTAATCGAAGCGGATTTTGGAAATATCAAGTAAAATCGAATTACATTTTTTCTGAGTGAAGTAGATTTTAAGAAATTTTGGATGGTGCGAAATCGAAAAGAGTAAAGTGGCAAAGCTGTTTTGAAGGGAGGATGATGAGATGGAGGGAGAACTGTCATTCAAAGCAAATTCAAAGCGAGTGCATCGTAACGCAAGCGAAGCTGAAGGATGCAACCGCTTTGACTTTGCTTTGAATGACAGTTCTCCCTCCATCACATCATCATCCTTCCAAAACAGCTTTGCCACTTTACTCTTTTCGATTTTTGAAAAACTTTGAAAATAAAGAATTTCTTAAAATCTACTTCGCTCAGAAAAAATGTAATTCTATTTTACTTGATGTTTCCAAAATTAGCTGATTAAGACATAATTTTATGCCTACAGTTCATAGTGAAAAATGACATACTTATCCTATTTTCAGCAGGAAAATAGATAAAGTGACATCTGCAATAAAGTTTCTATCGTTATATGCGAACAATAAGCGGACAAAGTTTACAAACACGTAAAGTAAGAGTAACGTGCTTTTATTTAATTTTTTTAATATTTTAGGCCGTGTGCGACTTGCGTTAACATGTTGGTTGAATTTAACCACTAGTGTCAAATTTAAGCCCGGTAGTTAACAAATTTTAATCGAACATTTTAGCACAATTCGGACACGGCCCAAGTTGTAGATCTATCTATATAAACTTTTGGTAATAACTGTTTGTGTCATTGTATTCATGGCCAGGACAATATACACTGTTTTAAAATCTTCTTCGCTTTTTCTCAATCTACTTCGTCTTGTTCCCAAACCTTCTTCCCATTTTTTCCAAGCGGTAACGCTGCTCCAACAATAAATGAATTTTGTGTCTGTACTGTTTTTTTAAACAGCTGTTGAAGTGTTGAGCTGCCAGATAAATTAAAAGTTCAGCAAATTTGCACTAGAGCTTCCGTTTGGAGTCACATTACGTAACATTACGTTCTTTTCCTTACGGTTGTCAAACGAAGCGTGACTCACGCTGCGTGAGGTCGAAGCTTCATTGTAAACGTCAGGCGAAGCTGCAGCGGAAGCGTCTTCGTGATTCAGCCTTTAAAGACGTATTTCAGTTTGACACTTCACAACATTTAAAGCTCATTTTACATTTTTAAATGAAACTTGAACTGCTCTGTTCTAAAACATCTCTTAATATTGAACAGTCATTTTGTTGTTTCCCCTAACATAAGGTACCTAAGGCAATAGGTAATTTGAGACTCATTCATCACAAAATAAAGACTTATTTAAATTTATGAAGGGAATACGTTTTTTTTCCTTTTTCTTTTCTTTTGCTAAGCGAATTCTCATGTAGGTGAATATAATGCGAGTTTTTAAACTCAAAGATAAAGAGAGGATAAGAGATCGTTGGTTTTCACGAAACGTAGTTAAACATTCCCATACCGCATAACGTTTTGTTCATGCACATTTCATTTATACTGTATGTTTCACTTGAACGTTTTTAAATGGAAGTACCTCATTCATCATTTTCCATTCAACTGAGGTTTGCTTTGAATTTTGTATTAAAAGGAAAACAAAAAAACACACCCACTACACCACAAAAGGTGGCTCTGGCTATTCATGTATACTTACGTATACACTACAACTACAACAGCCTTTTGACATACTGAGCTCAGCTACTTCTTATGTGAATACTCAAGCATATACGTCAATTTAAAAAAAAAAAAACCCACTTCCCTGTATGTCATCTTGGAATGCTTTTAATGAGTTCATTGAACAAAGAAATTGTTGATGAAATGTTTTGACTTGAAGAAGAGGGTAAATTTGGCTGCATATCACGTGTCAAATCGAGTGAAAATGTATATTCAAAGTCCACATTTTTAAGTTGTTCTAACAAAACTGTATGCACAGTTTAGTTTTAATTTTTACTTATTAACAGACAATATAACGGTAAATTATCAAATCTCTTCACCCGTTTTGGTTTTCAATATACCTACATGCCTTCATTTGGATATATCAGTAACTACAAGTTGCCTAAGATAACTTGAGAGCGCCGCGCCGCGCGTAGCTTTCTGCGTAAAAAAGACGAGGTCAGTTTTTTGAGGATTAATATTAAGTCCACAGTGATCAGCCCATTTTACTTACTTACTTATGGTGGCGCTACAGTCCAGATCGACCAGGGGCTCACCCAACAAACTTCTCCAGCCAGCTCGGTCCCTGGCTAGCTGTCCCCAGTTTCGCACGCCAAGTTGGTTCAGGTCCTCTACCACCTGTGTGCTGTGTGTGCAGGAAGTTGGCCCTGGTGGTCGTGGCTCAAAAACCCTGTAACCGCCAGTAGGTATTGTTGATTACCATACTGGCTGTGGCGACGTCTTTATCACTGAAATAGGGGAGTAAAAATACATTTAAGACTACGTTTTACTAGTATGCAGGACCTTGGGTTACCTCTTCCTGTTACGTATAACGCGTAGTAGTACCAGGGATTTCACAATCCAGGGCTCTTGGATAAGAACGACATCTTCCCCAGTTTTTGAGAGGCGGAGAAGAAGGGAGGCCGAAGCCTTTATAGAGTGTTGGAGATTTATCTGTACTATTTGCAGCATTTTGCCTACAACTAGGCAGATCAACCTCCACCACTGTTACACCCAGCTCATCTAGATCAGACGAAGAGAAACCTAACAGTTCATCTTCTTCCTCACTGGGGAGAACTTATCGATTGAGTCATCGGTCTCCATTGATGATAAACTTTTGACATTTGCGGAAGACGACTGTGCTGTGACAGAAGTGGGCCCAGGCACATCATACTCCACATCCAAGGATGGGAAGGTGATAGTAGCACTGGGACCCCCTACGTCTTGCCACACAGCTTCTGAAGATTGTTTTGGATTCTCGCACGAAGCGTCTTCCTCATCTGTTTTGTAAACACGGAGCGTAATCGTTTCGAACCCGTATTTAATCACACATTTGTTTCGCCCCAGAAAAGCCGCAGAGTCTTTATTGATTACGATTATCGCATTTCGATAAAGGCCCTTCGGCTCCTCCAGTTTCGCGGTCTTCCAGTCGTGACAAGAGAGGTCCGGGTTGCTAAGCCTGATCATCTCATGGATGTCTTCCAAACATGAATGTTCCATTAGGATCCATGCACGAGCTCGAGACCTCCTTAGCAACAACCTCTAATCTTGCGCCTGGCCAAACTTCGCCCAGCATGCTGACAGCAAGCTTATATAGATCGCACGACCTCTGATCGTTACAAGCGATGAGTTTGACATGACCTTCATGCCAACCCACATCGCTAGTTACAGGTGGTGGACCCGGATTGTCTCGCATGACTTTTGGGAAGCCAGCGGAGAGCCTCAATTTCACCATCTGCCAACGGTCAAATGTAATCGTGCCATCGATATTAATTCTATCAATGACCGCAACTACGATTTTGTTTTTCTCCTTGAGTACGTCACTAAATGGTTTAGTGAGATGGTACCCTTGGAATATTGGGAATGCTGGTGTTATGCAATTTGTGTTTCTTGGGGACGGGAGTGGACTCCCAAGGAGACCTTTGTCAATTTGGCGTGGAATCGCAGCTGGTCTTTGTTTGGCTAAAATGGAGTTAGCCCACTCAATTCTACTGCTATGGAAGGGATTACTTCCATCCCCCAATGTTTCACCAGGGGATTTCAGAATTCTCATCGCATAACGACGTTGTTTATAGGAGATTCTAGGTTGGATGGCGGTCTTCGTAGTGGAGGCAGGATCATTATTCACAACGCTGCTAGCACTAAGGAGACAACCACTAGGAGCAAGTACAAGGCTACAACTCACATAATTTTATTTTCCTATTATTAGCCTCTGATTCGGCCAAAAATTTGTTCTCCTGACTGATAGTCCAAGTTCAAAAACATTCACTTAAATAATAGCTTTTCCTAATTACATTATTCTCTTTAC
The DNA here is from genome assembly GCA_920937365.1 of Sphaerophoria rueppellii. Classification (NCBI taxonomy): domain Eukaryota; kingdom Metazoa; phylum Arthropoda; class Insecta; order Diptera; family Syrphidae; genus Sphaerophoria; species Sphaerophoria rueppellii. Next base: position 67,739,202 of record CAKKXW010000002.1, on the reverse strand, counting down.
TCCGTCCTAAAAACCCACATTCACCTCCCTACACTTAATTCTTTTCCATTCACCCGCAAAAGAAGAGCAAAAGCTAAAGCCACTAAACGTCACATCAATTAATGTACCTGTCACATTAAGTTCCAAATATTACCTCAAAATAGTATGAAACCTTTTGATTAATTAACACTCATTATGGGAGTAAAACTTTCAACAATGCCAGCCTTATTACAAAAACAAAACACGACCCTCCGTAGAGCAGCAAGAAAGACGAAAAAGAACGAACATTAAACTTTTCTCATATCAACGTACCTAATAATTCCTGCATGAAATGAACATTTTGAATTTTGTGTTGTTGATGTTTAGTTTCTGTTCACTTAACCATCCAGGCAGACATCCTGGCCAGTCGTTCGACCTTTTAGAGTATAGACAATAATGTCGTTTCTCATTTTGTTGGCTTTAACATCCGAAAATGTCAAGTGAATTCTGTCTGAACTGTTTGGCATGCCTTGGATACAATTCTGGAAATGCCAACGACAAACTAGAGGACCAGGACCGATGATTTATCACATCAACGCACGTGAAAGCACAAAGGATATTTTAAAAAACAAAAACAAAAAGTAATAAAGACTTTCAAAAACAGAAAATACCAAAATGTGTCACTCTTTCGCCTCGTGTTTGAGTGTCCTATATTTACTGGAAGTCATGTCCTTGTGTTATGTTGTTATCATTATGTTCGTTTCAACAACATCTACCTACGACTCTTCTTCGTCGTTTCGTATTGGTCGTTTTGTTTTGCGCTGGTGTACAAGGGGTTTTTGGCGCAAAGACTTCCAACACTCAACACACATTTATCACTTGACATAAGCCACACTTAAATCCTGCTTCAAGTCCAAAAACAAGACTTACCAGAAAAAAAAACGGACACAAATGCATCATCATCTTCATCATTATATCATGTCATGGCCGGTTGTGTTTTTGTTGGTTTAGAAGGGGAACTTGAAAAGGAGTTGTGTGTGCCAACCAAAGGCCTTGAAGTCATGCGACAATAAAACCGTACAACATAGCCAATTATGTTTTTTTAATGGTAATTCATTTCTTGGCCTTCTTTTAGCTGTAAACCAGTCCGGCACCTGGAAGACGAATTTCATAATAACATACGAAGCAATAGAGATGGTGTGAAAAGTTTTTGTTCAAACTCCATGTGCAACCGAAAGGACATGTTCATTTATTTCCGATTAGTTTTGGATGTCCTTAAGTCGTTTTTTGTTCCGCTTTTGCTGGCAGACGTCACCAACATCAAAACATAGTATAGTTTTCAGCTAACAAAGGACGAAACTTAATTACTTTTATAACCCTGGGAAATTGGTTGTTGTTAACTTGTTATAAGGCTAGTTGTTGTCCCAGAATCCGGTTGGTGGTTGAGTTTAGAAATACCAACACACAAGTTATTCTTTCTTTTTTACTGAAAATAAAAAAAACAACATCCACTTACATGCGAATGCAGGGAAAAGTGTGCATTTAAACTTTTTTAATTAGTTGCATGTATGGAAGATGAAAGGATTTGTGCTCTTTTCAACCACAATTGGAATTCTTAGCACTCTTGTAGGTACTTTTTTTTTGTATTTTAACACAAGTGGTCACACTCGTAGTTGATCTTTTGTTTGAACGAAGAAACTATTTCCTTTATGGGAATACAAACATTTAAGGACGTTTTAAATGTCAAGGAAGAGAAGGAATTCTGGTGGAACTGACTTCTAGAATTTAGTGAATAAAGTGAATAATGTTATAAAGTTTGTTTGAATGTCTTGATTGAAAAAGGATAATAAGGAGCATGTACCATATTACAACTCAATTCATGGTTTGATTCAAGCTGTAAAGAGGTTATCAGGGAAAAAGAAGTAAAGTTCCGGTGTTTCAGAGCCAGCCCAACTGAGGAAAACTGAAATAAGTTTAAACAAGCCAGGGAGGCCTGCAATGTCCATTTTCGAAGGACCAAATTTTTACATGACCAAAAACTAAGGCATAAAATACTGCAATGTCCCAGAGGCAGTAAAAATTGTTGGCCTTTTGTGAAAAACATGACGAATTCTTCTTCTCGTCCTAACGTTTGTTGACAATGCCACTCCAGTTGTTAGCTGTCTCGCGAAAGCTAACCTTTTTGCTAGGCAGTTCGCCGCCTACTCTTCGCTGTCAGAGAGTCTCATGACTTCCCCAGTTCTTGAGCGTGTTAATGATTCCATGGGACAAATCTTCTTTCCCACTCGTGCTGTGGCCAGAGTCCTAAAGGATCTCAACATACACAAATCCACTGGTCCGGATACAAAACCCTTGCGTAAGCTTTTCCATCTATCCTATTCTCCAGGGCTCGTTCCGAGCAGTTGGAAAACAGCCTTTGTCCAGCCTATTCCAAAAAAAAGGCGAATCTTCTTCTCCCTCCAATTATCGTCCCTTCTTTCTAAGGTCATGGAAACGCTGATAAACTCTCAGCTCAAGAAACATCTCGAAGACCGAAAGCTTCTTAATGATCGGCAGTAGATACGGCTTTCGCAGCAACAGGTCCACTGGTGATCTGATGGTTTATCTCACCGAACAGTGGAACAAATCTTTACATCGTTTTGGAGAAAGTAAGATTGTTGAGCTTGACATTTCAAAGGCATTTGATAAAGTCTGGCTTCTGCATCTTGCTCTTTTATCGAGAAATGCGTGCGTCCAGTATCGATGGATCCCTTCTTCGTTGGATTAGAAACTTTCTTTGAACCGTTCAATACAACTTGTATTGGATGGGTTCAAGTCTGAAAACCCACAACATAAATGCTGGTGTGCCCCAAGGCAAGGTTTAGTTCCCGACCCTCTTTCTCATTTTCATTATGACCTCTCTCTGTTACTTCAAATCCAATAAATTGTTTCGCTGACGATAGTACGACAGTAGCTTCTACGATAGTAGCTTCTTATAAAATATGATAAGCTCATTAAACTCTGACTTAAACAGCATTGTATAATGGGGAATTAAAAACCGTGTAGAGTTTAATGCTTCGAAAACTAAATGCTGTCTTGTATCGTTGAAGCGAGATATACCCCCTTGTCACTGTCTATGAGTGCCACTTGCATCAATGAGACCGAAAATCTCGAGATTCTCGGAATGTGCATCACTGACCACCTCTTGTAGGCCGAGCACATATGCGATGTCTTAAGACGGTGCAAGAAATTTGTCTCCCCGTCTGATCTGGCTACTTTCTATAAGACTTATATGAGTACAATTTGTACCTTTGGGCTGGTGCTCCTGTCACATACTTACTTAAGAATAGCTGTAAGAATGATCGGTTATAGAGAATTCACTGATTCATTCACTCCTAAAGACCACCGGTCGTAACGTTTCGTGTCTCTCTGTTTTATCGTTATTTCTACGGTCAGTGCTTTAGAAAAATAGCCGTTTGCGTTCCTCATCTCAAACAATTCAACCGTAATACTCGTGCTTCCAGGAATGTCCATCAGTTTACCGACGAGCCCAACTTCGGACGTACTCTCAAGCAGAGAGAATCATTTTTAAGCCGTACTACACGAATGTGGAACTCTCTTCTACGCTCTGTCTTTCCCAGTCATTACAATGTTCAAGAATTGAAGAGCAATGTACACCGAAACCTCCCTTCCTACCCCTTTCCTTCTTTCTAATGCACTCACTGTGTCTCTGGCATAAAAAGGGTATAAGAAATCCCTTGAGTGGGTGCAATTATACAAAAAAAAAATATTCCTTAATTCTTAATCCTCTCAACTTCTTTTTTTTGCAATTTTCTTTATGACATTAAAATTAATTCAATGATCCACAAATAAATTTGATTTCTCAATGTCAGTATTGACTTAAAAAAATTAGATGAAATGGTATAATAGTGGACCAATAGAAATTTATACAAAAAAATAAAAAAATAAAAGAGAATAGCGAGTCAATTCAAAAATTAAAATTAAAAAATATATAAAAATATATTTTGTATTCAAATCGTAGTCAATTAAGTTGGAGCAATTTTCGTTTAACATCAACCACTCAACATTTTTAGTAAACTTAAGTAAAAATATTAAACGTGTCAATAAAAATAAATCAAAACAGAATACAAAAATTATACTGCACTCATTCATCAAAAATGTTTTTTTCAAAAAATCAAAAATGTACTTATAAGATTTATTAAAATAAATTAAATAATGCACTTAATAAGAATACGAAAAAATTATGGAAAAATCAGAATTTTTCATTTTTTCATTTTTTACTTAAAAAATAAAACTCAAATTAGACGCAAACAATTTTATTGTAAGGAAATACTATTTTTCATGTTACTTATATGTAAAAAAAAAAATATTTGTATGCATAAATAAAATAGAATAAAATAAATACTCCTGTAAGCAATTTATTTTTTCTTGTTAATCTGTAAAATCTTAACACAAAATGCTGTAATTATATTTAAAAAAAAGATGCACACAAAAATCGAAAATTATGTTAAGAAATTATAAATTCTACATAGTTTTAAGCAAAAATAAGAACAAACTCCAAATTATATATAAATATATATATATGAAAACCCTGTTAACAATAATAAATTATTTTATTGACATAAATTAATGAAGCCATGTTGTTTTCTCTTCAACAAAGAAAAGATATAGACATAAAGGAAAATTCATAACTGAATTCAACAAGCAATGCATTTTGATACAATGATTTCTTTACTTACTTACCTATAGTGGCGCTACAGTCCAGGTCGGACCAGGGCCAACCAACTCCTCCAGCCAGCTCGCTCCCTAGCTTGCTGTCTCCAGTTTCGCACGCCAAGTTGGTTCAGGTGCTCCACCTGTGTGTTCCACCTGAGTCGCGGTCTTGCTCCTATGCAATATCCTTCCGGGTTGGATTCGAAGACTCTACCAGCCGGAGCATTATTTTCCATTCGCTCAACACGACTCAACCATCTAAGTCACTGGATCTTAAATTTTCTGGCTAAGTCAGTGTCGCTGAACAGCTCGTACAGTTTTTGGTTGAATCTTTGTCTCCATTCACCATTTATTCAGACAGGACAAAAAATCACTCGAAGAATTTTTCTCTCAAAGCAGCCCAAAGAGTTTTCATCAGATGTTATCATGGTCCATGTCTCTCCACCATACATGAGCACCGAGATGAATAGGGTTTTGTAGAGTGTCACTTTAGTTGCCTTCTAAGTCCAAAGAAGAAGCGATTGGCAAGAGTGATTCATCGTTTAATTTCAGCGCTGGTGTTGTTGTCCGAGTTGATAGTTGATCCCAGGTAGACAAAGTCTTTGACTACGTCGAAGTTAAATCTGTCTATGTTGACGTTTGCTCCAAGACGTCGATGTTGGTAGTCCTTTCTTGTCGACAGCATTTACTTGATCTTGCCCTCGTTAACCGCTGTACCCATCTTCCTGGCATCCGTCTCAAGACTCACAAACGCTCCACTGACATCACGCTGTGTTCTTCAATTATGTCAATGTCGTCTGCGTATCCTAGTAGCTGGACGGACTTTGGAAAGATTGTGCCTCTGGTGTTGACGTTGGAGCTTTGCACAATCTTCTCAAGAATGATGTTAAAGAAATCGCATGACAACGCATCGCCTTGTCTAAAACCTTTTTTGACATCAAATGCGTCCGTAAGGTTTTTTCCGACCATGATGGAACAGCGTGAGTTTTCCATTGTCATCTTACACAGACGGACGAGTTTTTCTGGTATGCCAAAACTAGACATTGCTCTATATAATTGGTCTCTATAGACGCTGTCATACGCGGCCTTGAAATCAATGAAAAGGTGGTAGGTATCGATTTGAAGTTCCTGTGTCTTCTCCAAGGTCTGCTGTAGGGTGAATATTTGATCGATGGTGGACTTTCCGAGTCTGAAACCACACTGATAAGGACCTATCAGGTTGTTGCCGAAGGGTTTCAAACGTTCACGCAGCACGGCAGGCAAGATCTTATAGGCGATGTTTAGGAGACTTATACCTCTGTAGTTTGTGCAGTTCAGGAGATCTCCTTTCTTGAGGATCAGGCACACGATGCTGAGGTTCCATTCATCAGACATGCTTCCCTCGTACCAAATTTTGCAGATGAGCTGGTGCATGCTCCTAACCAAATCATGCCCATCTGCTTTGTAGTCTGCACCAGCGGCTTTGTTCGACTTAAGATTAGATATCGCTTCTTCACTTCGTCCATGTCGGGTAGGTGGAATTGTTGGCCTTCTGCACCCAAATTGAATGGTTCTGTATTGCTGACGGAGTTTTGGTCGTCGTCGCCATTATAAAGCTTGGAAAAGTGGTCTTTCCATATCCTCGGCACTGACTGCGGTTCCACTACGATGTTCCCATGATGGTCTCTACAGGCTTTAGTTCGCGATGTATAAGCCCTGGAAGTTTGTTTCACCTTTTTGTAGAATTTTCGAACCTCGTTCCTGTTGTGGCATCCCTATCTATCTCCTCGATCGCTCGCTTCTTATGCTTCCTATTTTTTCTAAGAAGCTTATGCTTATGTCTCCTTTTCTGCTCGTAGAGCTACGAGCTGCTCGTGTCCTTCTTTGCAGCGCCGCTATGTATGCCTCTCGTTTAGCTGCATGTGCTCGCCGGCACTCATCGTCAAACCATAGGTTTCGTTGTGGTGGCCGTGTAAACCCTAGCACTTCAGAGGCGGAATCTCTGATGGCTGCTTGGCAGTTATGCCACTGGTTCTCTATATTTTGTGCTAGCAGCAAAGGACTTCTGAGGAGATTTTCGGAGACACGATCGGAAAAGGATCTTGCAATCTCTTGCGATTGTAGCCGTCTGACTTCGAATTTCCTCCTAGCATTTTCACGTGTTGGCTTTGATCGGGATATCCGCATTCGTATCTTATCTACAACAAGAGTTGTCCGTGTGGATGTTAGCACCTCGGAATGTACAGATATCTTGCATGCTAGAGAAGTGTCGTGCGTCGATCGCAATGTGATCAAATCTGGTTGACGGTTGATTGGCCAGGATATTTCCATGTTCCGTTGTGGATATCGCGTGCTTGCTATCATTACGTCTCGCCCCGCAGCGAAGTCGTGTAGCCTAAATCCGTTATCGGAGGTGGTCTTGTGTAGGCTATGTAGTCCGATTATTCCACCAAAGATTTCTTCTCTACCCAGTTTAGTATTAAAATCTGCAAGGACGATTTAAAATATTATAGCTAGGGCATATTGCTCATATGTCTTGCCGAGAAGCTCGTAGAATCTATCTTTGGTGTCTTCATCCTTTTTCTCAGCGGGTGCGTGAGCGCAGATGAGGCTGATGTTGGTGAATTCAGCCTTGATACGGATTGTCGTGATGCTCATTCACTGAGTTGAAACTCAAGACCTTCCTCCTGAGTCGAGTCCCAACTAAAAATCCACATCCAAATAGCGTTTATTTTGTTCCCGGTAGTAGTCGCCCATCGCATCTCTTGGATGGTAGTTATATCTGCTTTATAGCAGTCAAACGCTTCCGTTAGTTCTTCGGCAGCACGTGGTCTGTTAGGAGACCTATAATTACAAGTGCAAAACCGAAATTCATTGTCCTTAAATCGTTTGCATGGGTCGTCATCATTAATTCCGTCCGATTCCGAGGCTTGCTGGTGTTTCGGAACCAAGTCTTCTTTATGTGGCCGGGCAGTCACCCCGACGACGCACGACCTCCAACCTGGAGTGTCAGATCTTAAGTTAAACTCTAAGACGAAGAGCCAGCCAAACCGCTCCTTTTAGGGCTACGTCGCTACGAATATATCGGAATAGCCCCATAAGGTTTCACTAAGTAGTTCATCCTGACTGGAACTATAGATGCAAGCGTTGATTCCATCTTGAGAATTCTTCCGCTGCCCCCTGTTGAAAAGGAGGCATGCCTTAGTGGACGCATTTCTCCTCTCTCCCTCTCTTTCTCTTTCTCTTTGCTGCCGGCAACACCTTCCTACTGGGGTTGGAACCCAATTTTCGGTTGAAGGTACTGGGCACCCGATGTTCACCATGAGGAGGTGGAGAGAAGGCGTTGATAGACAGAAGTTTCTGTGGACCTTTGTGTCCTCTTGAATGCACGTGAACACCCTCATTTTTGCTAGCCCAAATAAGTTCCTTTTCTGGCAGAAGACCATCAATAAACTCCTCGTAGAGACCACTGGTTTATTGGTAAATGCCTTAAAAGTTGATTTATTTTATTGATTCAATGCTGCTTTTTTTCAATCAAGCTCAGTGAAGATGACGGCTTGAACCCAGAAGATGGGCGCTTTGTGTATATCAATATCATATCTGAAGCATGCTGCGACATTCTGTCAACAGGCCATTAACAATGCATGAGTTTGAAAGCTCTCGCAACCACACACGGACGATGTAAAAACTCACTTCGCAAACGTGCTGTGAATTTAGGTGGCGGTGTCGGAGGAACGACGATAATGCGAGTGTTCTCATCACTGCCAATGACCTCATATATAACGAAGAACGAAAGACTGACACGAACACACTCGTAAACATTTTAAACAACCAAAGTTCCAAGCTAACCAAAACAAATGCCTGTACAGCCTCAACCAATGATAATTCCAACAACTATGGTTATCTATTGCGTATAACATCAAGAACAATCAGCATGACGATGACTCGCAGATCTTGGATCCAGGTGGGACAGGCAATGCTACCGTCTCCGATGAAATATCTGATTATTTTAAAAAGCTCAAAAATGCTTCACTTCTGCAGTATCAACAGCAACACCAACAGCCGTCGTCACGATTGAAAGGCTCTGAATAACGATTTGTTTAAATTGATGACGATGAAATTCAGCACAGCTGCAACGGTTTGGTGGACTCGCTGGAGGAGCACATCAATTCCAATTTTCATTATCAAGCGGCCAAAGTCCTCTATGTGTTGCAAATTCTTTTACACCGAACACTCCCGACTTAGAACTTTAATAAAGATAATATTGGATGTTCGCATCCAATATTATCAACAAGCGAATAAAACGAAATTAATTTATTTAAGAAAATTAAGGAATTAAATACGAAACGAAATGCACCAGCCCGATGTGCCGCGAATTTATTACTGGACAAGAACAATGGAAATGAGAAATTACAATGACACTCGATGTCAGGTGTGTTCAGCGAAATGAGGATTTGCAATAGACTTATAGCTTTGCATATAGAATCTATAGTAGCGGCACCATATTGAATTTTGAGTTGGTTACTCGCGCCGTGTTTGGCGCTGCCAGATATTCGCCCGTTTTTATATTTCAAAGACAGCTGATGTTGAAAGGAAAGAGGAATATGGAGAAGAAAAAATGAATGAAGAGCGAATGTCATTTTTGTATTTTTGTTGTTTGTTGTTTGTAACAAGATAAAGAGACAAATTAGAAGAGAGCTTAGCTTCTGCTTTTGAAACAAAATTTATTTGAGAACTGCAGACTTTATTCAATATTTGCGATGTTGTCTATTTTCGATTTTTCATATAAAATGCTTGCAAAACCTATACAACCTTATTATCTCACTACAAGCTTATGTCTATTCGTGAGGATAGATTTCTTGATCAGTTTTGTAAGAATTTTGCCTTTTTGTGGCAAATGATCAAATGACCTATATCTGAATGAAGAAAGAAGGTTGTTGATCTGGTTGGAAATGTGTGTTAGGTCAGTTATTGAGGTGTTTTTTGTTTGTTTTTTTTTTTAGGAATTTCTGTGATTGCTCATAAGGAATCATTGAATTAATTATTTTAATTCATGTGAAGCGTGATCAACTGATATTGGATATGTTTGAATAGTTTTTTTTGTGTAATAACTAAAGTTGAATATATTTCGATTAATTAAACACATACTCACTTCTTATTCATGTTCAGGAGCGTACCTGTTTTGAAAGAAATTGCACCAGTAATTTTTTTGTTTGAAATATGAGGAAATTACAAACCTCTGGAGCGGAAAGCGACGATGAGTTAGAAAATGTTAAGTAAAAGGAAAAAATTATTTAAATTTTCTATTTCTATTTGAAGAAACGTCCTGCTGTCTCTCGTTTCATAGGTACCGTCGAAGAAAAATATGAAATACAAAAAAAATTAATTGTGGGTGAACTTACTGATTGAACTGTTTCATATTGCCTCTTTTCTCTTCCATTTTATATGTAGGGTATAGTATGGTGAAGTTCCTTCTGCAATGTTTAAACTAAGAAATCAGCTTCGCAAGTATGTCCCAATTTGGTGTTCCAACGACGTAAGCAATTGTCTGCTAAATCTGCTAGCGCAAAGCGAAGCCTTTGATTGTAGTTATTTCCATGCATGTATGGGTTTTTTTACACATAATGTGAAATCCTGCAACGAGGCACATCAAACGAATTTTGATTTAAAATCCTAAAAAACAGTTGAATTTTCGTATTTTATTTTCCTCCTTTGAAAATAAACAGAGAACATTTTTTTCAATTTTCTCTCTTCTCTGCCTCTGCTGTTCTCATTCTAAATACAATTTTCTCTTGTTTGAATTCGCTTGTTTGATTTTGCCTCAGTATAATTCTTGCTTCAGTTCTGTGGGGCGCTGCGATCGATTCTCGGTGCTGCCACTACTATTTAGTATATATGCAAAGCTTATAGACAGCAAGACAAGTGCTGCCACACCGGTAGCTCAGGTTAAGGGGTGGGTTAGTGTTCCTTAAACATCGATAGTTATCGATAGTAAATGACTATCAAAAACATCGATGGTTTTTATAACTATCGATCTATCGAATGTGTCATAATTATAATATAAGGCCGTGTGCGAATTGGATGAATTGTGGTTAAAAATGGATGAATTTTTAACCACTACTGTCATATTTTAACCTGCTCCGCAGCTAGTCTAATTTTTAACACAATTTATTCAATGCGAAGTGTCAAAATTTAATCAAACGTCAAGTTTTAACCCATTTTTAACCCAATTCGCACACGGCCTAAGTTCCCCTTTCCTTTATTACTAAACACTTCCATTCGCTATTGAAAAACGGTGAGCACTGAACGCACTGTCTATGAAATAAGAATGGGGAATCCCCAAATACCAAGCTTCGTCCTAGGCTGTGTTTGTTAGTGTTAGTGCTCTTGTATTGTTTTTTATACGGAATCGGTTTCTGTTGTTTAACACAATGGTAAGAAATAACTGCAAGTGCTGCTAAAGAATCCAAGTAACTGATGTTTTATATTACACGCATATTTACATACTAACGTTCATTTCATTGTCATTCTTACTTCAATAGTGATCCACTATATTTATAGAATTTAAATAATCTTGTTTTTATTTTTGGAAAACTATCGATAGACTATCGATACTATCGGATGTTTTTTTTAAATAATCGCGAACTATCGCAAGTGCCGACTATCGATGTTTAAGGAACACTAGGGTGGGTTAAATTAATTGAAAATATTTTTGATCGAGGTGATCAAAATTGAATTGATATCAAATGATATCGAAAGGAGTTGATTAAAATTGAAGTACAGGGGCGTACTCAATTTTGAAAATGGGCGCCAGGAAACTTTTTTTTTGGTAGTTTACCAAACCAATGATGAAAAAAAAAAATACCTGAAAAGTCTTCAAAATAGTTAATAATAAATAGGAAATTTAAATTTTAATTGTTTTATTGACTGGAAAACCGTGGGAAAACCTGGATTAAAAACCAGTATCTTTTCAAACCAAAGAACAAAGATTCTATTAGAGTACCAGAAGGGCACTCTTGACGATTAAAGAAATTAGCAAAAAAAAATCAAAAGAAGCAAACAATTTTGTGTCGAAACACAAAGAAAAACCACCCAAGAAAATTCGAGATAAAATTTTCCAAGTAAGGAAAGAAACAAAATGGCCGCCAACCAGGCCAATTAAAATTATGAAGAAGAAAAGAAAATCAAAGAAAATAACCAAATTAAAATACTTAGCTCCAAATATGTCCTTTGCAGAAAAATCAAAGAAATGGTCTCTCCTCCTCCCCACTCAACAAAATTCGTATTTCCAAGAAAAAAAAAAGGAACAAAATTACGAGAAAATTTCTCCAAAAATTTTTTCAAAAAAAATATGGCTGTTCTAAGTCTTCACGCTTTCGTGATTCTTCCAAAAGTGAAAGTTCCAAGATGGCGAACTTATCTCGTCCGGCTACTCGACCCTCAGGCCATCTCCTTCGGACCTTTTGCGTGGTGAACGTTCTGTCTCGGTCCTGCACTTGCCTCCGTCCATAAGACTGGGGTGTGCGACCGGGAAGCCATGAATCGTCCATCGCACGCGGTCAATACACATAGGTGATGCGATCACCCAGTAGCACAGTGGACGAGTTCAGCTCACATCCATCACTTCCAGTCAAGGATTCGAACTTCGAACAACCATCCGGAATTCCATGTATTAAAAGGACTCTGCATGGGTCCGTCTTCTAGTATTAATAATTTGAGGAGAAACCATTTCCTTCGACTAAGTTGCGACATTTGGACCTAGGTTTAAAGAGAAAGAGAATGGTGTGGTTAATCTTTAATGTTTACGACAGTTTACGGTGGGCACTCGGCCATACTAAATTTACGTTGGTGCGATTAAAATTCACACATTGTTGGGCATGGGTAAATTCTTCATGCCTTATCCGTACAAATCATATGCGTACATATATTGTCCTCTAATTGTGGACCGCCCGTCGCACAACTCGTTGGTGTGGGCACCCTGCCGCACACTTCTATTGTTTGAACCTGTTGGGTTTACGTTCCCAAAATGCTAGAAGAGCAGGTCACTGGCTGATGGCCCAGGTTTTAACTGAACTCTTCAAGAATTTTGGGATCGCAAAAGAAAATGGTTAGCACAGGGGCAGGTAAAACTTGTTGTGGTGAAATTTACCGCAACATATGAGCACATGAAAATCATTGCAATGTTCAAAGATGATACCGAAGTCGATGACAACGATAGCGGTGACGACAGGAACGCCAAGAATATATAATTTTTATTAACAATGTCTTGTTTATGTTTATGTCAACTTACTCGAAAAAATTGGAACGAAATTATATAATATTCAACTTACCAATTCTATTTCTTGTGTGTCGTTTGATTTTAAGTTCTAACTTATCACATCGGTGCGTCAAATGGTAGATAACAGTGCACTCATTAGGACCCAAGAGTCCTCAACAACCTCTGTCTACCAAGTCCTACTCTCACCTCCACGATGGTGACCACTGGATGTCTATAGTACCTAAGCTGGAGATAGGGTGAAAACTCTTATTGAAGGCTTTGGCGACAGCTAAAGAGGGAGGGCGGGGAGAGTGTATCAAATGAGGCACTACTCTACTCCTTTTTTTCCCATAGATAGAATGTGGAATGTTAGGTCCCTTAATAGACCACGTGCAGCCGAAAAGCGAGTGGAGGCCCTAGACCATTATAAGGCGGATATAACCGCCATCCAGGAAATGCGATGGGATGGGCCGGGCAAAACGAGGATGAAAAACTGCGATATTTACTACGGCAACTGCTACAACAAACAACAACAGTGTTTGTTTGGATGTGGCTTTGCCGTTGGAGGCAGGCTTAGACAGCATGTCCTTAGCTTCAGATGCGTCAAAGAGCGCCTTACGACAATCCGCATAAAAGCTAAATTTGGCAGCATAAGCCTCATATGCGCTTACGCCCCCACAGAAGAGAAAGATGACGACACCAAAAACAAGTTAAGTTCTATGAGCTCCTCGATAAGACATACGAGCAATGCCCTAGCTTCGACGTTAAAATTGTCTCAGGAGATTTTAATGCCAAACAAGGAAGAGAGGACATCTTTGGTGGAACAGTCGGAAAACACAGCCTTCCGATAACGGATGCAGGCTGATATATTTTGCAGCATGGCGAAACAAAGTAGTAGCAAGTACGCGTTTCCCACTTCTCAACATCCATAACGGGACCTGGAGGTCTCCAGATCAATCAACTGTCAACCAGATCGATAATATTGCGATTGACGTAAGACACTCTTCAAGCATTATTGATGTCCGAACCTTCCGAGGGGCCAACATCGACTCGGACCACTACATCGTTGTAGCTAAGGTAGTGCAGCGGATATCTCGACCAAAGCCAAAAACAGGAAGTGCTAGAAGAAAGTGTAACGTCGGACGGCTGCAATCGCACGAGATCGCTAGATCCTTTTCCAATCAAGTGTCAAGTAACCTCATGAGAAGTCCAGCATCGAGCACTGGGAACCTTTGGCAGAATTTCTAGGAAGCCATAGGGATGCTGCCTATGATGTGCTGGGTTTCACACGGCCACCAAAAGGAAAAAAGAAGTATATACAGCAGCCCTGCACAGGGGGATGACATCAGCTCGGGAGCTTTACGAGCAGAAGAGGAGAGAAGAACACAAGATTTTCAGAAAGAAAAAGAGAGAGCATGAAAAGCGATCGAGAGACTAGAAAGAGGAATGAGGTTCGGAAGTTTTACCAAGAGGTGAAACGAATGTCTCAAGGTTACCGAGCACGAACTGAAGCTTGTAAAGACCAACAGGGAAATATTGTAGTAGAGTCAAAGTAAATGCTGAGGATATGGAAGGACCACTTCTGCAGACTTGCGGCGATGACGAATCAAATTCCGCTGTCAGGCAGAATGAACCATTCAATGAAGACGACGCAAGCCAAGATTTCCATCTACCCGACCATGAGAAAGTGAAGATAGAAATAAGAAAAAAAGAAGAGAAGATAGCAATATCTAAGCTGATGGTATCACTGCCAAACTCTTCAAATCAGCCGGTGATGTCGTGGTAAGGAGCATGCACCAACTCATCTGCAGAATATGGTCGGAAGAGAGCATGCCCAATGAATGGAACCTCGGCATTGTTTGCACGATCCTGAAGAAAGGAGGCCTTCTAAACTGCACCAACTACATCAGCCTCCTTAACATCGCCTATAAGATCTTTTCTGCAGTAATATATGAACGCCTGAAGCCGTTTGTGAACAAACTGATAGGTCCATATCAGTGTGGCTTTAGACCAGGAAAGTCCACCATCGATCAAATATGCACAGTACGGCAGATCCTGGAAAAAACTCAAGAACTCCAAATCGACACCTACCATCTTTTTATCGATTTTAAGGCCGCGTATGACAGCATCTATAGAGAAGAACTGTATGAAGCCATGTCCAGTTTTGGCATTCCTACAAAACTCATTCGTCTGAGCAGGATGACAATGGAGAACTCACGCTGCTCCATTAAAGTCGTAACTGACCTCACCGACGCCTTCGATGTCAAAAAAGGCTTTAGACAAGGTGATGTACTGTCATGCGACTCCTTTAACACCATATTGGAACGAATAGTGCAGAACTCAAACGTCAACACTAGAGACACTATGTTCCAGAAGTCTGTGCAACTACTCGCGTACGCTGATGACATTCATATCATTGGAGAACGCAGCAGGACGTCAACAGTGCTTTTGCTAGTATACAGACAGAGGCTGAAAAACTGGGTCAATGAGGGCAAAACAAAGTATATGCTGTCATCGAGAAAGGACACCCAACATCGACGTCTTGGACAAAACGTCACGATAGACGCATATAATTTCGAGGTAGTTAGGGACTTTGTATACCTTGGCTCCGCTATCAACACGGACAACGACATCAGCGCCGAGATCAGACGAAGAATAACTCTTGCTAATCGCTGTTTCTTCGGGCTCAGAAAGCAATTGAGTAGTAAAGCCCTCTCCCGAACAACTAAGGTGACGCTCTATAAGACCCTCATCATCCCCGTCCTGCTATATGGTGCAGAAGCTGGACCCTGTCAAAAGCAGATAAGAGCGCCCTAGGCCGGTTCGAAAGAAAAGTTCCACGGAAGATCTATGGTCCTGTCTTTATAAATGGTGAATGGAGGAGACACTGACCTAGCTAAAAGAGTGAAAGTTCAAAGACTCAGATGGCTTGGTCACGTCGACAGAATGGACACCAATACTCCAATAGAGGAAGACCAAGGCTCAGGTTTCGCGCGCAAGTTGAAGACGACCTCAACCAACTCGGCGTACGAAACTGGAGCCAGCTAGCTAGAGACCGAGCTGGCTGGAGAGGTTTGTTGGTTGAGGCCCAAGTCCGACCCGGACTGTAGCGCCACCTTAAAAAATAAAACTTATCACATTAAACTAAAGAAACAAACTCAACATTTCAGACACGAAGTCCAATCCCTTGATAAACTTATGCTTCTTTATTCCAAACTATTTTCAATAACATTTGATTTAATAACATTTTTCTTATTTCACTGGTTTACGTTCGTGCAGACTTTTACATCAATTTAATCTTTTGGAAGCTCAACGTTAGACATAAGGCGGGACACGATCTGCAAAAGGCAGAAGCAAAGTTTACATAAAAACCTCCCAGAAGTGTTCGAGTCGTAAACGATTTCATGAAGACAAAATAAATGCAACTTTAAAGAAGTTGAAAATTGCTATATTTCTTGACTATCTACCTCTTCCGATGTTTTGAAAGAGGCGATGATGAGGGGGCCGAGACTTGTTTTTGCTGCTCTTTACCGGTGTCCTAGCGGTCGGAGACTGTTGATTGAGGCCCAAGTCCACAACGGCCACCTTAAGTAAGTAAGTAAGATCTGTGGTGACTTTTTTTAGACGACTGTTGTAGTCAGCAGATGGAGTGCGAGACCAGGACCGGGTGTGACTCTTCGATCGACTACGAGATCGGTTTCTTGATCTAGAACGAGAACGCTGAATAAAGCCACCCAAAGCATTATGTATCCTTGCGACTGTAGTCACTGCTGGCGTGGTGTTTAGATCGGCCTTTTTAGGTTTTCATGTATTTCTTTTTAGTTCCTCCACTGCACTTTCGAGTTTTTCAACATTCGGGTAAACAACAAAAGAATAGCATATATCACTAATGTCGTCCTCGGATATCTTAAAGATTCCATACCACGATGGACTGGATGGTAGAGCAATACCCAATAAGGTAAATGCTTGCACAAGCAATTTTCTCTGGCTGATAACGCATAAAGACATCGATTCTTAGCGAGTCGTTCATGGAATTCCATGTAATCTGCACTTGCAAGTACATGACAATCAATGCGGATGCATTGAGAACTCTTCGCTCAGCTTTGCTAACTTGATTCTTTAAAATTGTGTAGAATTGATTCAGGATAATTGGCGTAGTATTTCATTCAGTAATGCCAGGTTGGAATGATTAGATTGACTCATCTGCGGCCAAAAAATATATACAAAATTTAAAATCCTTATAATAATCAAGAAAACAAAAGAAACACTAAATTTAGTTTAAAGTTTTAAATTAACCAAAAAAAAAAAAAAAATAGAAAAATCTAATTTATAAAAACAAATGAATTAAATTTAATAAATTTAAAAAATTTACCTGGTGAGCGCAGCCGGAGGTTGATTTTAATAATAAGAAAAAAACATAACACTAACAATAAAATAAAAGCAATCACAATTAAATAAACGAGGATATGAAACATTATTAATTGTTTTTGTCTTGATTTTTGTTAGCTTCGCTATTTTTGTTTGTGTACTTCTTCTTCTTAATTATTTATTTTTTTAACTGTTCTTCTATGGAAATAGAACACACATAGATACACACATAGATATACACAGCATCAAATACGATCTCGGAAGTTAAAACAGAAAATCAAAACTAAACTAGAACTTGAAAAAAAAAATTTGATAATTCTTTTGATTATTCAAATTTTTAATTTTCAAAATTTTTGATTTTGTTTATGTGCATAGTGTTTAGTGTACCTATGTATGGAAAGTAAGTTGTATGTGTAACGTTCTGTGGTAAGTATGTGTATTTGTTTTGTCTTTGGTAAGCATTGTTATGACATAATACTTATTATTATTTGAATCTGTTGTAATCTTTAAAATGATTTTGAGCACTTTTAGAACACTCTCCCCATTCCAATTTGGGTGGCCAAACGATTGCTTTTGGTCTTCTAGCGACGTGCACGTGCCCCCTGACTACAGTCCCAAGAATAAATCCCATAATGTTTAGGGTACCCTTATTCAACGAACAATTCCCTTGCCAATAGGTTAGGTTAGGTTAGGTTGTAGTGGCTGTCTAGTTGTTTGTTGACTCACTTAGACCTCAATGATCCATTGCGATACCACAAAATACTTTTTTTTTTCCAAAATTCATTTTTATTCATTATCACTTAAAACTACTTATTACTAGGCAAAGAATTCAAACTAGCTTATTATCTAAAATCTTATATTTAACTTACTGGCCCCAATCGGGCGCTCTAAGTAATTCATGATTTTCTTAAAAGTAATGCCTTTCGGCCTATGAACTATTTTATTAAATTTGTTTTATTGCTTTTGTTAGAAAATTAAAAAAAAAAACTAACACCATATCATTTTCATTTTACTTACATGCTACTTAAAATTAAGTCCTTAAAATAAAACTTAAAATTAACTAAAACTACCTATTCATACCACAAAATACTCATGGGAGAGGAATGGACTCAAACAGACCAATTCGTGCTCCTAATGAAGTTAGAGAGACATTTTGTGTCAATCGTTGCCAGTTAACTGGTATTATCGAAGAAGGGATTACCGAGATAGTTATTCCTTCTATTGAAGAGTGCTTGACATGTACATAGAAGATGTTGGACTGTTTCCTCTTCCTCCTCGTTCATGCAGCTTCTACAGAAGTCATTTGTATAGACCCCTAGCTTCAGAGCATGCCTACCTATGAGGCAGTGTCCTGTTATAACTCCAATTGTAAAGCTTATGCTTGGCCATATTTGTTTGGTTGCTAGGCAGGTGGTACCCTTTAATCGCCATTACTTCTGCCTGCAAAAAACTACATTGATTGGGAAGTCTATATGATAGACTGAGATTCACTTGTTCCGAATAGATACCACTTCCAACTCCATAATCGGTCTTTGAAGCGTCTGTATAGAAGTGTACCGCATTGTCTTCTTCCCAGGAAGATCTTGAAGGGATGGAGACATGGAAGCTTTTATCCAATACCATGTTAGGGGTGATATAGTCTAAGCGATCTGGGATATATCTGAAATTGTCTAGAATAGTAGTATGACCAGTATTGTTACTGTTCCATTAAGAGGTAGCTCTAAGCGTCACACATGAATTGGCTGCCACAATTTTGGAGAAGATGTCAAGAGGTGTTAGGTTTAAAAGCACTTCTAGGGCTGCGGTTGGTTTTGAGCGAAATGCTCCTCTGATGCACATACCTGCTGACCGCTGGACTTTGATGAGCTTATTTAGATTTACCATCTTGTCCAGTGCGGTCCACCATACGACAACTCCATAAATGAGTGTCGGTCTGATTACCGAAGTGTATAGCCAGTGGGTTATTTCTGGGGAGAAACCCAATTTTGAGCCTATGACCTTTTTAAAAGTAAAAACGCTACAGTAGCCTTTTTCACTCTTTCATCAATATTTGCCTTCTATTCCTTTAATCGTGGGTGGATTAATCTGAGGAATTTTGTACCTTCTTGTAAGGAGTAGGTACTAGTTCTTTTTTATGTGAATTGACGTCCAAGCCATATACTGTTTAGCCCAATTTGTCAGCCTGTTTAAGTAATTTTGCAGGAGTTCCGACAGAACTTGACGATGTTTCCCAGATACAGATATTGCAACGTCGTCAGCATAGGCAATCACCTTAAAACCCTCTGCTTCCATTGAACTTAGCAGGTCGTTTACTACCATGTTCCATAAAAGAGGTGAAAGGACCCCGCCTTGTCACTGCCCACTGGCTATACACTTCGATTATTAGACCGATACTCATTTATGAAATAGTCGTATGGTGGACCGCACTGGACAAGGTGGTAAATCTAAAAAAGTCTAGCGGTCAGTAGGTATGTGCATCACAGCTCAAAAACAACAGAAGCCTTGAAAGTAATTTTAAACCTAATACCTCTTGACATCTTCTCCAAAATGGTGGCAGCTAATTCATGCGTGCCAACTCTCAATGGGATCAGTAACTATCTTAGACATTTTTAGATCACTAGGACTATTCCACCCCAAAAATGGTTTTCGATAAAAGCTTCCAAATTTCCTTCAAGATCGTCTTGGAAAGAAGAGAGAACCCTGGAAGACAATACGGTACACTTCTATACAGACGGTTCAAAGACCGATTACGGAGTTGGAAGTGGTATCTATTCGGAACAACTGATACTCAGTCTATCATACATACTTCCCAATCAATGTAGTTTTTTCCAGGCAGAAGTAATGGCGATTAAAGAGCCAAAGAAAACGTTATATCTTGCAAGGATATACGAATCTTCTCGGACAGCCAAGCCGCTCTCAAATCTCTCGCGTCTGTCTCCACAAACTCTCAAATAGTCCACGATTGTCGATCATCTCTGAATGAGATGACGGAACAGTTTAATATTCACCTCATTTGGGTGCCGGGCCTCAGAGACATCCTGGGAAATTGCAAAGCCGATGAGCTCGCCAAAAACGGAACACTTCTGTCTACCGTTAGACAAAGACATAACATAGGAACACCACTTGCAACATGCAAATATGTATCTTCGCAAACAATATGCTCTAGAATCAGCAAATGCTAGATGGTCACAGGGTACGCCCTGCTTAGCAACCAAGCAAATATGGCCAAGCATAGACCTGAAACGGTCAAAAGGCCTGATTTCCCTGAGCAGACAAACTATAAGCTTTACAAGTGGAGTCATAACAGGACCCTGCCTCATAGGCAGACATGCCTTGAGACTTGGGGTCTACGCAAACGACTTCTGTAGAAGCTGCATGGACGAGGAGGAGGAGGAAACAATCCAACACCTTCTGTGTACATGTCCGGCACTCTCCAATAGAAGGAATAACTATCTCGGTAATTCCTTCTTCGATAATACCAGTGAACTGGCAACGATCGACACAAAATGTCTCTCTAACTTCATTAAAAGTACAAAATGGTTTGTTCAAGTTCATTACTCTCCCATGAGTAACCTCATTAGTGGTATCACAATGGACCCTTGAGGTCTAAGTAAGTCAATGACATCCGGACAGCCACTCCAACCTAACCTACGATTGTGTGTCGATCGTTTTTTGATGTGGCCTCATGAGTTCCGCCTTTCAGAGAAGGAGCTCCTGCATGGGTCAGCTAGTTTTCATTTTTCCAGACCTTCTTTAAGGAAATCAAACAAAGGCCATTTTTATTTTGATTTTGCACACATATATTCACGTAGTTAATACATTAAAATTTATTTGATTCATTGATAGAATATAGAGTATAATTATTGAATATTTTCAGTGATGATTTTATTGTTTATTTTTCTAATTTAAGTATTACGTCAATACAATGTTATAATTTTCTTACAATTTGAGACCATTCTTTTGCAAATGATAAAAAAATCTTAAAAAAAAAAAAAACATATCAGATTTTAAATAGAAAAAGCAAAATAATGTTTGATATGTAAGTCAACAAAAGATAACGTTTGCCTCGATTTGTCTTTTTTCCAGTTTGACTCCTGGGAACTTGGTTTCAATTTAAAGTTTTGATCTCATCAAACTTGTAATTTTTTGATAAACTTAAGATTAATTTTAGTTAATTTATGTGATATTTTGTTAAAAGGTGAACAAATCTTCGAGACAAAGAAAACTTAATTTGCAAAACAAAAACGAAATTCGAAAAAATAATATCGAAACAGAGGATGTTTTTTGTTTTTTTGTTCTGAATGGTGTTTCGTTAAGTTTGTCATTCTTTATCTCGCCCACCTATAGGTGTAAGTGTGTTGTTTAAATATTGATTGTTACACCTCACTCCTTGATCCTTGACCACCGACTCAATACATACAGACATTAGAATAAACCAAAACTAATACGCATCTGTGTTTTTGTTTTTGTTTGTTTGTTTGTTTTTTTAGTTGTCCAATTAACACATCAACCAGCAGCGCCGAAGCTCGAAGCCCACTACTTCTGAGGTCGCCGACTCTTTTCTCACTCGAATGCTACACTTTCTCCCCTCCCTGCCATAGAGGGAGACAGAGTTCCTTTTTTTTTGTTTTTAAACAGAGAGACAGATCGTGCGGCAAAGCGCGAGCAATGATTTGAGTAATTTTTAGTTGAATTTAAATGTTTGTCTTTAGTTTAAAACAAAAAAAAAGAGAATTTTGTTTAATTTGTTGTTTGAGTTGTTTTTTTTTCTGTGTGTGGTTGGTTGTTGTTGTAGTTTAACATGTGCACGCGACACAGCGTACAAAACAAGAAATACTAAGAAACGGCTTGTGTGTTGCCGTTAATGTTATTTTGTTTTGTTGTTGTTTTATAGGGGGACGGGCCTACGACTACGAGTTTCATCTAAAACACCAAACACTAAGGACTCTACGAACTAACACGTAATAAATTTGAAAGATAATTTTGAAGAAAATGGTAATGCAGCAGCAGCAATTGCCAATGCCAATGCCAATGCCAATGCCAATCAAAATAATGGATGCAGCATTAATGTTTGCAATTGTTGTTGTTTTTGTTGCGGTACTGTTGTTGTTGTTGTTATTGGTGGTGGTACTGGGGACCACTGGTCACCAGAGGTTCATTGGAAGAGCATAACCTTGTTTGGACACATAGATATTACGGTCCGAGAAGGTCGATGCACTTTCAATTGACGACGACTTGCGAGTCGTTGCAGGTGTCATTTCATTGTTTTCGTTCTTCTTGGAGTTGTTGTTGTTGTATGAAGTTACAGTTTCCGATTTGCCATTAATGGTGCGAGTTGTTGTTGTTGTTGTATTACCCTCTGAATCCTGGGTAATTTTTGTTGTCTCATAGGAGCCGTCCGGCTTGCGTATGGTTTGAGTCATTACACTCTGACGAAACATTTTCGGGCCCTTAAAAATGAAAAAACAAAAAAAAATGTTGTTGTTGAGCTTTTTCACAAACTGAAATGTCATCTCACTTGATAGACTCCTTCGAAGACACCGCCGAAGGGTGTTTTTATAGGCGGCGCAATCATATCGGAACCTCTTTTAGCCGGTGGACGTGAGCCCTCGTCCATAATGGTGCCATGAATGCGGCCGAGAATGGTTTCTTCGTCGGAGAGCTTTTTCTTGGGTTCAATCATTTTGGTGCGATTCTGATGGTTGCGTGGCAAGATGTTGGTCATTTCGGGGCCAGCATTCTGCAAAAGGGAGTGCAATTGATTGGCGAAGATTCTATAGGGAAGCAATTTTTTTGTTTGTTTTGTTATTCGTTTTTGTCTTGAATTTCATTGTAAGCCACTTACTCTCCATCCAAATCAGTATCGAGCATTTTCCGCTGCTTTTCGAATTCCTTCAAGAAATTTCCCTCAAAGCCGGGCTTCAAGTATTCTCCCTTCAGATCCTTGTCAAGTTTTGGAGGATTTTCTAAAAAATATAAAAAATGAATTGATAGAAAAACATTTGAAATTTGAAGTTTTAAGGTTATAATCGAGAACAGCTAGAAAAATGCCAAACACAGCACAGTGAGTACCATCCTCTTACCTTTCCTATCAACCTTCACCAACAGTTGCATGTCTTACCATGGGCGTTGCATTGCATTGCATATGTCATGCATGTTTACGATATGGCATCAATAACGGATGAATAGAAAATTATTGTTTGAATTTCAGGGTCGGATCGGTTCACGTCGCTGCTAAGTCATAACACAGTAGGGGCGCTGAGTCGAAAAGAAGTCTGGGATTCAATTCAATAATCTTCTTAGAGTGAAATTTTTGAATACGGCAATGGCTGATGATTCCAGGTCGATTATAGCAGTATTCGTGGGTTAAGAACGATTTTTCTGTCGACGTATCTCCACACTGTTTCAAACAGGCCAGCTGTGTTGGCTCTAAGTGAAACCCAAGTAGGTGATGCTACTGATCCCTCTGAATTTTATATTCATGGGTATAACTTAGTGCCATTATTCTTTTCCCACCATGGTCTCGCCGTTTACATTAGGAATGATGTAGCTTACCGATTCCTTCCACAGTATGGACGCTGCTCCAACCCTTTTTTCAATTGTATGTGGTTCAAGTTTTTCGTAAATAAGCACATCATTCACTTCTGTTTTCTTTATCGAAGCCCAAATCTGGACAGAGCTTCAACTTCTCGTGAATTTGACTCTCTGTCCGACTCCATCCAAAGAATTGTATCCCTGTATCCTCACACTGAAATCGTTATTACGGGCGATTTCATTGTACACAATTCTACTGGCTTCTCCATTCGAGCAAGACAACGCCCGAAAGTGTATGTGCTGAGATTTTTGTTGAGTTTAACTATCTTGCTCAGCTGGTCAACGAGCCCACTCGAATACCGGACATTGACGGCTAAGCAGCAAGCACTCTTGACTTGTTCCTTACCTCTGACCCTGATAAATATACAATAAGTGTATTATCGCCTCTAGACCGATCTGACCATTATGTCATATCCGCAAATTTCTCTCAATAATTTTTTCGGGATCTTTAACTGGTCACTTTGCTTCTTCGATAGTGACGTAGATTCCAGTGCGGATATGGTCACAAGTTTAATTCTTCTGGGAATGAGAACTTTTATCCCGAACAGGGTTAGAAGCATCAGACCCAGAGAAAACGCATGGTTTGATTAAAGCTGTTATCAGGGTTAAAGAGGTTAGTTTCCGTTGTTACAAAGCCAACCCTACTGAGGAAAACCGGAATAAGTTTAAACAAAGGCTTGGAATGTCCATATTCGAAGGACCAAATTTTTACATGACCAAAAGCTGAGGCAAAAAATACTGCAATGTCCTAAAGACAGTAGAAACTGTTGGTCTTCTGTGAAAAACATGAAAAATTCATCTTCTTCCTCGGTCCCAAGACTCGTTGATGATGATACTCCAGTCGCTAGCTCTCTCGCGAAAGCTAACCTTTTTGCTAGGCAGTTCGCTTCCAACTCTTCACTGCCAGAAAGTGTCTTCCAGTTCCTGAGCGCTTTATTTTCTTCCGCACTCGTGCTGTGGTGAGAATACTAAGAACTCTCAACATACACAAATCCGGGCCGACTTAAAATGAACAACTGCGATATAAAAAAGCGATCATGAGAAGCGCGTGATCGAGGAGATAGAGGGATGTCACAACAGGAACGAGGTTCAAAAGTTCTACAAAACGGGGAAACAAACCTCCAGGGCTTATACACCCCGAACTGAAGCCTATAGAGACGATCATGGGAACATCGTAGTGGAACCGCAGTCAGTGCCGAGGATATGGAAAAACCACTTTTCCAAGCTGTATAATGGCGATGACGAGCAAAACTCCGTCAGCAATACATTCAATTTAGGTGCGGAAGGCCAACAATTCCACCCACCCGACATGGACGAAGTGAAGATAGCGATATCTAAACTTAAGTTTGGAGCAGACGGGCTAGCCGCCGAACTGTACAAAGCAGCTGGAGATGATTTGGTTACGAGCATGCATCAGCTCATCTGCAAAATTTGGTCGGAGAAAAGCATACCCGACGAATGGAACCTCAGCATCGTATGCCCGATCCTCAAGAAAGGGGATCCCCTGAACTGCACCAGCTACAGAGGTATAAGTCTCCTTAACATGGCCTACAAGACCTTGCCTGCCGTGCTGTGTGAACGTTTGAAGCCCTTCGTCAACAACCTGATAGGTCCTAATCAGTGTGGCTTCAGATCCGGAAAGTCCACCATCGATTAAATATTCACCCTAAGGCAGATTTTGGAGAAGACCAGGAAATTCGAATCGATACCTACCATCTTTTCATTTTGTTTCAAGGCCGCGTATGACAGCGTCTGTAGAGACCAATTATATAGAACAATGTCTAGTTTTGGCATCCCAGAAAAACTCGTCCGTCTGTGTAAGATGACAATTAAAAACTCACGGTCTTCCATCATGGTCGGAAAAAAACCTAACGGACGCATTTGATATCAAAAAAGGTTGTGGACAAGCCGATGCGTCGTCATGCGATTTCTTCAACATCATTCTTGAAAATATTGTGTAAGGCTACAGCGTCAACACCAGAGACACAATCTTTCAAAGTCCGTCCAGCTACTAGGATACGCAGACGACATTGACCTTATTGGTAGAACACAGGGTAATGTCAGTGGAGCGTTTGTGAGCTTTGAGACGGATGCCAGGAAGATGGGTACAGCGGTTAACGAGGGCCAAGTTAATGCTGTCGACAACAAAGGACTACCAACATCGACGTCTTGGAGCAAACGTCAAATAGACAGATTTAACTTTGACGTAGTTAAAGACTTTGTCTACATGAGATCAGCTATCATCTCAGACAACACCACCAGCGTTGAAATCAAACGAAGAATCACTCTTGCCAATCGCTGCTTCTTTGGACTTCAAAGGCAATTGAGTAGTAAATTCCTCTCCCGAGCAACTAAAGTGACACTGTACAAAACCCTCATCATCCCGGTGGTCATGTATGGTGGAGAGACATGGACCATGATGAAAACGCTTTTGCTTTGAGAGAAAAATTTTTCCAGTGATTTTGGTCGTCTGCATAAATGAGAATGGACGAAGATTCAACAAGAACTGTACGAGTGCAGCGACACTGACAGAGAAAGTTACTCTCATCAACAATCTCTAGGTGCGTGTGAAGAATTGAGGGACATACAATTCTACGCCGATTCCGAACGGCAAAGTGAGAAGCACTTCTTCATGACAGATGATACTCTTGGAAGTTTGTCAGTCTTCGCAAGAGGAAAGATGAAATGAAAAACTTTGGGCCCTTAAGCTAAGTAGTATCTCTAAATTCAATTCTGAAAGTTGTTCTAGCTGATAGATTGGCGTGCAAAGACGAAGACAGGCGAACGAACGAACCTGATCCGACCCAAGGATGTTCCATAAAATTTTGGAACTGCTGTTTGATTGAATCCACATCAAAAATGTTATAAAGTTTAGTGTTGAAATAGACAGCAGAAAAATAAAACCAAAATCCGTGGCTGCCAACTCGCTTAAAAATAAATTTCCGAATTGACAGACCGACACACATTTGGTCGAAAAGATCTTGAAACGTGCCAAACAATTTTAGCATTTTTTTTTTCGGCAAAGTGCGCATTAGAAAATGTAAGGTGCACTCGTAATGTATCTTCTCGCCACCCAAAATCATTAAACCACCACCACCCACCTGAAATATCAAATCCTTAAACCAAACGAAGAGAGAACCAGCAATCGACTCTCCCTCATAAGATGACAAAATGATGAATCAAACCTACCCTCAAATTGGCTAACAGCCTCCATTATCTGCTGCATTTGGTGTTCGAAATGCTTTTGCAACTCCATCGGATTGGTGAAGACTTCAAAAACGAACTTGCGATTGTCCCCGAAGAGCTCATCGTCCGTGTCCGATTCGTCAAACCAACTTGGCTTCCGGAATTCATCCTTTTCTTCAAACGGAGACGGAAACCTGCAAGATAATATTTTATATGCGGATTTTTTTTTTTTTTTTGCAATGGAAAATTCACAAATGATTTTTGGATCGATACACAAGATGCTTCCCTGTACATTCGTTTTTTTCCTCTTCCCAAACTTTTCTATGGGAACCACCAACTTCTATGTACTCGGGATTTTTTGTGTACTTACTTCTTGGGGTCGTCGGTATTGGCTTCTTCGGTCTTATTGAACATTTTACGCAAGATATCCATTCTTCAAAAAAAATTTAAATAAAAATCTTTACACGTTCCACAAATTGGAATTAATTATAAACAAAATGAAGAAATTGGTTTGGGCCTTTTTTGTGTATTTGCAATTATTATTGCTCTGCGAATTCTTTGCGGAATTGATTTTTTGCTTTTTTTACTTGCTCGTCAGAAAAACTGCTGCCGGAATTCTCTCGAAATTGAACGAATTACGTTTTTTTTAGTTGGATTTCTGCATCTGCATAGAAAAAAAGTTGAGGGAATGCGCATGTTTTGGGATTTTATTTGGCTGGCAAACGAGAATTTTTTTGTTTTTGTGGTTGTTTTGTTGTGGGATATTTTTAACTGGGATGGTTGAGAGGTTGTTTCTTTCATCAAAGCGCTGAATGATTTAGAAAAATGGCAGCGAACAGCGGAGAAAAAGATAAAAATTATCTCGACGCGTTTTCACTGGTCGTATCATATATATTTTGCCTTTGTATTTTTGAAATTTTGCAATTCACAAGAGGAAAAATATATAAAGGAGTCCATTAAAATCAAAACTTTTGAGACCATCGTTCATTTGTCAGCAATTCTTAGGCCGTGTGCGAATTGTATGATTAACCACTACTGTCATAATTTAATCTGCTCCGCAGCCATTGAACAAGAATTGAAGCATTTTTCTAAGTAGTGTGAGTTTCACAAACACAAACGCATTACAACAGGGCTGGTCTGCAGTTGAATAGTTAATCTCAGGGGCGCCAAGCAAAATTTGATTAAATCAAGATTTCATCGATTTTGCTTCAACTTTTTTTTTCAATCTCAAAAACTTTTTGTTAGGAAGCATGGTGTTTTAACACTAAAGATGCACTACACGGTTTTTAATGTTTAATTTTTTTATTTTCCAGTACATTTTCTTGATTTTTCATCCGTAATTCATCACGTTTATTACGCCTATTGTAATACAACCAACAAATAAAAACGTTTCGAAAGACGATGAAAGAACTATTCAAAGCAACCGTGCACACTACGGGAACTCAACGAATTGCAGCGCCTTACCATCACGAACAGAAATAATACACCCCTGAACTCGACTGACAACACAGTCAAAGTTTGACAGCACATACCCTAAAATTGACAGCACATACCCTAAAAATGGACATCATCAGACATTTTTGTTGCTTCACTCACGTACACTGTGCATGTAATGTAGCTAACACCGCTTCCTGTACTTCTTATTCAATGTCCGCAGCTAGTCTAATTTTTAACACATTTTATTCAAAGCGAAGTGTCAAAACTTAACCAAACGTCAAGTTTTAACCACATTTTAACCCAATTTGCACAAGGCCTTAAATGAATGAGGAAATAGGTATGTTTGGTTCATTATTGAGCATGGAAGAATTTAGCCAGTAGATTTAAAGAAGATTTACATTAAATCTTCTTTTAAGGAGATTAAAATTCCAGCCCTGTTATGAGTATCAATTCGAAAGTCGGTCTCGAAAGCTTCTATCAAATAGTTGATAGTTTCGTATTATGGTGGGTGAATATCTATCAAAAGTTCCTTGTGGATAAGTTACTTATTTTATTTTATTGTTTTACGTTTCACTTGACAACATTTTTTTTAAATAAAACGCAAACCATTTAAGGTGTTTCCAAAACTTAACTACACAGCCCTGTTAAAGTATTAATACTTACTTACATACTTATTATGGCGACACAGTCCAGGTCAGACCAGAGCACTGATCAGTTACATATAACTAACTGATCTGTGGACCAGGGCCTCATCGAACAAACGTCTACAGCGTCCAGCCAGTTCGGTCCCACGCCAAGTTGGTTGCTCCACCTGAGTCGCGGTCTTCCTCATCTGCGACGTCCTTTCGGGTTAGATTCGAAGAGCTCAGAGCATTGTTTTCCATTCGCTCTACATATCCCAACCATCTTAGTCGTTGGACCATAACTTTTCTGGCTAGGTCAGTGTCGTACAGTTCTTGGCTGAATCTTCGTCTCCATTCTCCAGATAGGATCAAAAATCACTCGAAGAATTTTTCTCTCAAAGCAGCCCAAAGCGTTTTCATCAGATTTTGTCATAGTCCATGTCTCTACACCATACATGAGGACCGGGATGGTGAGGGTTTTTTATTTCTCAATTGCCTTCTAAGTCCAAAGAAGCAGCGAGTGACAAGAGTAATTCTTCGTTTGATTTCAGCGCTGGTGTTGTTGTCTGAGTTGATAGCGGATCCCAGGTAGACAAAGTCCTTAACTACCTCGAAGTTAAATCTGTCTATGTTGACGTTTGCTCCAAGACGTCGATGTTGGTAGTCCTTTCTTGTTGACAGCAACTTGGTCTTGCCATCATTAACCGCTAGACCCATCTTCCTGGCTTCCGTCTCAAGACTCACAAACGCTCCACTGACATCACGCTGTGTTCTTCCAATTATGACAATGTCGTCTGCGTATCCTAGTAGCTGAACGGACTTTTGAAAGATTGTGCCTCTGGTGTTGACGTTGGAGCTTTGCACAGTATTTTCAAGAATTTTGACATCAAAAGCGTCCGTTAGGTTTTTTCTGACCATGATGGAAAAGCTTGAATTTTTCAGTCGGACAAGTTTTTCTGGGATGCCAAAACTAGACATTGCTCTATTAAATTGGTGTCTATAGACGCTGCTGGTGGACTTTCCGGGTCTGAAGCAAAACCGATAAGGACCTACCAGGTTGTTGACGAAGGGCTTCAAACGTTCACACAGCACGGCAGACAAGATCTTGTAAGCGATGTTAAGGATACTTATACCTCTGTTATTGGTGCAGGTCAGGGGATCTCCTTTCTTGAGGAGCATTGCTTGTAATCAAATCATCTCCAGCTGCTTTGTACAGTTCTGCGGTAAGCCCGTCTGCTCCAGCGGATTTGCATGACTTAAGTTTAGATATCGCTATCTCACTTCGTCCATGTCGGGTGGGTGGAATTGTTGGCCTTCTGCGCTCAAATTGAATGGTATCGCCATTATACAGCTTGGAAAATTGGTCTTCCCATATCCTCAGCACTGACTGCGGTCCCACTACGATGTTCCAATGTCATTAGTTCCGTCCATTTCCGAGGCTTGTTGGTATTTCGGAACCAATTCTTCAGCAGTCACCCCGACGCACGACCCCCAACCTGGAGAGCCAGGTCCTTAGTTTAACTCTAAGACGAAGAGCTGGTCTATTTCCTAGTAGCCCTATAAGGTGTTCACTTAGTAGTTCATCCTAACTGGAACTGTAGACGCCACCGTTGAGTCTATCTTGTGGGTTCTTCCGCTACCGCCTGTTGAAAAGGAAGCATGCCTTAGTGGGCACATACCTCCTCCCCTCTTTGTCTTTGCTGCCGCCAACAACTTCCCACTAGGGTTGGAACCCAATCCTCGGTTGAAGGTCCTGCGCACCCGATGTTCACCACGGGGAGTCGGAGGGTAGGAGTTGATATGCTTGTGTCCTCTTGAATGCACGTGTCTACCCTTCGAACATCCAATTCACTTATTGGAACAAAAGTCATGATCAGTAGTTTTGAGGATATCTGGGTGTTCTTTGTTCTTAGCAGATCTGAAACACAGTCTCGTGCACAACATACATTACATCCGTTACGACTGTTTTTCATTTAGAGTTTTCATTTGAAAAAACAATCAAAACTTTCCAAAACAGTCGAAATGATTTGGAAAATAGCTTTTCTCGTTACGATCTTCTTCTTTGCTAAGGGCTATGAATACTGCACTATGGAAACCAAGCTTTGTATGGGAAACGTCAGACGTCACATAATGTGTTATGAGGAACAAATTGTAAGTAGAATAATTAATTTTGAATTGATTTTCTCTTGAGCTTGTTTTCACAAAAATAGACACCAGTTTCTGAATACAAGAAACATTATCCAATGACCGATCTTCTAAGAGAATGGATTCTATACTATCACAATTACTACCGAAACGAAGTTGCATGCGGGAAGACGAAAGGCAGTGACGGTCTCCTACCCAAAGCTTCAGAAATGAGAGAACTAGTAAGACTTTTATTGTCTCAAAAATAAATTCTTATATCTACATGTTGTTACTAACGCCAGGCGTGGGACTATGAACTTGAGTTTATAGCAAGTAAGCATGCAGAGCGTTGTAATATGATGCATGATCAGTGTCGAAACACCGTACGTATACCGATTTCAGGACAAAATTTAGCATTTCACAAGACAACAGGAACACCGAGAAGTCCATTAACTCAAGCCCACAAATCCATTGAAATGTGGTATGAGGAGTACAAGGACGTGACATTGTCTGTAATCAATATGTATCCAAACTTTGACAAAGAAAATGTGTAAGTTGACTCCTTAAAATTAGCCGAAGAAAAAGTGTGTGGTGTCACTCTCAACTTTATGCCGTTTTATTTGGCAATCTGGAATCTGAAGAAAAGCATTCCGGTTTTAAAACATAAGGGAATTCTCTTCTTTTCGGAATCAGAACTGCCACTTTTGCCCAACTGGACGCATTCAGAATACTTTTTTCTTATGTCGTCTTTCATTGGTCTTTTTTTGACGTTTCTTCTTCTACCTCCAATGGAACGAAGGTATGTTTCATTCTTCGGACGATTCTGTTTTCAAAACGGAAGAGTTCTGCTCTTCTCAGAAACATTCCCTGTGTCAACGTCAGTGGAATGGAATGGTTTCAGAAGACTTCTGGACTCTTCTGAATGCTTCTGCACGACCAATGGAAAACGACATTACTTCCAGATTGCCAATTAAAAACGCCAATAGAAATTCTTGTGTTTGTATTTTTTTATTTATTATTTTTTTTTTTGTGAAAAGTAACAGTGTGACATAACATTTCTTTTTTTCAAGAAAAATTAAATGGAACCCAACCGATATATTATTTTAGTAAAATTGGTCATTTTACCGTTATGTGTAACGATAGAGTTGGCAGAGTTGGCTGTGCTTTGACATTTTGTACCGCCTTTCCAGGTGCAGAGGAGTAAGTATCCTTAGCAATAGTATTAAATAAAACTACTAATTTACTTTGCAGACAATATACTTACAATTACATGACCTGTAACTACGATTTCACCAATGTTGCCGGGCAATCTGTCTACAGGATTGGTGATCATTTAAATTGTGATGCTTTGGACACAAAAAAGAGTAAAAATTTTACTTGTCTTTGTGGAAAAACGTTTTAAAATTAAACCGTTAAACTTCCAAGCGTTAATTATTTAAATAAAAACAGTTATAGTGGAACTTGAAGTCATTACTTAATTTTGTTTTTTGCAAAGAGGGAGAGGGGGAGGAGGCATGCGTCCACTAAGGAATGCCTCCTTTTCAACAAGTGGTAGCGGAAGAACTCCCAAGATGTAATCAACGGTGACGTCTACAGTTCCAGTCAGGATGAACTACTAAGTGAACAACATAAAGGGCTACCAGGACATATTCGGCTCTTCGTCTTAGAGTTAAATTAAAGAACTTGCCCCCCAGGTTAGGGGTCGTTTGTCGGGATGGCTGCACGGCTACATTAAGAAAATATAGTTCCGAACCACCAACAAGCCTCGAATACGGACGGAATTAATGCACTTGAAACGTTAGGTCCCTTAACTGACCACGTGCAGCTGACTGGCCTACGTAAAATGAACAACTGCTATATTTACTACGGCGACTGTTACCAGGAACAAAATCAGCGTCTATTTGGATGTGGATTTGTAGCTGTACGACAATCCGTATCAAGGCTTAATTCACCAACATCAGCCTCATCTGCTCTCACGCCCGCACTGAGGGAAAGGACGGAGACACTAAAGACTACGAGCTCTTCGACAAGGCCCATGAGCAATGTCCTAGCTATGACATTAAAATCGTCCTTGGAGATTTTAATGCTAAGCTGGGAAGAGAAGAAATCTTTGGTGGAATAATTGGACGACATAGCCTACACGACACCAACTCTTAAAACGGATTTAGGCTAATCGACTTCTCTGAGGGGCGAGATGTATCTCGATATCCACAAAGGGACATGGAAATCTCCTGACCAATCAACCGTCAACCAGGTTGATCACATTGCGATCGACGCACGATACTTCTCTAGCATGCAAGATGTCCGCACATTCAGAGGTGCCAACATCGACTCGGACCATTACTTTGAGAGGGATGTCACAACAGGAACGAGGTTCGAAAGTCTTACAAAAAGTTAAAACAAACCTCCAGGGCTTATACACCCCGAACCGAAGGCTGTTGAGACCATCATGGGAACATCGCTGTGGAACCACACTCATTGCTGAGGATATTTAAAGACAACATTTCCAAGCTGTATAATGGCAATGACGAGTAAAACTCCGCCAACAATACAGAACCATTAAATTTGTGTGCAGAAGGCCAACAATTCAACCCACCTGACATGGACGAAGTGAAGATAGCGATATCTAAACTTAAGTCGAACAAATCCGCTGGAGCAGACGGGCCACCGCCGAACTGTACAAAGCAGCTGGAGATGATTTGATTACGAGCAATGCATCAGCTCTTCTGCAAAATTTGGTCGGAAGAAAGCATGCCCGAAGAATGAAACCTCAGCATCATACGCCCGGTCCTCAAAAAATGATTTGCACCAACTACAGAGCTATAAGTCTCTTTAACATCGCCTTTAAGATCTTGTCTGCCGTGCTGTTTGAACGTTTGAAGCCCTTCGTCAACAACCGATAGCTCCTTATTAGTGTGGCTTCAGAACCGGAAAGTCCACCATCGATCAAATATTCACCCTACGGCAGATCTTGGAAAAGATCCAGTAACTTCAAATCGATACCTACCACCTTTTCATCGATTTCAAGGTCGCGTATGACAGCGTCTTTAGAGACCAATTATATAGTTTTGGAATCCCAGAAAAACTCGTCCGTCTGTGCAAGATGATATTGGAAAACTCACGCTCTTCCATCACGGTCGGAAACAACCTAACGGGTGCTTTTGATGTCGAAAAAGATTTTAGACAAGGCGATGCGTTGTCATGCGATTTCTTCAACATCATTCTTGAAAAGATTGTGCAAAGCTCCAACGTCAACACCAGAGGCACAATCTTTTAAAAGTCCGTCCAGCTACTAGGATACGCTGACGACATTGACATAATTGGAAGAACACAGCGTGATGTCAGTGGAGCGTTCGTGAGTCTTGAGACGGAGGTCAGGACTCTTCAAGCGAAGAATCACTCTTGCCAATCGCTGCTTCTTTGGACTTAGAAGGCAATTCAGTATAGTAAGAAACCCTCATCATCCCGGTCCTCATGTATGGTGCAGATCTGATGAGAACGCTTTGGGCTGCTTTGAGAGAAAAATTCTTCGATTGATTTTTGGTCCTGTCTGAATAAATGGAGAATGGAGACGAAGATTCAACCAAGAACTTTACGAGCTGTTCAGCGACACTGACGTAGCTAGAAAAGTTAACGTCCAACGACCTACATGGTTGGGACATGTAGAGCGAATGGAAAACAATACTCCCGCTAGTAGAGTCTTCGAATCCAACCCGGAAGGACGTCGCAGAAGAAGAAGACCGCGAATGAGATGGAGCACACAGGTGGTAGATGCCCTGAACCAACTTGGCGTGCGAAACTGGAGACAGCTAGCTAGGGACCGAGCTGGCTGGAAAAGTTTGTTGGGTGAGGCCCTGGTCCGACCTGGACTGTAGCACCACCATAAGTAAGTAATTAAAGTAAGTAAGTGAATTAGAGCAGAATAATATGATATAAAAACAGAGTTTCGATTCATAACCTACTTGACGGCTTGACGCCTCAAGTTTGTATAAAGTAACGGTAATGTTTAAAAACATAAGAAAAATGTAAATTTGCTTTATATTGTTTATTGTATTATGTGGACCATGGTTTTGATCCTGTAATTTTGATTAATGGTTCAAACATTTAACCATACAGTTGGAAAAGCCTCCATATCCTCCACCCAAACATGCTTGTGTACAATACTTGGTCATGTCGGTCTTAAAAAGAAAGAAATTAAATATTGAATTTACATATACGTCTTCCTTAATCGCTATATTGATACACACCTTTGCTTCTAAAACTGAATCAGCTAAGACCAAGCTCACAATTAACAGGACAACAATAATCAAATCTGACAGCAAACCCATTTTGTCTAGTTAAATTATTTATTTCTTATTTATTGATCGCGGCAATTAGTTATTTGTTGAAGCAGGCCGAATGTTTTTCGTCTTCTCTATTTATATGAAAATTCTTATCTTGTTGCTTGTTGCGCTTTTGTTCTAATTTCTGAAGTAGGTTCTTTTTTCAAGTTGGTATGTGATAAGCTTTGAGTCACTAAACAAACAAATTGACGAACTGTAACTTGGTATTTTATTACTGCGTCGTTTATGTTAAAGGCGGCTCATTGTTTGACAGGTTTGTTATGTCAAACGCTGGTCTGTATGTTTGCCAAGCTGATGTCAAGAGCAACTTAATTCTCAATTTGTTTTCCGAGAAATTAAAAAGAAAATGAGTTAGTTAAGTTAGTTACGTAATTTTTCTAAAAATAAATAAATAGAGTGGCGCGACAGCTCTTGAAGATCCAAGTCCTAAGTGGCTTACTCTCATCAACAAGGGTGTGAAGAATTGAGGGGACCTACAATTTGGCGCCGATTCAAGAGGCAGTGCACGAGAAAGATGAAATAAAAACTATGGGTACGAGTAGGACTCGAACCCACGACGCGACGTTCTGCTGAGCAGCCAACGCACTTAACCACTAAGCTACGGACACTACGTAATTTTT
Organism: Sphaerophoria rueppellii; assembly: GCA_920937365.1. Lineage (NCBI taxonomy): Eukaryota > Metazoa > Arthropoda > Insecta > Diptera > Syrphidae > Sphaerophoria > Sphaerophoria rueppellii. Next base: position 67,703,000 of record CAKKXW010000002.1, on the reverse strand, counting down.
ATAGCATGACTAAGTCGAACTCTATGAATTAGAGTGATTGAAATAAGTTTTGCTACATTTCTGTTAAGCCCAGTTTTACAATCGAGGATTAACTCTGAACCACGGCAACGGATCGACGAAGGAACAAATAAATATTTCTTCATTTCAATAATATTATGATCGTGAAAGCGATCAAATTAGTTTTCAAGTACCTAAAGTTACTTTAGTTTTTGTTTTGTTTTCTAATTTGTCCATGGTTCAGAGTTGATCCTTGATTGTAGATAAGGCCCATTATGGGAAACAACATATGTTCCTAGAATCTGTACCCTCTTTTATTTCGTTCACCTTTAAGGCAGATACGTCATGCTTAATACAATTCAAATCCCTTTGTATATGGAACAGTTAGTACTACCAAGATTGGTTTTCTGCTTGGTTTGACAGATCTTCTGTCTAAGCAGAGAACACACAATACAAACTTATGTAAAAAAAAACTGCTTCTGTGAAAAATTCGCAAGATGCCACCACCATCGTTTACCATCTTAAGACTACTCCCCAAATAGATATACAAAGGCAAATCCCACATCATTGTGAACTTTTGACGATGTGACACATGACACAGTACATATTTTGACGTCTTTTCAACCTGTTGTTAACATTCTTAATAGTTTCCACAGTCCATTGAGAATAAATCTCTAGTTACGTGTTAACCTTCCCTAGATCAAAGAAAGTCGAGATTTATTCTAAATATACTTCGTGAACGAAAGGTAAAGAAACGGGTTATGTATAAATAATAACCGTTATCTAGATTTAAGTTTCAGTTGGGGGGAACAAACAAAAATAATATAGTTTGCCGTACTTGCTCTTAATGGGCCTGCATACACGAGACTAATTCATCCGGACTAAAACGGTTAACGTGGGCAAGGGAAGCGAAGTGTGCAGTATGAAACGGACTGAAATTTTCAACCCGAAATTTGGTGGATGAACGAAGTCTTAAACTAACACATATACAAAAGCTATCAGTTTTGGTACGATATAAATACCCACACATTTAAAAGAGGTTCATGTATACATTTCTTCCAACAGTCTGAAAGCATCTCGTGTGTGCTTGAACTATAGGATCAAACCTGTTTTAATCCAAAAATTATTCATCCCGTGTGTGCAGGCCCAATTACATGTAAAGGGTTTTCCAATAAGAGGTGTTATTTCGAATAGCCCGCTATTTCGGTAGCTGTCACTTATGAAGCTGTCATTTTTTGACATTTGACAAGGAGAAACTACGCCATTAGTATAAATGGAACGATACACGCTTCAACAACGCATTGAAATTATTAAAATTCACTATAAAAAACATTTTTGGGTCGTCGTGAAGCACCCTGTCGGACCGCAATACAGAAATTGGTGGACAAATTCTAGCTGTAGGGACAAGTTAGTGATGTGAAGAATAAAACACTTGCACGTCTCTCAAGAACAACTGAGAATATAGCCATTATAGCGCAAAGTGTTGAAGAAAACCCAGGTTTGTCCATTCCTCGTCGTTCTTTGGAATTAGGCATTCCACAATCGTCATTACACCGTATTTTGCATAAAGACTTGGGTCTTAAGGCTTATTAAATTCAGTTAACACAAGAACTCAAGCCGGCTGATCATCAACAACGTCGTGTCTTTGCTGATGATCCGGAATTTCATCGAAAAATCATCTTGACTGATGAGGCCCATTTCCACCTCGGAGGCTACGTCAGCTTACGCATCTGGGGCTCGGAAAACCCAAGAGTTATTGTTGAAAAGCCTCTCTATCCTCAACGCGTGGCTGTTTGGTGCGGTTTATGGTCCGGCGGGGTCATTGGACCTTACTTTTTCGAAAATGAGGCTGGAGCAACAGTTACGGTCAATGTATTGCGATATCGAGAGATGATTAATTATTTTTTGTGGCCGGAATTGAATGGTATCGATCTGGACAACGTCTACTTTCAACAAGACGGCGCTACGTGCCATACAAGCAATGAAACCATCGATCTTTTATGGGAAAAGTTTCCGGACCGTGTTATCTCTCGAAGAGGTGATCACAATTGGCCACCGAGATCTTGAGATTTAATACCTTGCGACTTCTTCTTTTGAGGCCACGTGAAAGATAAGGTCTACACAAACAGCCCAACGTCGATTCAAGACCTCAAAGATGGAATTCGTGAGGCTACCGAGGACATAGGGCAGCCACTTTGCGATTTGGTCATGAAAAATTTCATGAAAAGGATATGGTCCTGTAAGCGTGGTCGTGGCAGCCATTTGCCTGATGTTGTATTCCATTATTAACGGCATACCTTCCTCTTTATAATGAAATAAACAACCGATCATTTATTTCAAAAAATGCAATTTTTCTTTGAATATCAAAATAACACTTCTTATGGGAAAACCCCTTACCTGGAAAATTGAAGAACAGAAATTGCTCTTCTTCCAAAGAAACTTACTATAATGTTAGTCTTTTGCTATAATCTGCATTTTTTATAATCCCTGTTCTTCTAGAACAAATATTTAAATCGCTTAAATCATCCTCTTTTATATTCAGAAGTATTAGGCCATGTGCGAATTCAGTTAAAGAGTGGCTAAAACTTGCCGTTTGGTTAAATTTTGACACTTCGCATTGAATAAAATGTGTTAAAATTAGACCAGGCTAAAATATGACAGTTGTGGTTAACGACATTATTTTTTTAACGACATTCATCCAATGTGCGAATTGGGTTAGAAAGTGGTCAAAACGTACACGGTCTTAGGCCGTGTGTGAATTGGATGAATTGTGGTTAAAAATGGATGAATTTTTAACTACTACTGTCATATTTTATTCTGCTCAGCTGCTAGTCTAATTTTTAACACATTTTATTTAATGCAATTGGTCAAAATTTAACCAAACGTCAAGTTTTAACCACTTTTTAACCCAATTCGCACACGGCCTAACATGAACATAATTCATGCAGTTACAACAGTTTGTGTATGGTAGCAGTGCAGCCATTAATCCAGTTCAACCTAACAACATCTCACTGAGATCTCAGAGATTTTTTAGGTGGAACAAAAAATCTCAGCTGAGAATTGAGATTTTTTTCTGAGATTTCTGAGATGAAAATTTTTTGGATTCGATTTCTCACTCAGCTATTTTGACGTGACTGACATATGCAGAATTTTGTTCCACCAAATGATTTTGCCTCAGTCAAAGTGACATTGAGATCTCAGTGAGATGTTGTTAGGTGGAACTGGCCTATTGACTTACTAAACTATGGATAGTAGTCAATGAGTGTAGCACTAATGTGGCGGTGTTCTTTTACAACCAAGAACAAATTGCTACTAAAATTCAATACTTTTTGTCGTGTAAGAAATTTGCACACACACAGTTTAGTTGTACACAAAATCGGAGGTAAAATCATGGACCTAGAAATTTAGAAAGGAAACATGTTTCCGAGTACATATTCCCCAGTAAGTGAACGTGCTGACCTACACCTTCAAGTGGTGCCTCTGAGAGGTTCTTGTCAATTTATTGGCATGAACCTGCGGACGTAGGCAGCTTTAGTCTAATGGAATTGACGGATTGAAACAGGACGTATAATGAAGATTGATGCGATCCTTAACAGATAATATATCTAAGGATATATTAAATGAGGAAATACGATCAACGAATACCGAATGTGGATAGATGTTAATGAAATTAGACGCCCTGTTGGGTATATCTCTTGATTGGCTGGTTCATCCCTTCAATCAAAGTGGATATACTTGACAGAGGGTGAGCGGTGTCCCTCATCTGCCAGTTGATAAAAGCTGCAAAACTCAAAAGATCACAAAAATGAAACAATGTCTGTATAACGAATGGTTATACAGAACCAAAATGTGACACCAACCCCTCACCCAGGGGCAATTGGGTACCGCGGGTAGTGAGGACTTGCCAACTCACTAGTGGGATGGACCTTCGCGGGGGTTGTGGTTGTCTGAGTTTGGCCTCAGCTGCTGTTCGCAAATCGCGGTTACGGCTCTTCTTTCGGTGACTGAAAGTTGAGTGCAGTTTCCGTGACCGGACAACGGCTCTTCTTTCGGTAAACGAGGGTTGAGTGCAGTTCCGTGTTTTGCCTGAATAGTAGTCTAGAATCAAACCAAGATGAATAAGGGCTGGCACTAATTCAATTGGTACTGGTGTGAATCCGGTTGCAGGGTACCCGCTTCTTTCTTTTGAAAGTTGAGGTGTGCTTTTGTAGCTGGTGGATCATCAGGGTGAATGTCAACACTTATAAACGACACCTGTGTGAGTGGTCACACGTCAGATAAGGCTTAATTGCTAGGTGCTGACGTTAATCAATTCATGCTTCTGTACACAAAATCGGAGGTAAAATCATGGACCTGGAAATTTAGAAAGGAAACATGTTTCCGAGTACATATTCCCCAGTAAGTGAACGTGCTGACCTACACCTTTAAGTGGTGCCTCTGAGAGGTTCTTGTCAATTTATTGGCATGAACCTGCGGACGTTGGCAGCTTTAGTCTAATGGAATTGACGGATTGAAGCAGGACGTATAATGAAGATTGATGCGATCCTTAAAAAGATAATATATCTAAGTATTGTACTTATAGAGAAAACACGACGTCTTTCTTTGAATTTAAAATGAGAATAGAATTTTATTTACGATGTATTATTATTACATTGAGTGAAATGAATAATGAGATTAGAACAAAATCAATATGGCAAGTAGTTGATAGCAAGGTGTTTAAAATATTAACTTAAAACAAAATAATTACATTTCAACACTCCCACTATTATGAATGTTTTAAAGTTAAGAAAAATTCATTTCATTTCAATAATTAAACAAACAAAAATTAGTTACAGGAATCCAAACTAACGATTCCCATCATTGAACGAAATCGATGAAATTTATCCTTGGGTAAAGCTTTTGTAAGTATATCACCAACTTGGTTTTGGGTTGGCACGTACTCCAAATCAAAAAGTTCATCTTCGTATTTCTCGCGAATAAAATTGAAACGGACATCTATATGCTTGGTCCTTTTATGGAATTCAGGATTCTTGATCAATCTTATTGCTCCTTGATTGTCCACATAAAGAACAGGTTTTATCTTTCCACAAAATAGTTGATCAAAAACTTGGCTAATCCAAACCAACTCCTTAACTGCCTCACAAGCAGCCACAAATTCTGCCTCAGTAGTAGAAAGCGCAACACATTTCTGACGTTGTGATGCCCAAGTAATGCAGCTTGATCCAATCAAGAAAACGTATCCACTGGTTGAACGTCTTGTGATTATATCACCAGCATAGTCTGCATCACTGAAAGCAGTAATTTTTAATTGAGTATTTTTAAAAAATATACCATGATCAACTGTCCCCTTTAGGTAACGAATTATCCTCTTGACCATTGAAACATGATGTTGGCGAGGATTATCCAAATATCGACTCACACAACCAACTGCAAATGCTATATCCGGACGCGTAGCCACCATCAGGTACATAAGACTGCCCACTGATTGGCGGAAAGGGAAGTTGATTTTCGTCGTTGATTCTTCCAAACAGCTCACAGATGATGTATCCATGGGAGTTGAAACAGTAGCAGCATCCGACATATTAAATTTTGAAATTAATCTTTTTATGTATTGAGATTGATTGATGTGAATCGATCCATCTTCAAACCTTCGAATTTCCAAACCAAGAAAATGCCTTGCAGGAAAAACTTTGATTTCAAATCTTTGTTGGAGTTGCTCACAAAAATGGATTATTACATCATTATCTGCTGAAGCAATAAGGCCATCATCAACATATATAGCCAAAATAATTTTCTTGTTATTTTCATCGCTAACAAATACACATGGGTCAGCTGCACATGGTCGTAACTTAAAATCCTTAAGAAGATTGGTGAAGGTCTTGTTCCAGCACCTTGAAGCCTGTTTCAATCCGTACAAGCTTTTCTGGAGCTTACATACTCTATTGCTCCCGTCTTCATATCCCGGTGGTTGTTGAACAAATATTTCTTCTTGGATGTCTCCATAAAGGAATGCAGTTTTCACATCAAATTGCTTGATATGAAATTTTTCCAATGCAGATATTCCCAAAATTGTTCGGATGGAAGTGAATTTGGCAACAGGACTAAATGTTTCTATGTAGTCCACTCCAAATTTTTGAGTAAAACCTCGAGCTACCAGCCTTGCTTTATATCGCTGAGCTTCATTCTCGTTTGAATTCTTTATTTGGTAAACCCATTTGGTACTCACCAGTTTCCGATTATTAGGTAGTGTCTTCAATGTCCAAGTGTTATTTTTATTCAGTGAAGAAATTTCTTCGTCCATTGCCTTTCTCCACTTATCTGAATCTGCACAATGTATGGCTTTTTCAAAGCAATCTGGGATGTAGGACTCCACAAGAAAAGAATAACTTTCTTCCATACAAAAATTGACATCACTTGAAGCATTCTTCATCTTGCTTCTCAATCGTTGGCTAATAGAACTATTATCTTCTTGAAGATCTACATCCTCTTCCATTATCTCATTACCTCCAGATGCATCTTCGAAATCATCATGCTCCCCATTACTATCATCATGGTCAACAACATTCACATCACCATTATTGTCTTCGGCAGCAACAGCAACATCCCTAACAACAATGATTTCTTCTATCCTGGCATCATCTTCACATTTCTGAGAGCTCGTAGGCAGTTGATCCTTACGTTCTTCATTATTCACTGTGATTTTGCACTCATTGAATCGAACATCTCGACAGATTTCAACTTTATTTGTATCAGGAAAGAATATCCTATATCCTTTCACACCATCACCGTATCCAACAAAAACACCCTTTTTGGATTTCTTATCCCATTTCCTTCTCTTTTGTTTTGGAATATGAGCAAAAGTATCAGTTCCAAAAACTTTAAAATTAGAAATATCTGGCTGTTTTCCGTACCAAAGCTCGAATGGTGATTTTCCCTTTGTTGGACTGGTGCCTGTACAATTCAGAACATGAACTGCAGTATTCACTGCCTCTGCCCATAACTTCGTGTCCAAATTGCGCCCATGTATCATAGTCCGAGCTGCCTCAACTATAGTGCGCATCTCACGTTCTGCACGTCCGTTCTGTTCGGGGGAATAGGGAACTGTCCTTTGATGAACAATGCAATTGTCAGTGAAAATATTCTTAACTTGTTGATTTGTGTATTCTAAGCCGTTGTCCGATCGGAATACCTTGATCTTAGACCCAGTTTCAGCTTCAATCAATTTAAGGTATCTTAGAATCAAAGCAGGTACCTCCGATTTTTCCTTCAAAAAGAACACCTTCCTAAAGTGCGAAAAATCATCTTTAAAAAGTAAAAAATACTTCGACCCTCCAACTGAAGGACATTGCATGGGTCCACACACATCAGAATGGATAAGTTCTCCAACACAGCTCGCTTTGTTTTCACTAGAATGAAAGACTGCACGATGTTGTTTCCCATACTGGCAAGCATCACAAAAGAAATTATCTTCGTCCTCAAAAATAATGTTTCTGGTCTTCAATACGTGCTTGACTTGTCCAATATTTTGGTGTGCAAGTTTCTCATGCCATTTACGAAGAGTTTCTTTCTTGTCTTCAGCTAAATGTGCACAAGCATCAAAATCGAATGAGTTACTTGTGACCTTCAAGTGGAGTTTGAACAACTTGGATTCACGTTCTCCCACTACCAAGACAGATTCTCCTTTAATTAATTCGCATCGCTTGCTGTTTGAAGAAAACCTGAGTCCTTTGTCCAACGCGCAATTCAAAGAGAATAAATTAAGCCTGATATCCGGAACATAAAGCACATCAGCTAGATGATTTTCTTCCCAAGATACGCTGTTGAAAGACAAAACATTAATGTCGCCTCTGCCATAAGCATTGATGGTATTCCCATCCCCTAGCCTGACTATCACCGGCTCTTCGAAAACTTTGTAGTTAATTAGCCATTCCTTTCGATTAGTCATGTGGTCACTAGCTCCTGAGTCCAGAAACCAATCATCAGCTCTTGCCACTGTTTCTGACAAAAACGACTCACAAACAAACGCATTACCTTTCTTAGTAAGTGAATTTCGCAAATTTGGTTTCTTTTTGTTCTTATTAGGACATTCACTCTTCCAATGTCCTGTTTCATTGCAATGATAACACCTTCCCGGTTTTCTATTTTTATTAATGCACTTGCTCGTTGTGTGCTGCTTATTTGCAACCAATGCACTTGGTCCAGGTTCAAAAGAGTTGTCTTGTGATTTGATTCGAGCCTCTTCAAGAACAAGCCTACTTGTAAGACATTCCAATGTTTGCTTTTCAACTGCAGTAGACTCCCAAGCACTATGGAAGTGGCTATACGAACCGGGCAAAGTCATAAGGATCTTCGTGATAACCATTGAGTCAGAAACGGTCTCTCCAGCGTCAGCTAGTTGTTGCACAATGTTTTGCAGTTTGGAAATGTGGAGAGCAATGTCATCTTTTGAATCTATGCCAAAACTATAAAACTGCTGTTGTAGCATATGGATACTCGCATTTGATTTAAGCTCATAAACGTTTAGAAGCTTATCCCACATTTCTTTCGATGTATTGCAATTCATAATATGCAAAAGTGGTTGCGAGCCGATAGACGTGACGATAAACTTTTGAGCCTTACAATCAGAGCGATTCCATAATAACAATTTTTCAGCTTCTTGAGGCTTAGCTTCTTCACCTGACACATATTTATAGAGATCTGAAGCGCTCAAAATAATTTTGATTTGGAACTTCCAAGTATTGAATTGTTCTCCATTAACCAGCTTCTCAATCTTAAATTCATTGACTTCAGACATAGCGAAAAGAAAAAAATGAATTAAAATAATTCAAAAAACCAATGTTACAAATTTTAACGGCAATCCCCAAATACCAATCGTCGGCGTACGAATAATGCTTTCCGGTATTAAATTGCTTCTCGTTCCCTTATGTAACAATCTTTTCTTTTTACGTGATTCTCGAAAATTCTTTTTATTCAATTAGGTAGGTCCTGGGCCCATAACCTATTGTACTTATAGAGAAAACACGACGTCTTTCTTTGAATTTAAAATGAGAATAGAATTTTATTTACGATATATTTATTACATTGAGTGAAATAAATAATGAGATTAGAACAAAATCAATATGGCAAGTAGTTGATAGCAAGGTGTTTAAAATATTAACTTAAAACAAAATAATTACATTTCAACACTAAGGATATATTAAATAAGGAAAAACGATCAACGAATACCGAAAGTGGATAGACGTTAATGAAATTAGACGCCCAGTTGGGTATATCCCTTGTTTGGCTGGTTCATCCCTTCAATCAATGTGGATATACTTGACAGAGGGTGAGCGGTACCTCTCATCCGCCAGTTGGAGAAAAGCTGCAAAACTCAAAAGATCACAAAAATGAAACAATGTCTGTATAACGAGGTTATACAGAACCAAAATGTGACACCAACCCCTCACCCAGGGGCAAGTGGGTACCGCGGGTAGTGAGGATTTGCCACCTCACTAGTGGGATGGACCTTCGCGGGGGTTGTGGTTGTCTGAGTTTGGCCTCAGCTGCTGTTCGCAATCGCGGTACGCTCTTCTTCGGTGACTGAAGTTGAGTGCAGTTTCCGTACGGAAACGGCTCTTCTTTCGGTAAACGAGGGTTGAGTGCAGTTCCGTGTTTTGCCTGAATAGTAGTCTAGAATCAAACCAAGATGAATAAGGGCTGGCACTAATTCAATTGGTACTGGTGTGAATTCGGTTGCAGGGTACCCGCTTCTTTCTTTTGAAAGTTGAGGTGTGCTTTTGTAGCTGGTGGATCATCAGGGTGAATGTCAACACTTATAAACGACACCTGTGTGAGTGGTCACACGTCAGATAAGGCTTAATTGCTAGGTGCTGACGTTAATCAATTCATGCTTCTGTACACAAAATCCAATCCGTACTGTACTGTGTGAGCATCTTATACCGTTCTACAACACACAGTACCAGAGTGGCTTAAGGTCAGGCAACAACGGTAGACCAAATATTGAGGCAGATCCTGGAAAAGACCAACGAATTTCAAGTCGAAACCCACCATCTTTTCATCGAATTCAAAGCTGCTTATGATAGCATCCACCACCAAGAGCTTATGATGGCAATGGCTGAATTCGGGATCCCGAACAAACTGATCCAGCTGTGCCGTATGACGCTAAACAATACGCAGTGCAGTGTGCAAATGGGTAACAGCTCATCCGAGTTGTTTCAAACATGTGCAGGGTTTAGACAAGGAGATGCGCTGTCATGTGACTTGTTCAACATTCTCCTGAAGCAGATAGTGCCCAAGGCAGGTGTGAGCACTTAAAACACTTCAACAAATCCACCCATCTCCTAGGCTATGCCGACGACATTAACATCATCGTTGGATCCAAGACAGCTGTGCTTGAGGCCTTCACAGCGATTGAAGAACAGGCAAAACTCGTCGGTCTTGAGGTGAATGACGACAAAACAAAGTACATGCTACCAACAAACAAAGCAACATCTGTCCACCGCCTAGGACAAAATGTCACTGTTTGTAAGAGCAATTTCGAGGTAGTTAAGGAGTTCATCGACGTTGGAACAAACATCAATCTCACAGCTTAGTGGAGATCCGAAGACAAATTACCGTAGCGAACCGCTGCTGCTTCAATTTGGCAAAACAACTGGGTTCAAAACTTCTCATTCGAAAGACAAAGAGTCTGCTACTGATTGACTGATTTTACCAGTCCTACTCTACTGCACTGAGTGCTGGATTATAAGTAAAAAAGGGGAATTGATACTGGTCACTTTCAAAAGAAAAGTTCTTCGACGTATTTTCGGTCCCGTATGCATCTTCCCATCCCAGCCCCCACGTTCGAGACGACAAGGAAGACCGAGCCTACGGTACAAGGACCAAATGACTGCGGATGCCAGAGCGCGACTGTAGAGTGCATGTAAGGAACGTTCATAATGGAAGGCTGCAATATCTCAGGCTGAGATCCTTCATGGATCGTGAGCTGGATAAGTAAGTAAAGTAGGTAAGGTATTAAAGATGCTTCTAGATAAGAGAATCTATACTAAGACATAAAGCTTAAGAGTTCGTTTGTTTGAACGCGCTAATCTCAGAGACTACAAGTTCGAATTGTTGTTATTTTTTTTCTGTTAGAAACCGTATAATTACGCTCGATTTCGTACATTTTTTTTTCGGCTACCAGTACAACCGGAAAATGTCGTTTCTCATCACTGACTCACAGATTAACACATTCACGGTCATGGCCAGAGGCCAGCCCTGCAACTGCTGTAATGCAATCTAGCAGAAGTGCAGTATAGAATGAGTGTGTAATTTTTTAAAAGTGAAATTTTGGAGTCTTAAAAATGTTTTTTTTTCTTTTTTCTAAAAATGTAATATTTGTTTTGTTTGAGTGTGTATCTTGTGAAAGTGATTATCTGCATATCTAATTGATTTACTCCTTTAAAATATGATAATTATACAAAAAACATAAATGTTTCTAACGCAACATCCCACAGAACCGTTATTTGTGTTCATGTGCGATGTCTTTGGTAAGCAATCGATCCAGTTTCTATAATTTTTAAGGAATTGATAACTGAGTTGAAAGTATTTAATATTTCTTATTGGACTTGGTGTGGCTGCCCGTAATTTCACAATTATGTTCATTTGATTCCTATCGATACAAAAAATGAAACGGTTCGTAACGGTTGGAATATACCTACGTTACGTAAAAATGCAAACTCAGCAATTTTTGGGTGAGACTGGGGCAGTCTACAAGCACGATATTGAACCCAGTTTCATCGAATTGCCCCTGTTTGTCCCAACTGTTTCAATTACATTCATAGCTCCATCAGAATGACAATTTTTTTAAATGGTGCACTCGATGATGCCGAGCCAATGTAGTCGTCTTTTCTTGGCCTCTTGGACTACATTCACATCTTGGTACAGCTCATACAGTTCTCGGTTGAACCTTCTTCTCCATTCGCCATCATCGCATATGGGACCGAAAATCCGTCGAAGGATTTCTCTTTCGGAAGTGCGCAGTATCAATTCCCATTTTTTACTTATCGTCCAGCAATCGGCGCCGTAGAGTAAAATCAATGCTTTGTATAGCAGACACTTTGTTTTTTCTGGTGAGCAGTTTTTAACCCAGTTGTTTGGCCAACCCGAAGCAGCGGCGGTTCACTAGGGTAATTCTTCTTCGGATCTACACTAAGGTGTCATTTTTGGGATTGATGTTAGTTCCGAGGGAGATGAACTCCTTGACTACCTCAAAATTGCTGCTACCAACAGTGACGTTTTGTCCTAGGCGGTGGACAGATGTTGCTTTGTTTGTTGATGGCATGTACTTTGTTTTGTCCTCATTCACTTCAAGACCAACGCGTTTCGCCTGTTCTTCAATCGCTGTGAAGGCCTCAAGCACAGCTCTCTTGGATCGACCGATGATGTCTATGTCCTCCGCATAGCCAAGGAGCTGAGTGGAATTGTTGAAGATAGTGTTTTTCGTGGTCACATCTGTCTTGCGCACTATCTGCTCCAGAACTACAGAACTATGTTGAAGAAGTCACATGACAGCGCATTTCCTTTTTTAAACGCATGTTTGAGACAAAGCGGAAGAGCTGTTAAACTTTTGTACACTGCACTGCATATTGTTAAGCTTCATGCGGCACAGCTGGATCAGTTTTTTTGGGATCCCGAATTCAGACATCATAATTCTTGGCAGTGGATGCTATCATAAGAAGCTTTAAAGTTGATGAAAAGATGGTGGGTTTCAACTTGAAAATCGTTGGTCTTTTCCCGGATCTACCTCAGTGTGAATATTTGGTCTATCGTTGCTCTGCCTGGCCTAAGGCCACACTGGTACGTGCCGATTATTGTTTTGCAGAAAGTTTGAAGACGCTCATCTAGTACGTTGGATAGGATTTTGTATGCAACATTAAGCAGGGATATGCCGCTGTAGTTTTTGCATGACATTGGATCGCCTTTTTTGTAGATGGGGCAAATTGAGCTTATCGACCAGTCAGTGGGCATGCATTCTTCCTCCCACACTTTGGTGATGTCCTGGTGCATGCGGTTCATCAAAACACCTCCTCTCCTTCATATTTAAAGAGTTCCGCAGATATGCCATCTGACCCCGCGGCCTTGTAAGTTTTTAGCTTTTGGATGGCTTTTTCTTCATCTTCTGTGCTGGGGGCGGGGACTGGGCCTTCATTGACTGCTCTTGCTTCTCTTTCGTCATTAGCTCGCTCGACATTTTGCGCATTCAGCAGGTGTTGGAAGTGCTGCTTGAAAAGATCTATTCCTGTGCTGCGGTGACTAGGTTTCCTTCACTGTTTCGAAGAGCCTGAGTCCCGGTTCTGAAACCAGAAGCTAATTGCTTCGACCTTTTAAAGAAACGCCGGGTGTTGTTCTTGGCCCGAGACTCTTCTAGATCTTTGAGCTGAGAAACTGCGGATGCTCTTTTCTTCCTTGGCATTCGGCACTTATCTCTTGCCGCTCTTGTTTTCCGTTGCATCATCTGCAAACGTGCATTTCCCGTCAATAACGCGCACTCATCATCATACCACGGGTTCATTTTCGGGGGTGGTCAATAAAATACCTCTTTTAAAAGTTACTTATCTATTGTTTTTGTGCTTGTGCCCAGTTTTGATTTAAGAACTTATCAAGCCAATTGCAATTCAATTCCCAGAATGTATATCAGGATGGAAGTACTCAAGATAGCAAATAAGATTACGGTCTGATTTTGGGGGAACAACCGCCACACCTAGTTGAAAATTATTGTATAAATATTTGCTATCACCTAATTGTAAAGTGTATCGAGCTAATTAGTTTCGAACAGAATTTTTAAAGAATATGAATTTCGGTGTGAACATTTACAAATATTCATTTATTTTTCATTGAAAATTTACACGCTTCAAACATGTCCCTTCATCAATCCTCCTTTCTACCTCTAATGGTGACCACCTTTCTTGACGAACCTCAAGCCGCAATATCCGCAAATGTGCGATCCTGGTTTATCCTGCACGAAGGCAAATCATTAAAAATCTCAACAATTAGAACAAACAAACATACTACTCACCAAATTAATGTACACTTTTGGATGGCCCAAAGCACCATCACCGCCGTCACAATAGACAACACGTTCGGTGCATTCTTTTGGTGGAATCTCATCGATCAATTTAATTCCCCAATTTTCATTCACATAACGTGTGGCATTTGTGAATCGAACATTACGGTAGTCATCCTTGTCGAAGACCTAAAACATATCAAAATATTGTTAGTAAATGTTTGCGTAACACCACCTCGACGAGAAAAAATTGAATTTCGAACCACTTTCGGTGAAGATTCTACTTACTTGGCCAGTGTGTGTGACTTTTTCTAATTCGTTTTTGGACGAGAATTGTCTTGCAGCTCCAATGGCGGCTACTTTGAGTGGTGATTTGGTCAGAAGATGCAAATCCGAGACGATTTTCCTGCAGGCCATTCTGTTTTCTGTATTTTTTTGGTTTCTTTCGAATTTATCACGATAACATTTGAATGGGTTTGACAGATGTCAGTTGTAATTGCCTTTGGGAAATGTCAAATGAAATGGCTGTGTTCAGAGAGAATTCCGGTGAGTCTAGGAAATGATGTTAATTAAGGTTTGTGTATGCGATTAGCTGTTATTTTCTGAACGCTCAACTTTAAGGCACTATTCACATGAGCACGAACAACGAACGACGAATGAATGAAGAAAAGTGATTTTAGATTCGTTTGAAGCCGTATTTCCCTACAAATTGTATACTCAGCTTAAGCGTGCTTTACACGATATGGATTTTCTATAATGGACTGTCTCTTTTTATTTTTATATGTATGTCAAATCGAATTTCGTTTAATCGGTTTTTAATACGTTTACACGATTTGTATAATATTCCATGGAATATTATGGAAATGGTGACAATCCAAATTAAAAATCCATATCGTATAAGGCTTTTGTAGTGTCCGTAGCTTAGTGGTTAGGTACGTTGGCTGCTAAGCCGAATGTCGTGGGTTCGAATCCTACTCGTGCCCATAGTTCTTATCATCTTTCACAGACACTGCCTCTTGCGAAGAACTGAAAAAACTTCCAAGAATATCATCTGTCATGAAAAAGTGCTTCTCAACTTTGCCGTTCGGAATCGGCGTTAAATTTTAGGTCCCCTCAATTCTTCATACGCACGTGGAGAATTATTGATGAAGGCCTTGGCTCTTCAAGAGCTGTCACGCCACTCTATTTACTATCGTGTAAGGCCTTAGTAGCTTTAGTTTTCTTACATGAGTCGTGTTTTTTCATTACTCAGTAGCCGGAACAATAATCAAGTGCGAATAAAACTCTCATATTCACTTTATCTGTCAAATTCAATTTGTATAGCAATCGTTACATAAAACGTCCCAAGATGTACCTGAGGGTTGTGTCTCGGATAACATGATTAGCAAATACTTCAACCAAAGCGAGTGCATAACTCAGATCAGCTAAAATAATTCTTCTTAACGCCAACAGCGCTGTCTTCATTTCAATTAATGAAAATTCTATCGCCGCCGGCACAACTGTAATTTTTTTTATTGGCCTTTTTATCTATAGCAGAGCGAGAGTTAAAAAGGCGCGTGTTCATTTGACGAAAGTAGAAACAAGAGTGAGGTTTTATTAAAATAACGAACATAACGAAAGTTACATAAAACGAATGAATAAATAGATCAGTTCACATTGATGAATGTTCAGATTACCGAACACCAACATAGGGTGTGTCTAACACTCCTCCTTAAGCTGGAATTCATTAGTGGATCCCCATCTGGTATCGAAATGTTTCGAGCTTGGTTCTGTCCAGCGGCTTCGTGAGTGCATCGGCTACCTGTTGGTCCGTGCTGACGTAGTTTAGTTTTATTTCACCTGCAGCTAGAGTGTCTTGTATGAAGTGATGACGGATGTCGATGTGCTTCGTTTTCGGATGGAATCCATTGTTTAAGGCAATTGAAATGGCACTTTGATTGTCACAGTTAATGAGCAATGGCTTGTGATGTTGAACGCAGAGTTGACTTCTTATTCCATCCCACCATATGGCCTCTTGTAGGGTTGCTGATAAGGCGATGTATTCAGCTTCGCAAGATGAGAGCGCAACTGTTTGTTGCCTCTTCGAACACCATGAGATTGCTCCTCCTTGAGCCAAAAAGATATAGCCGGTTGTTGATTTCCTATCATCGGCGTTTGCTGCCCAATCCGCATCTGTGTAACCGGTGATGAAGCTTTGGTTAGCATCCTTCTTGAAGCGTAGTTTCATCTTTGATGTCCCACGAAGATATCGAAAAAGATGTTTGATCGCAGACCAATGTCGTAATCCGGGGTTATTATTATAACGACTAAGGTTGTTCACGGCAAAGGAAATGTCAGGTCTAGTGCATTGTGCAAGGTACAGCAAACATCCTATTGCTTCCTGGTACGGAATTTTTCGCATTTGTTCAATGTCTTCGACTGTCTTTGCACCGTCTTCCTTGCTGAGTTTCTCGCTTGAGTTCATTGGTGTTTTGACTGCTTTGGCGTCCTTCATGCCAAACTTTTCAAGAAGGTTTTCAATGTAGAACTCTTGATCGATTGAAATTGAATCATGTTCACGAGTTATTCTCATTCCAAGGATTTGTTTTGCGTCACCAAGGTCTTTCATGTGAAACTTTTGGCTTAAGTGCTGCTTGATGTTTATGAGCTGTGAATCGTCATTACTAAACAGAAGAAGGTCATCAACGTAGACTGCAACCATGAGTAGTTTCCTGTCTTCTTGTTTGTGATATAAGCAAGGATCATATTTTGACTTACTTAGTCCAAAAGCTTCAAGGGCATTGTTTAATTCCAAGTTCCAAATTCTGCTTGACT
Organism: Sphaerophoria rueppellii; assembly: GCA_920937365.1. Taxonomy (NCBI): domain Eukaryota; kingdom Metazoa; phylum Arthropoda; class Insecta; order Diptera; family Syrphidae; genus Sphaerophoria; species Sphaerophoria rueppellii. Next base: position 67,686,145 of record CAKKXW010000002.1, on the reverse strand, counting down.
GCTTCAGTCCGTACAGTGCTTTGTGCAGGCGGCAAGCTTTCGATGGATTGTTCTTGTCAACATACAATGGTGGCTGCTCCATATAAATTTCTTCATTTAGTTGGCCTTGAAGAAATGCAGTTATTGCGTCCATTTGTTGAATTTTAAGATTGAGTTGTGCGGCGAGTGCAAAAAGGTATCTCAGGGAACTATGACGTACTACTGGGGAGTATGTCTCCTCATAGTCTACCCCCTTTCGCTGAGAGTAGCCTTTTATCACCAATCGTGCCTTGTAGCGATCTATGCAGCCTGTTACGTCACGTTTGGTTCTGAATATCCATCTGCATTTGATTGCCTTGCGGGTTGGTGGCAAGTTCGTCAGCGACCAAGTTTCGTTGTCCTTAAGCGACTGGTACTCCTCTTCCATGGCCAGCTTCCATTGATTCGCATCTGGCCTTGACAATGCTTCTTCTGGTGTCACTGGATCGTCCATGTTTATCTGTAAAAGTTCTACTGCAGATATATGATTTTCAACTAAATTTAAGGGATACTTGCCTTGAAAAACGCGCCCCTCAACGCTAGGCTTCGACACTTGTTGATTTTTGATCAAAGCTGGTCTGGTGTGATGCGATGGAGGCGCAGCAAGTCCGGAAAATCCATGAAAATCGCTTTCCGCCGACATCGAGTTACCATCTGCTATGAGTGTAGGTTGTTCTTCGTCTGATTCGCAAGATTCAAATGAAGAATCACTTTCTTGATTGAGGATGAAATCGTTTAACTTGGTTGGTTTCTTGCTGATGCGTTCGCTGCGTCGTACTTCTTTTGGTTGATTTGACTTTGATGAGGATGGCATATTTTGGGCTCTTTGTTGATCATCGTTGGTCATGTCAATGTTGTGCGTCATATCCGGTTCATTTTGTTGTATGAGTATTTCATTGTTGTTTGTCACATCTGGTTTTATTAATATTTTGTTGTTGTTTGTCGCGTCTGGTTCTTCGAATACTCTGTTACGTTTGGGAAAACTTTCGTCCGCTGTTTGTACTAGCTGGGACTGAGTGACGTTAGTGTTTTCATTTATGAATGACACATTTCGGCTTTTGAATATAATTTTTCTGACAGGATCGTAGAGACGATATCCCTTTGTGTGTTCATCAAAGCCCGTCATGACACATTCGTGCGCTTTTGCGTCCCATTTAAGACGATTGTTTTTCGGTATATGAACCATAGCTGTTGTTCCAAACACTCTGATGTGTGACAAATCCGGTTTTCTTCCACTCCATGACTCTTCAGGTGTCATTCCCGTGCCTTTCGAAGGTGAGCGGTTTAGTAAATAAACAGAATATGCAACGGCTTCGGCCCAGAACACCTTTGGTAAGTTAGCATCGGCAAGCATGCATCGCGCCTTCTCAACTATTGAACGGTTGTTCCTTTCGGCTACGCCATTTTGCTGTGGTGTGTACACATTTGTGGTCTGGTGATTTATGCCTTTCTTTCTAATGATGGTTTGAAACGTCTTATTGAGATATTCTTTGCCATTGTCTGTGCGTAAGGTTTTTAATTTTCGGCTGGATTGGTTTTCGGAAAAGCAACAAAATTCCTTAAACGCTTCAGAGACTTCATGTTCAGTTTTTGTTCTTAGAAAATAGACAAAGATTTTTCTTGTCTTGTCATCAATAAACGTGAGAAAGTATCGTCTTCCACCAAGAGATTCATTTTCCATCGGACCACATATGTCCGAATGAACCAACTCTAGAATGTCGCTTGCTCTATGGCCATTTTTGTTAAAAGGAAAAATTATTTGCTTACCAATGGGGCAAATTTTGCAGTCTGCTTCGGTTTGCTGGTTCGCAAAGTTTATTCCAGTAGCCAATCCTTTTAATGTGGTTAGACTGTTTTGGTTCAAGTGTCCCATTCTCCTGTGCCAGAGTCCACGACTAGCTGTTGCTTCACACGCAAGTGCTTTGTCTTTTGGTGCTAGATCTAGTCTAAATAAATCATTATGAAGTGTTCCGGTAACAATTACCTTATGATTCCGATCGAACACTTGGACACCTGTATTTTCGAACACGACTGTAAAACCTCGTTTAACAATTTGACTTACAGAGAGCAAATTAGTGCTTATATTTGGTATATACTGCACGTCGTTAATTTCAATTAAATCGTCATTATCGTTCTTTCTTACTCTTAACATCAGTTTACCGGTACTTTGGATTTGCATTTCACTGCCATTAGCTGCGATGACCGTTCCTGTAGATTCTTTGGAATTGCTAAATAAATCTTGGCATAGAGTCATATGAGATGTTGCGCCGGAGTCGAAAAACCATTCATTTTTATTGCCAAAACCAATAGTTGAGAGCGCGGCACCAAATGCATTAAATTTCCTATCATCGCTGTTAGAATGCGTAGGTTTTGTCTGGCAATTCTTCGCGATGTGGCCGAAATTATGACATTTTCTACATTTTGGTCCTTTTCGGTGTTGGTTTTGTTGTCGCTTGTTATACTTTGCGGTAAAAAATGCGGAATCGTTTTCACCTGGCTGCATCTCTTGCAGGAGTTTAGTTTTGATGGCGTCACCTGTGATTTGTATGCCAGAATTTTCTAACGCCATGATCATTGGGCGGTAGTCTTCAGATAGGCCAGCTAGCAATAGCGTTCCTACCCAGTCTTCATCAATCGGAAAGCCTATGCCGTTCAACGACTGTGATGTTGAAATGATTTCATTTACGTACCGTTCCATGGAACCGCAATTCGATAAGGATGTGTTTATCAGCTTACGCAGTAGACCTACACGACGAGTAAGACCATTGTCTTCGTAGGCATCTGCTAGCCTTTGCCACATTTCCTTCGCTGACTTGGCATTTTGTATGTGAATGTAGCAAACTGAATCGACCGACAGCGTAAGTTTACTTCTTGCCTTCCTGTCTTTATCTACGTCGATTGGAGGTTTGGGCATACCATTCTCATCAATGTCGTATTCGATAATTCCCGACCATAAATTGTCCAGGTCCAGAAAAGCCTGCATGGCAATTTTCCAGTTGGAGTAATTTTGTCGTCCTAGCAGCTTTTCGAAGGAAAATCCATTGTCGAATTTTGCCATGGTTGAGTTTTCAAAAAAACTTTTTGTAAAAAATGCTTACGCGATTTGGATTTTATTAAAGAAATAAAAACTTTTATTCTAAACGTTTAATGCAGGGCACATAACCTATAGCAGAGCGAGAGTTAAAAGGCGCGTGTTCATTTGACGAAAGTAGAAACAAGAGTGAGGTTTTATTAAAATAACGAACATAACGAAAGTTACATAAAACGAATGAATAAATAGATCAGTTCACATTGATGAATGTTCAGATTACCGAACACCAACATAGGGTGTGTCT